>CM034148.1:132382226-132762049 GCA_019776745.2 Taxus chinensis
GCATTGCATACTATCACCTAAGCTTGCATCCAAAGGCACAAAGAGCATCAAAGGCATCCATCTAACACACCCATTTAAGGGAAAAGGGTTGTATCAATTCTTCATACACAACATAGGAGGGGAAGTTTATTCTATTCCATTGCACACATTCTATATATTTTCTATATTCTAGATCTAGCCTGCCATGATTTGTGTAACTTACAAAAGGGTATCCTAGGGTACCATTCTTACACATACACAATAACTACATGGAGTCTGAGATGTAGTGCAGTGCTCAGTTGTAAGATCACTCTTTGGGTGACTTATGGGGTCAGTATGACTCCCCATTCTGCATATTTTGTTATTATATTTGATATGGTTTGTGGGTTTAAGCCTCTAGATATCTCTTTTGTATATTAAAGGAATAACCGATGACATTGTTACAAAACCAGATCGACAAATAGGGATCAACAGTGAAGCTCCTCCAGTATTGAAAAAATAATATCCTAAGCATCTACACAGATGCTAGTGCCTAGGTGCTCATGTCCTCCTATGGGCACTCCTGTCCTGCACATTTCCGAGTTATAAAACCTCCATTCTACATTAACAACCTTGTTCTCACTCTTCTCATGTAGTTTCCTAGCCCAGATAACTTCCAAATCACTCAGAAATCAACTAAGTTCCCCTCTCTATCTCTCTTTCTTAGGGTTTCATATTATTTCTTGCTCATTGCTAATCCATATACTGTACTTTATCATTTGTATATAATTCACTACAGTAGTTACTCTACAATTACATTTAATTCTATTTTTATTGAATCAGTAGTGGAACATGGAAATGCATAGAAAATAGAATTGTATATATATGTGTGATAATGATGTGATGCTAACTATAAAATATTGAACTATGTAATGATGTAAATGATTAAGTGTGATGATAATGAAGGGGGAAAAGGAAATTTACCCTAGAGTGGGAGTAAGGTTCATTTGAGTAACAATTCCCTCAATAGTCATGTATGAACCTTAAGACACGGATGCATCATCGGGTAATGATATGAGTATCATCTGCCACAGGGAAAGGGACATGAATTGTATATGATATACATGTGGAATAGAAAGAGCGTGTGTATAGCTACCAAATTGGATGTCAGAGGAGATAGTGCCAACAATGGGAGGTGTGATGAAATGCAATGTGGAAGTGGGATGCTTAGGAAGCCAGTGGTGTGTAGTAGCAATGTGAGTAGGTTGAGAGGATGTGGAAAGATGTTGACAATTGTGTCTAGGAGTTGTCATTGATGTCAAATCCATTAATGAAAAAAGTTGTGTAGATGTCATATGTATCCCCATAAGGTGTCATACATAGTCAAACATGAAGGTTGATTGGTAGTGTCATGTTTTGGTGAAGTCATATGGTGTTTTGGAGCATGGTCTAGTGTGCATGGTCATAGTTTGAGATCTTAAAATTTAGTTGAAAGGTATTATGAGCTCAATCATGGTTGGTATGATGTGTTAGAGGTGTCTAACTCTCTGTATGTGGTCTTCATTGTTAGGTCATGGGTTGTCATGGTTGTGTCAGGTCTTTCTAGGCCTATTTCTAGTCCTAAAACATTCATAATGAGTTGGAGGTATGTGTTTTGGAGCTGACCAGTCTTGTTAGACCATGGTAGGAGCATGTTGATGGTGTACATGACATGTATGATTATTTTTAGGTCAATTATCAGAGGTTTAGTGATGTTTCATGGTTCTTGGGAAGAAAGAAGGTGAAGACAAGGCAATATAACATAGATAAGTCCATGTGGCTAGAGATTTCCAGAAATATTTGAGAAAGGTGGAAAGTTTTAGCAGTTAGAGGATGTTATCATGATGCTTTATGACAAGTTTCAGGTCAAAATTTTGAATACATCATTTTTGGTAAAACTGGGTTTTGGAGAAGAAAAAACTAGCTCGAATTGGAAACTTCAGATGCTTGTTGTGAACCATGTAATTTTCATGGGACCAATAGGTTTTTGGGGGTGTTTTTACATCGAGATAAAAGTGTTTTTTAAAAATAATTAGGTGGTTTTATTGTCACATTTTTATGAACGATCGTTAAGAAGGTAAAGTGGTTTGAAACCCTAGTTAACCCTAGCTCAATAGTGACTTAGAGGAAATTGATTGTATTGAGCCATAATTTATTGGTTTTGAAAATTTGATGATTGGATATTATAGATGAATCCTCCATATTTCCAAAGAGGTATTGTTATCCCAAATTCACCCCTCGACAAATTTGATCCAAACAAGCCCCACACATAAAGGAAATATGAAGGGAATGATTCAGACTCGCGAGCTCACTCTCTAGAATGACAAATAAAGAAGACAAGTAAGCTTGATCCAAGAAACGTAGGGGGGAAAATGAGACTGAACGACATCGATAAAACTAGAGGCCCAAAAGAGCCAAAATTCGACCCTGCACAGGAAGAGATTAAAGAAACGGCTCCCTCAAGCGAATCCGTGCTTCAAATCCAACAAACAGATTACAGGCGGGCTCAGAAATCGAATAACAGGGTTGAGTATGGAAGAGACAGTGTCAAAGAAGCCAAGAGCTCAAAAGAGAAGGAACGAAGAACGTTTGAAGTCTTCGGGCTCTGAAATGGTTCAGAATGAGCTCAAAATTGACTAAGTATAGAGGAGACAACGTACACTACCAAGTGTCCAAACGGCGCATCTCCAAAGTTGAATCCAAAAAGGGAGGCTCAAACAAGCGTCAAGCCCCCACATTTCCCAGGCCCAAAATAGAGGCAGAGTCAAATCTAAAATTCAAAAGGCAGACAGGGTGGGCCTAAAAAAGGCTAAGTATAGAAGTGCAAGCGGAGGCTACCACGTGTCAGCTCGACATGTCTCCACAGGTAAACCCAAAAGCGGAGACTCAAACGAGCGCTAGCTCGCCACATAGTCCAAAGTTTGAAAAGGAAAGAGGGGATGTTGAAAATTATAAGAGCCTACGGAGGCTTCCATGTGTCAACCCGACACTCCTTCGAAGGAAAAATCCTAAACAGGTTTCTAAGTAAGCGCGGAGTGTCCACACGTCTAGTTTCGTAAAGGGACAGGGCCAGGTTGAATAGTCAAAACACTGAGACATGACAACAGAGAAACCACGTGTCAGCCCTGCGTAACTCCAAAAGTAAAATACAAAGGCTGCCCTCAGACATGTGCTAGCCCTCGACGTGTCCAGTTTCAAATGGGGGACCCGTTTTTTGAACTGGTTTTCCCACTTTTTTGTACGGACCCGATCCAAATTTCAAATGGGTATATGCTTGAAATCCAGCAAATATGGCACTGTTGGAAAGATCTTGGCCTCATCCACGTCATGGAGATCTAAAACTTTAAAGCTTGTAGAGGTTAGGTGGGGAGAAATTTGAGAAACGTCTTCGAGCCTTTAATACAGGATCTATTTACCCCAACAACCAGATCGGATTCGATCTAATCTGCCGTTTCTTGCTCCTTCGAGGTGTCGAACAAGTAGTTGATGCAAGCATGATAGATTTGGGGTGGATTTTGGTAGGAGGCATTGATTGATAGTGGTTGAAGCTTTCAAGGCAAGATTCAATGCGTATCCAGTGGTGGTTGAAACAAGATTCGATTCTTTCCCTCTTCTCTCTCTTATTCTTTCTATATATTGTAACAATTCTCATTTTGAGAAGGAGAGACATATGGGGATAGGGAAACTCTGTAAAATTTGTTTCCCAGCTCCATTTTGAGTTGTAAACCTTCTACTATGCCTAGAAAGCGTATTTGTGCCTCTAAGAAGAAATGTAATGGTCTGTGCACCCATATAGAGCAATAAAACGTGTTTTTGTGGTATTTCTTCAACCCTTTGCATTGTTTTGTCATCTCCCCATGCCTCTCCCTTTAAGATCTATTTTCTATACATATATTTCATGTTTGCAGGTGCAGAACATTGTGTTTCATGGAGTTTTGATCATGGATTAGAATCTGGGCTTGTGTCACTTCTGTTTGACCTTCCCATCTTCCTTTCTCTCCTGTTTCATTCTCCCTTAACAGAATATCTCGCACTTCCTTTTTTGGTGTATTAACACTTTAGTGTAGGCTTCCTTTCACTCTCTCTTTCTCTTTAGTTCTTTGGAATGGTTAGATTAGGGTAGTTTAGTTTTTTCCTGCATTAGAGTAGCTTGTGACAAGTAGTTTAGGAGTAAGAACCAACTTTCTCTGGAGGATCATCTCAGGTTTGCAAGTCCCACAACTTGAGAGATAATCCAATGTTATGAAAATCACATCAAATGACAAGTTTAAAACACCAAATATGAGAGGTCATTTGGGGGTGCTGTGATTTTACACTAACATGTATATTATAGCTTGTGACAATATGTGGGCCCCACTCAAAAAGGCTTGTTTCTGCAGAATTTTAGTTCATAGAAAAGTTGTCCGTTAAAGCTATGGAATAAATCAGAATTTATGAAATCTTGGAAGTTTTATTAAATTTCTATATATTTTCAGGTCATGTTTTAAGTCCTAGAGGGCATAGTGTGCCCTATCTTTGAAGACAAGTTTTTGGGCCTAAAGGGCAGTTTAACAATATTGGAAAATGGAAGTGCTTGAGCACTTGAGAGGTTGGTGAAGGAGTATAATGGCCTTTGGAGGAGTTTTTTAAATCAAATGTGACATGTTTCATGTTTTGGTTAAGCTCTAAAAGCGCATTGAGTTTTCATGGTTGAGGTCACAAGTTGACCTAGTTTGACTAGTTTAGGACAAGACTGCTTTTGCTAGATAGATGGCTGTAGAAAACCCACGATTTTTATTATCTAAAGATGGATATCCATTTGAGAGTTAAGAGGGATGAATTTTTTTCCTATTTAAGGATTTTAAGGTCTTGAAAGTGACAGAAAGGGTGTAAACAATTTTAGTTTCCAAAACTACTTTCTAGATAGTTCGATTTCTTGAAGAGGAAAAGAGGCGTGGTTTGCTTCGTTGGATGTTTCATGATGTATAGAAATCATAGATGTGTTCTAAAGGTCATTGGATTTCCAATGAGTTATTACAAGCATAGTTTAGGTTTTCTTGTGTGGTATTGAGCTTCATTTATGAAGACTAGTTCTTGAAATTGCTTGTTTTGAGTAGGAAATAGTCCTACTTAGTGGTGTTATGAAGAAAATGATTGGTGAAAAGACATTTTTTCAAGCATGGATGATGCTTTCATGATGTTTTTGACATGTGTGATGAATTTGGATTCTTTACTAATCAGGGTGAAGTGTTTGGAGGTCTTTGATGAGTTTGGTGATGGGGTTTTGAGCCTTTTTGGGATTGTCTTGGTGCTTGGATGACCTACATGGGTCCATTTTATAAATTTTTATGAGTGTAATGTTATGTTTTTTAAGTTGGAATGGTTTATATCTTGGTTTAAGACCTATCCTACGCTATGTTTTTGAGTTGAAGTATCATATAAAGTGATGTTTTTGGTTCATTTTTGAACTAATTGAGAGAGAGGAGAAAAATGGGGCCAAAGTGAGAGAGAGAAAGTGGATCAAAGGAATGAATATAGATATGAGAATGTGTATGAATGTATGAAGAGTGATAAGGAGTTAGTGTGAAATATTATTGATCCAAATTAGTCCAATTTTGAGCTTGTTTGAGTGATTTTGAAGAGAGGTGCGTTTGAAGAGGGTTTGAAGGTATCTAAATTAAATATTGTGATCGCTATCAGATGTGTGTGTTATCAGCATATATTCAGTGTTATTCTGATTAAAATCTTATGTGATGAGTCATATTCATGCATATAGTCTCTTGCTGTGAGTAATATCAATAAGGGTTTAGGGGTTGGTGCTCCTTGTGGGATTAATGCCTCACTAAAGAAATATCTTGTGATGTATAATATTCACTTGAGTCCTTTTTTGTGAGTAATATAAACAAAGGTTTTCAGTGGGTTTTATTCCTCTTGAGGGTTTCCCACTTATATTTTGTGTTCATGTGTACTCTCTCTTGGTTATGCTCTTGTGTGGTTGATTGTTTCGTGTTGTTTATGTTCACATTAATGACATGGTTGAATTTTAATGGTTATCATAAGTTAAAGGGATTGAAGTTTTAAGGTTTTGAAGGAATAATTCACCCCCAATCCATTTTTCTTACAACAATTGGTATCAGAGATGGTCCTTATGAAGCAAGTTTGATCAACTCGAAGGAGATCCTCTTGAAGCACAAGCAATGGGTAAATATTCAGATGTTGAAGCTGCTTTAAGGAATACAGTATGAAGTTGCTGAGTCTTTGATTCATATTCTAAAAGATCAAATCAGTTGCATGGAGATCAGAGCATGGTGAAAAATATGAAATCACAAGTAGAAAGTATGTCTAAATCCCTAAAGGCTAAAGAAGGAGAGTTTGTGGCAGGTATGAAGGATGAGTTGATATCCTTAAAATCATAATTAAAGAAGGTGCATAGTAAGATGAAGACATATGAGAGGTTAGAGAAAATATCAGAATCCCTAGATGATATGTTGAATAACCAAATAGTAGAAAATGACAAATGTGGATCAGGCTACAAAGGAAGAACAAGTGGAGAATGATGAAAGAAGCTGGAAAAAGTTCTCAATCAGACATTAAGGTGACAAAGAAGGAGGATTCAAGGAGGTATAACACTATTAGAAAACCTAATGCAATGAGGTATGATATTTATTTTAATGGTTATTGCTATGTCTGTTATGATTTTGGTTATAGAGCTAGAAATTGCAAAAGAAGGTCTTATAGGAATGGTGCAAATATCTTCAAAGGTGAATGCTACTCATGTTGTGAGTATGGTCAGAATCTAAGTTATGGTTACGATTCAAGAGGTATAGAAGAATGGAATTGTGTACTAAAATTGTCACAAATAGGGTCACATTACGAGATATTGCCAAAAAAATGAATCTTTAGGGTCATACTAGTAGGTTTCAAGCATTCAAAATGGCAAGATAAGATAGTGTTCAAGAGGAAAATCAGTTCCTAAAGATGAATATGAGATATTCAGTTATGATCCTATGGGAAAGAAGGATTCTTATCAAGAAAAGGAGGTCAAGAGAACTGATTATTAGTCTAATATGAAGAGTATGAGGGTTGAAGAGTCAATACAAGCTAAGAAGGATGCTTCAAAATGAGAAGTGCTCAAGATTGATCAAATGAATTTTGTCAAATAAGGGACTAGTTCAATTAATATGGAAAAAAAGTTCATGAAGTCCAAATTAGACCAAGGAGGTATGCTTTCTCTAAAATAAAAACCAAGAGTTAAGGAAAGTCATATGTGTCTCACTGCTATTTAGTCTCCAATACATGAGAAGTTGAGAAGGCTAGGCATTTGGGATACTTCAAAAGTAATAAGGTATGATCTATGATTATCCATAAGGTATGAGCTTAAGAGTCCTTATAGATTAGTATGATGTTTAGTTCAAGAATAAAAGTTGAGTATGAGTTTTTGTGTTGTTCATAGGTTGATGAGATAAGCTTGAAACATTTCATCTAAGGTGTGTAGTCTGAGTTCATCTATTTCTTGAGTTTTTTGTGTCTCTAGTTGCACAAATGTGCTTTGGACTGAGTACGAGGTCAAGGATGTATGAGACATGTATTGAGTGTCTTCAAAAGGTAGTTAACATCATGTCCTTACATAAGTTTGTAAAGTATGTTGACAAGAATTAAGGTCTGCTAGTCTATCAAAGTTCTCTGAGATCTGGTTTTGGTACTATATGATCGTTCATGAAGAATATTATGTCATAGAGTCATGGTCTAGTTGGTCAAGGTTTGTTATATGAGTATGAAGTATTGATGACATAAAAGTTGAAATGTGAAGCGTGGTTTTGTTTTGTGGAAAACATGATGTGCTATGTAGTCTATGTTACCATGAAGGATGTGTCTATGGTCTGGTTATGCCTTGAAATATTTCTCAGAAATCTATGAGGCATCAAGAGGGTGGTTTTTGAGTGAACAAGTATATATCATTGAATCTAATGTCACAAAATAGTCATGAATCTGTTTTGTGCTAAAGAAAGGTCTGATATTTTTACACATCTTATGAAGAATTGAAGGAAGATATCATGCAAACTATGTGGAAGTCTGTAAAAGATGAGTTTTGTGTTACTCCATGGCCCCAATAGAAAAATGTATTGTTTAGCCAAGGGGTGTTCATCAAGATCACAATTTCTCAAGGTAGTTTTTCATTAGGTATTGTGTTCATAAAAATTTTCAAAATGAAGTGACCTTAAGCATGTAAGAGTCTTCATGTGAAAATGCCATATCCCGTGTGGTCAAATAACTTGACTGTGAAGAGTTATGGGTTCAAGTGAACTTCAAGGTGAATTCATTGTTTCTCTGAAGCTATATACATTGGTCAAGGGTCTGTACTATTATAGAAATATATGATGCTACAAGAAGTCATGCTAAGGTTAAGGGACCCTATTAAGAAGTATGATCATTGCTAAGAAGTTAAAGAATGATGTGAAGGATATGTGAATTAAGAAAGGTGCACCAGGTCCAAGAAGATCAAAGAAGCATATTCTTAAGGGGTGTCAAGTCTCATAGTGATTAGGTGCTATGTTGTGAAGTTAATAGGATGAAGACATGATCAAATCCTGACTACATTCATCAAGAAGGACTTTATGATCAAGTACATGTAAATCATGAAGATTTCAAGATTGTAATCATGTAGGGAGGTTTGCAAAGTTGTTGTTGTGCTCCATTAAGGTGTTCCAAGTTTTGAGATGGTATTTGATACCTATACTAGCATCAGAAGGCCTAATTGACAAAGTGAAATTGAATTTATGAGGTATATCAAGCATGGTCTTGCTTCATGAAAACTGTGAAGAGATGTTTATACACTGCCAGGTATGAGTGAAGATTGTTGATTCATCTAGGTTATCCTAATTCTCTAAAAGTCAAATGTTAATGTGTTCATGAAGAAAAGAGAGTTTTTGATTAGTTTTAGGTCAAAGAATGGTTACTTGGGTCTTCAAGAGTATCTTAGACAGAAGGTAGAGCACCTAGGTCTAGAACAGAGATGAAAAAGTCCTTAGGCTTGAAATGTTGAAGTGCGGTCTTCAAAATTATGAGCTCCACAAGGCATGCTTTTGCTCTGAGGTTGAATATTGGTCTAAGATGTTTGACACTCTGAGTTGATAAGTACAAGGACTTTTTTTCACCATATGAATGTGCATGAGTGTTAACTGTTGAGTCACTAGGATGTTTTACGATCTAAGATTTGTTACAAGGCCAAGAGTAGTCTGAGACAAAGGTTGTATACCAAGGAAAAAGTGACAAAATGGAGGTCTGTCTCACCAAAGAGGAAGAGTAAGGAAGTAGGTAGTTTTGACAAATTTCTAGGAAGATTTACAAGATGATCAAAGTACAAATGTATTTGATCCATTAGGTATAGTCACACAGTCATGAATCAAAGCTCTGAGTATGTGTCTCAAGACATAGTTATCGAATGAAAATAGATCCATTAATGGAATAGTTGGAGTCTTGTTCCAAGAAGGTGACCCATGAAAAAACGCATTTGAGTATACAATCATTAGAAGTCTATGAAACTGTGCAAGAAGATTCATAATTCAAGGTGTCTAAGGTGCTATGAAGATATCCAAGTAATGTTCATGTGTTGACTAGGTGTTCATTTAGTTCTCGAATCAAGATTAAAGGTTATGAGACATATCCGTTATTAGAATAAAAATGAAGATATTAAAGCTTTGCAAGTATGAATGGCTCAAAAAAAGTGTATATGTGCATCAAATATGATGAGGTTACAAAGGAGGTAGAGTGATTTGAAGGTATGTGTAGATTATTGAAGGTATGAGAAGTCCTTTAGAGGCAGGGGGAGCTATTAATGGCTCTCAAATAAATGATTGAAGGTGCTCAAGGATGTCATATGTATACATCCATAGGGAGTCAATTTTCATGCGTATCTTGAAGTTGTGTTTTGAGTTTTATCTAAGAAGGATGATAGTATTGGTGAAGGTCTATGATCTATGTCAAGTTGAAGATGGCTTTCAAATTTTGCAAGGTAGGTGATATGGTGCACTCCAGGGATACTTTATAAGTGAACATCATGAATTTTTTTTTATAGGAGTTCATTTTATCTTATTGAGGTTTGCAGATGCTAGGTTGATACTACAAACCTAAGGATGAGTCAAACTGTATGAGATTGAAGAGGTGTAGATACAAATTTGTATGATCCATAACAATTATCATGAATCCCAAATACTTAAAGGCATGTTTGGTGATTCATTTTGTTGTAAAGACATAAAGAAACATGCATTGGAATTTGGGGTAGGCAATAAGGTTGTGTTGCAGGATATATTTAGAGTTCTCATGGTGAGGTTCTTCACAAGTTTGTAAGAACTGTATTCTTGATCATAAAATCAGACTTGAGTGTGTGTACAATGATCTTAGATACTCATTGATAGATCTTGTTGAAAGGATGGAAATATCAAGGTTGATCCCATGAGGAGCTTGGATAACTTAAGGAGCTTGATCAAAATAGTAGTGTTTGATGTTTTCATTTCATCAAGGAGTGAAAAACAAAGAGTGAATTCATGATGAAGAAAAATTGTGTAAAATCTCTCAGTTTCATCTCTAGAAGAGGGCTTACCTGACAAAAGTTTCAAGTATTAAGAAGTATGTGTGCTCTTAATTGATTGGAATGTTAAAAGATGAATGTATTACTCTATATAATTGATAAAGACTAGTAGTTCATGTTCTGTGTCAACAAAGGATGGACACAATCATGAAGAAGTAAAAACATCAAATATATAATAAAGGTTAATATGAGTTCCTAAAGTCTCACTCATTTAAGAAGGGAGTCAGGTATTCTCTTATCAGTCTGAGTTTTCTTTCTAAGTATGATTTTTATGAATTCTATCCATGAAGATGTGTTGAGATAGATAATGATGTTCTGAGTGTGCTCCATAAGGTTTGTTGTGGTACTTGTCTTGAAGTTGTGACTACAATCATGATAAATGAAGTATTTGTTATTTTGCAAGAAATATAGGTAGCACCATGAGGAAGTGTGTAGGTTTACAACAATATAAGATTCGGTAGATCAATTAGTAACCATACTAGTCAAGATTGGACTATGACTAAGAATTTTTCAGTTTGAGACAACTATGTTTGGCCATATCACTCCATGGGATTATACTATTTGAGATCCTTGAGAAAGCTCTCTAGTTTTAAAGTTATATTTGTTGAAGTTTGAAGAAGGTATGTCAAACTCATGAGCTTAAGATGAGGTATGCAGAGGTTATGCAAGTCTTAGAATGTCTTTTTCAATATCAAGTCTTGTGTAAGATCATTAATATTAGGTTGCAAGTAGCTTCTCATGATAAAATCTCAAGAGTCTGAGTAGAGATCTAAAAAACTAAGTTTGGAGTTTTAAAAGGGATTTTTGCATTGCCTATGGTCCTCATGAATGAAAAAGGTATGTTTCTCATTGTTCTTGAGCACTAAAGGTCATGATAAAAGTCTGTAAAGAAAGAAAAATAAGTATGATACCTCAGGAAGCAAGCGTGATTGATTGATAAAGTGTCATGCAAGTTATAAAAAATAGAGATTTTGGGTAGTGTCATTTTGTAAAAGCCTTTGTGTTGACGAGTTGTGAAAATCATAATCAAATTTCCCTACAAAAGATATTATAAGAAGTTTCTTAAGCATGCTACATGAATATTAGAGTTCTTGAAGTAGGGGAAACAAAACTATGAGCATAATTAGGATTTTTATGGTAGGAAATACTGAGATCTATGGGTGTAGTGTTATTGGCATAAGTTCTTGAGACTAGTAGATGACTTGACAAGGAACTAAAGGCTTTGTATTAGCATGGACAAGTGTAGAGAGGGCACAAATGATCACGAAAGACTGTAATAACATGCTATAGGTTTGTGTTGATCTCATGAGATAGAGAATGTTGACTAAATCCTTCAAACAAGTTGTTAAGGTGTCAATCATGGCTATTTGGCACTATTGATGATTATTTGCATATATAATTACAAGGGGATAAAGTCCTAATGATTTTTGGACATGTAAAGAGGCAAAATGTACTAAAGAATTACTTTAGGAATGTGACATTGTTGTTGTTCCTCCTCCATGGCAGTTGATGAAGGTATGAGCTCTTATTTTTGCATTATCTATTAGATTATGGTGATATTTAGTTGGGGGGAGATCTTGAAGGTTTTTTACATGATTGGGTTGGTTTATTTTCTTGGAGAAGTTTTTCAAAATTGGACTAAAAGTTGGCTTTAGGGACATTGGTCTTAAAGAAGGTTGTGATAGAGATAGAGGTAGAATTTGTGGATGTGGCATGCTAGAGACCTAGAAGAAGATTGCAAAACAAGTATGAAGACAAAATTTAGAGATTATTGTTTTGAAGCTTAGTTCATGTTTATGGATCATTTATTGTTGTTGTTTAAGGTTAGAAAAGAGAAAGTACAGTCCAAAGGGGATTCAAGTAAAGAAAGTAAGTGTGTTTTGAGCATTGTTTCCATTGTATGTTGTCTTTTTCCATGTCTAGTTGCCATTGTGATTTTTCATAGATGTCAAAGGGGGAGAGTAGCATCAAAAAAATGGAAAAGAGTCATAGAGGAGTTTGGTCATGTTAGTTTTCATCAATGTTTCTGAAGGTGGTTGCCATCAATGACAAAGGGGGAGATTCTTGGCCATTGTGCTTAAGAGTTGTCATCGATGTCAAATACATTGATGGAAAAGGGTGTGTAGATGTCATATGCATCCCCATAAGGTTTCATCCATAGTCAAACATGAAGGTTTATTTGTAGTGTCATGTTTTGGTGAAGTCCTATGGTGTTTTGGAGCATGGTATAATGTGCATGCTCATAGTTTGAGCTCTCCAAAGCTGGTTGAATGGTATTATGAGGTCCATCATGGTTGGTATAATTTTTTAGAGGTGTATAAGTGTCTGGATGTGGTCTCCATGGTCAATTCATGGGTTGTCATGGTTGTGTTAGGTCTTTCTAGGCCTATTCCTAGTCCTAGAACATGCAGAATGAGTTAGAGATATGCGTTTTGGAGATGATAAGTATTTTTTGGAGCATGGTAGAAGAATGAGAATGGTTTATATGACACTTATGATGAGTTTTAGGTCAATTATCAGATGTTTAGTGATGTTTCATGGTCCTTGTGAAGCAATAAGATGAAGACAAAGTGATATAACACATGTAAGCCATTGTGGCTAGAGAGTTCCTAGAATATTTTGAGAAAGCTGGCGAGTTTAAGAAGTTAGAGGATGTTGTCATGATTCTTTATGACAATTTTCAGGTCAAAATTCTAAATAAATTTCAAGATACATCATTTTTGGCAAAACTGGGTTTTGGAGAAGCAAAACCTAGCTCAAATTGACAACTTCATATGATCATTGTGAACTATGTGATTTGAATAGTACCTAAAGTTTTTGGGGGATGTTTTTACACTAAGATAGGAGTGTTTTTTTTAAATAATTATGTGCTTTGATTGTCACATTTTTATGAGCGATCGTTAAGAAGGGAAAGTGGTTTGAAACTCTAGTTAACCCTAGCTCAATAACAACTTGGAAGAAATTGATTGTAATGAGCCATAATTGATTGGTTTTGAAAACATGATTATTGGAGGTTGTAGAGGGCTCATCCATATTTCCAAAGAGGTATATTAGAAATTGTGAAAGTATGTGGGCCGCACTAAAAAAGGCTTGTTTTTGAAGAATTTTAATTTGTGGTGAAGTTATCCATTGAAGCTATTGACTACATCATCATTTATTAAATCTTGGGAGTTTTAATATATCTACATAATATTTTAGATTCATAGTTTAATTACTATATGGAAAAGTGTGCCCTATCTTTGAAGACTGGTTTTTGGGCTTAAAAGGGTAATTTAGCAGTGTTGGCAAATGGAAGTGTTTGAGAACTTGTGGGAATGGTGAAGGAATATAATGGCATTGGAGGTGTTTTGACATAAAACGTGACATGTTTCATGTTTTGGAAAAGCTCTGAAAGTGCACTGAGTTTCCATGGTTGAGGTCACAAGTTGACCTAATTTGACTGGTTCAAGACAAGATTGCTTTCGGTAGAAGATGTATGTAGAAGAACCGTGATTTGGATTATATTATGATGGATATAAATTTGAGAGTGAATATTGATTAGTTTTTTTCCTATTTAAGGAATTTATAGGTATTGAAAGAGACATAAAGGGTGAAAACTGTTTGAGTTTCCAAAACTATTTTCTAGGCAGTTCAATTTACTGAAGAGGAAAAGAGGTGTGGTTTGATTTGTTGGATGTTTAATGAGGTATAACAATCATGGATGTGTTATAAAGGTAATTTTATTTCCAATTAGCGGTTCCATGGCATAATTGAGGTGTTCTTGAGCTTCATTTATGAAGGTTGGTTCCTGAAAGTGTCTATTTTGAGTAGGAAATAGTCCTAATTAGTGGTTTTATGAAGAAAATGATAAGTGAAGATATTTGTGTGAGCATATATTATGTTATTATGATGTTTTTGACATGTGCGATGCATTTGGAGGCTTGACTAATCAAGGTGATGTGTTTGGAGGTCCTTGATGAGCTTGGTGATGGGGGTTTGAGTCTTTTTGGGCTTGTCTTGTGTCTTGGTACATGACCGACCTACATTGGTCCATTTTATGAATTTTTATTAGTGTAATGTTATATTTTTTAAGTTGGAATGGTTAAGATATTTGTTTATGACCAAACTCTGTTATTTATTTGAGTTGAAGTCTCATATAAAATGCATGTTTTTGGTTCATTTTTGAACTACTTAAGAGAGAGGGAAGAATGCAACCTAGGTGTGAGAGAGAAAGTGGATCAAGGGCATAAAAATAGATATGAGAATGAAATTTAGAAACTACAAAAAAAAAAATTCATACGAGAATTCATCTGAAATTCATTCAATTTCCCCTAGATTAGCTATTGTAGACACCCTAAAATACATACTTATTATTTTTCATTCATATTACTTATAGAATGTACCAAAATAATTCTAGAATACATCCTAGACCACTATGCTCCCACATTTTATTAGAATTAACCCACATCTCATTAGAATTAATTTAATTGATTCTATCATGGATTTACAATAAAATTACACTCCTTAGATAATTTAATTAGATACTTCAATAAAATAAAAGATAATTATCCACTCTCCTCCCACTCAACTCCACCTCACTAGCTCACTCCACTCAAGCTATAGAACCCTAAAAATGTGGAAGTAAAATTACACGTACAATTGAAGAATTCAAGAGCCAACTAGTCAAATTCATTTTCCTTTAAATTCTTATTCAAAATATCCAACTGCACATACCAAATCAACATGCTAAATCAGGAAAAACATTCATTTATCTGCAACTCATTTAAATATTGATAAAAAATCCATGGCTTCTCCTTCAACTATAAACAAGAGTCTCTTTCCTTCACAAAATTGAAAGCTTCCCACATTGATAAACTTTTCTAAAATATGTCTTAATCCTTTATCATCCCAAGAAAACTTCCCGCATCAATCAAATTTCTCTTGAAGATGTAGGCTTCCTGCATCGTTAACCCACACAATCTGAAACAAAATAAAGTTGGGGTAAAACCTAAAAACCACTAAGGATAACACAATTCCCCATACAAGATACATGCAACTATTGAACATGTTAAAAAGAGTTCAATAGTTTATCTCATCTCATCTCATCTTAAATCAGTCATATAACCTTAAATGGACTAACCATTTATTGTTACATGTTAACATTAGTTAGGGTTACAAGTCCATTATCATTGAAATTCCCATCATATACATATATACGCCAAGTTAAATAAAGAATCAAACACATCCCACAAAATGCTTGAACCATCATCATACAAAACCAACACGCATATAATACAATCACATCTAATTTATATAACATTCACCATGATAAATCAAATCATCGCAATCATACAAATGTAGTATGTCTACATATCATCACTACTATAACCATCATTATATCTAAATATATGAATAAACTCATATAAACCATCACATCACATTATGAAAACAAATTTACACATCCAATATAATATATATATATATATATATATATATATATATATATATATATATATTATATAATATCCAAGTCAACACACATTGCAAAAATCAGGAACTCTGGCCCATACAATAACTACATAGTAAAATGTACATCTAGGATCCCTAAACCACCAGCTCCACCCTCTGGCTCCCTCCTTGACCCTCTGATACACCCCATTCTAACAATATGACCTATAAACAAAAAATCACGCACATAATACTACATTACTACGCCATCGATATGTTGTTATATGCATGAATATTAAGTAAGAAAAGTATTCACTTGTGACACTATCCCTTGTCCATCTATGCTCTTTGATTGATTTATATTGTTACTCTTCTCTACATTTCTCATGTCTATGTAAATTTCTGGTCAAGTCACAGGGATCCCTATCATTCCGTTTTATCACATTTGTCCTTCTTGGTTCTAGGATACTAGTGCCAACTCTGGAAACTAGCTCCCAAGTGCTTGTGTTGATTCTAGGCTCTTATGTCCTGCTTATTCTTTTTACAATTTTTTATATTTGTGGTTGGCCTTTCTTATTTTCTTATCCTTACCTCGCTTTCCTAGTTGGATTTCACTGTTACTAGTGTCAAAATTCAAGCAAGAGACTCTTATATATACATAACATACCATCTATTATTTCGACAGGCAATTTAAGAGGGTTAACACATCTACATATTATCACTACTATAAAAGAGGGACTACATTTTGGGCTGCATACATTGTATAGGAAGGGAAGTGCTGAATTCCATACCACACATTTACATTAAATCTAGTTATAGCCCACTATCTTAGTGCCATTGGAGCAAGGGAAAACCTAAGGACACTATTTTACACACAAGCACACAAAACTAAATGGAGTCTGAAATATAGTGTAGCTCTTAGTACTAATTTCACTCATTGGGTGACCGTCAAGGTCAGTCTGACTTCTCATATTACATTTTTTATTCACATATAATGTGTTTATGAGCTTGTGTAGATATCTAGGGTTTGTTTTGTATGTTACAGGTGTAATTAAAACCTTAACAACAAATTCAGAGTGACAAATAAGATATTAGAGCGAAGACCCTCAGGCCCAGAAAAGGAGAAAATCATGAATATTAACATAGAAACTAGTGCCTAGAATGAACACTAACACCCATGCGCTCTTTTCCTCCTATGGTTGCTTCTATCTAGCACAATTTAGATCCCCAAAAATCTCTACAATTCACTGTGATATCATTTCCATCCAAATCTCTAGCAGATACATAGTCCCGACTACCTTCAGGTCACACAAAAAATTAGATAAGTCATCTATCTATCTCATTTTCTTAGAGTTTCACATTGTTTAAATCTTATCATTTGTATATTATTGCATATTTTCATTTGTATATCATCAGTTACTCTAAAATAAAGGTTTAATTCAATTTATATTCAATCATTTGGTGAACCCCTTGCTCGAACCCTTGCCCTAGGATCTACATCCCTTATGGCTAATAGAAGGTACCTATCTCCAAATAACCCTATGACATTTTTGAGTATGCAACCTATTTTTTCCAATGCCTTGAAAAATATGAATTTCATTACCTCATGCACAAACCTTTATATGATCCAAAAGTCCTCGAAGAAATCCTTGCCTTCCAAGAATATATTCCTCTTGGTTTCAAAAATTTAAATTTTTGCATAGTCTCCCCTTCTCCATCCTCTCCTCCTTCCACTATGTCAAATGATAGCATTAATATAAATTATTTGCATGATGAAGTTCTTCCTTGTGAAAATATAAACGATAGTGACTTTTCTTCTAATAATGATAATGCCCATCTAAATGATGATGTTTCTTCTATTCAACTTGATGAATATGAATCTTTGCCTCCTATCCTTCATACTTTTGAATTTGTTTCTAATGATTTCCATGTTACACCCAATGATAGCACTAATATAGATTCTTTGTACGATGATGATTCTCTTAATGAACTTATTTCTTATAAACATATGGATGATAGTGACCCTGATTCTGATATTGATAATGCACATGTGAATGTCAATGTTTCTTCGATTAATCCTGTTGAATGTGAATTTATTCTTCATATCCCTCCTACTTATGAAATGGTTTGCATTGATTTCCATGTTACAACCAATGTTAATCCTAGTAAACCTCCTACTACTCATGATGAGCCTCCACTAGTTGAATCCTCACATCCTATGCCTATAGAGACTTTACGTACATCCTCTTCTTCCAAATCCACTCCCCCTCCTCAAGTTCCCATGATCACTCACAATGGTAAGATTCAACACCTCCATGTGCCTCTCACTACCCAAACCATCCCTCCACAATATATTATCACTCTCATGCATGTTTTTGGAAATTTGCAAAATCAAGTCCATACTCTTACCCTCGAGAGTGAAGCATATTATTCCTCCATTAGTAATAATACCCTTCCTGGAAATCCCATTCCTAAGAAGATTCACAATTCTATTTTCCCTAAGGGTTTAATTATGTCTACCTTAACATGTTTCGATGGCACGAGAAATCCCTATTTGCATCTAAAATATTTTCGATTAGTCATGGCCTCCTATTGTAATGATCAGTTATTACTCAAATATTTTTTTCATAGTCTTGAAGATGTTACTCTTTTTGGTATACTCATATTCCTAATGGATCTATTAGTACTTACTATGATATGGAGGATGCATTTATTTGAATTTTTATTGCTAATAATGGGCCTAAGGTTACATATTAACGTTTTCCTTTTTTGGATCAAGGAAAAACTAAACCAATATTAGATTACATTTTACGATTTAATTCTTGCATGCATCATTTACATTTCCAGTCCATTACTTTAGAAATTCCATATATATTTTGTTGTGGCTTAATTCCTTTATTAAAAGAAAAACTATTATATGATACATGTGATTTATTTACTCTTCTTTATTATAAGGTCATTGATTTAGAAAAAGGCTTGCTTGCAGATCATGTTATAATATCTACTTCTACTTCTTCTAATCCTCCTTTTCCTACTAAGTCCTCTATTCTCCCATCTATTGAACCACCTTCACTGTTGTCATCTCCTCCTCCGCATAAGCATCCCTCCTCTTCACCAGTGCATCGTCCCCATCTTCCACCCATGCACCAATATACTTCTTACATGTTACAAAACCCCATGATATCTTGTGTATGTTACTTGATAAGTGGCCGATCTATTTGCCTTCTAATCAACATCACCCCTTTCGCTACTTGCATTGCCATCATAACCACCTTTTCTATAATTTTCACTACATCAATGGATACTATGATAAAGATTATTATGCCCTTCACGATAGACTGAAAAAATTAGAAGATAAGGGTGTCATTTCCTTCCACACCCACCCTCCTAATCGGTCTCTCTCTTTACTTCCACACAAGTAATCCTCTGCACATGTCACCTTATCGCATTTTCCACCACCCAAGGTTGTCATCCGTCTACCTCCTAATTTCATCATCGATCCACCTCCTCGAGTTTTTCAGCCTCTTGTGTTGGAAGAAAAATGGAATGAGAGGGGGGTGAATCAGTCCTTCAAAACCTTATATTTAATTCCTGTAACTTATGATAACAATTAACATTCAACCATGTATTAATTTGATCGTAAATAACACAAAAAATATAGACACATAAGAAAAACCACAAGAAAGTACACATGAACACAAGATATAAGTGTGAATCCATCAAGGGGAAGAAAACCCAATAAAAACCTCTGTTGATATTACTCACAAAAAAGCACTCAAGTGAATATTACACATCACAAGATATTTCTTTAGTGAGGCACCAACCCCACAATGAGCACCAATCCCTCAAACCTTGTTGATATTACTCACAACAAGAGACTTGCATGAATATGAATCATCACACAATATTTTGATTAGAATACTACTAAATATATTCTTCTAACACACACAATTGATAGTGATCACAAGATTCATCTCATACACCTTCAAACCCTCTTCAAACACACGTTCTTCTAACTCGCTCAAACAAGCTCAAACTTGGACTAATTTGGATCAATAATCTTGCACACTAGCTCCTAATCACTCTTTAGACATTCATATATTTATACACACACACACACACACACACACACACACACACACACACACACACACACACACACACACACACACACACTATGTATGTATGTATGTATGTATGTATGTGTACATACATACATACATACATACTGATATATATATATATATATATATATATATATATATATATATATATATATTACATACATACATGTATATATATACATGTCTGTAATATATAAATATATATATATATATATATATATATATATATATTTATATATATAGACATTCAGATATACACACACACACACATACATACTATGTATGTATGTATATATGTATGTATATATGTATATATATATATGTATGTATGTATGCATGCATGCATGCATGCATGTATGTATGTATATATATATATATATATACATATTATATGTTTTAAAGTATAAAAATGTTTCAAGAATGATTATAGTAATGGAAAATGGGTCACTACCTAAGTAAGGTCATAAATGACATTACCTGAGGAAAATAGAATTATTATTTCCTTGAGGTTAAGAGATAAAATATGCGGAATAATCCCTCATAGAATCACAACAATAGAAATTAATATGCAGAAAATATTACAAATCTCAAATAAAATAACACGACAAAAAGAGACAGTATTTAACGTGGTTCACCCAATTTGGGCTACATCCACCAAGAATCACTTGCTCAGATTTTATTACAAGCCACCGCTCTCTCAATACAATACCCAGATCTGTTTGGAGCTATGCTCAACAAACTCTACAGAATTCACACCTGAATTCAAAACACATCTACAATGTTACATTATGCCTACCATATGCACAAAACCATATAAATAGACAACTGCTTAAGCAATTTTACAAAACCATGGGTATTAAAACCATGGGCCAAAACCATCCCATAAACCTATGGGTCAAAATCCCGCCCATATGAGAAAAGCACGTTTCTTGGTATATCGGGCACGTTTTAAGGCCAATTTTTTTTTTCTCGAGGGTTGCACCCCTGAACCCCTGCTACCAGGGGCTACCACCCCTAGACCCCCACTCAGGGCCCGACCCGGCCCCGAACCCTGGCGAGACAACTGTGGAAAGTGTACAGTACTCTTAGTGTACAGTCTTCAACACTTTCTCACATGAAAACAGGCTCCACAACCTAACAATCTCCCACTTGGAGACTAGTTTTCCTCTGAGCAAGCTTCTCAACCCTTCACTAGTTTCCGTGAAGACCAACCAAAGCTGAACACAACTTCAGTTTTTCCCTTGTGACCACCTTGGTCATCATGTCTACAGGATTTTGACTGGTATGAATCTTCTCCAGCTTCAACTTCTCTTCCTCCAAAGTTGTCCTGATGAAATGGTACCTTAACTGTATATGCTTCATCCTAGAGTGGAAAGCAGAGTTCTTAGCTAGGTGTATAACACTCTGACTATCACTATGCAACTTTCCTTCCTCCTTCTTATGCCCCAACTCCTCAAGTAATTGCTGTAACCAAATCATTTCCTTGCTTGCCTCTGTGGCAGCAACATACTCAGCCTCTGTGGTTGACAAAGCCACCAACTTCTGTAGTCATGAAATCTAGCTTACTGTTGTCCCGCCTATAGTGTAAACATAACATGTTGTACTCCTCCTTCTATCTACATCTCCAGCCATATCTGAATCTACATAACCACACAAAGTGGTGTCTGATCCACTGTAGCACAAAACTGTCCCCATGGTCCCTCTCAAATACCGAAGGATCCACTTTACTGCCTGTCAGTGATCTCTACCTGGATCACTCATAAATCTACTCACCTCTCCCACTACATGGGCAATATCAGGCCTAGTGCACACCATGGCATACATCAAATTGCCAACCATTGATGAGTAAGGTACCTTGGACATCTGGTTTCTCTCCTGCTCTATCTTGGGACATTGCTCCTTTGATAACTTGAAATGGCCTACCAAAGGAGTCCCAACCAGTTTAACATCCTACATATTAAACCTCTCCAAGACCTTCTTAATGTACTCTTCCTTGAGATAAAGTCAGCTTTCATTCCTTCCTATCCAAGATATCCTCATACCAAGGATTTGTTTGGCTGCCCCCAAATCCTTCATAACAAAGGATTCACTTAGTTGCTTCTTGAGTACTTTTATTTCCTGCATGTTTTTACCTGCAACCAACATGTCATCCACATACAGACACAAGGATAATATAACTTCCATCCTCAAATTTCTTTGTATACACGCAATGGTCAGAATGACATCTAATATAACCCATCATGAAGCTATCAAATTTCTTATACCATTGACGTGGAGCTTGTTTCAAGCCATACAAGCTCTTCTTCAGTTTGCACACCATCTCCTCTTTACCTTTGACCTCATAGCCCTCTGGTTGCTGCATATATAGTTCCTCCTCCAAATCACCATGGAGAAATGCAGTCTTTACATCAAGCTATTCTAAGTGCAAGTCTTCTGCTACAACTATTCCTAGAACAGTTCTAATAGAAGTCATTTTTACTACAGGAGAAAAAATCTCATCAAAATCTATACCTTTTTTCTGTGCAAACCCCTTGACCACCAACCGGGCCTTGTATCTTTTCTTTCCTCCTTCTTCCTCTTTGACTCTGAACACCCACTTGTTCTGTAATGCTCTTTTTCTTTGGGTAGCTTCACCAAATCCCATGTCTGGTTCTCCATGAGAGCCTGATGCTCCTCATCCATGGCTTGCTCCCACTTCTTCCTGGCATCTACCTACATTGCTTCATCAAAGCTCTCTGGCTCTCCACTATCAGTGAGTAATAAATAATAAAGAGAAGGAGAAAAACGTTCAGGTTCTCTTCTTACCCTAGAAGACCTCCTCAATATAGGAGTTTGGGGTTCCTGTTGAGGAGGTTCCTGAACTGATTCATGTGTCACTTTCCCATCCGGAAGATCCTCTACTGCTGCATATTCTTTCTTGGATTCTTCCCTGTTTTCTTGCAACTGCTGCTTATACATGACTTTCTCATTAAAGACCACATCCCTAGATCGAATGATTTTCTTGTCCTTAATACTCCAACATTTATATCCAAAGTCATCACCACCATAACCAATGAAAGTACATTTTTCTGATTTAGCCTCTAGTTTGGTCCTATCATCCTTGTCTATATGGACAAACACCTCACATCCAAAGACTCTAAGAAATGAATAATCAACTTTCTTACCATACCAAGCCTCCTCAGGTATGCCTCCATCCAAGGCACTTGAGGGTCCTCTGTTTATCAAGTACACAACTGTGCTCACTTGTTCTGCCCAAAAAGAAAGAGGTAGTCCTGCATGTAACCTCATGCTCCTAGCACGTTCCATTATTGTTCTATTCATCCTTTCTGACACCCCATTCTGTTGCGGAGTTCCTAGAACCATCTTTTTCCTGTGGATTCCATTCTTAGAACAATAATCATCAAATTCATTACTGCAATACTCCCCTCCATTATCTGACCTGAGACATTTTAGCTTAAGACCTGTTTCATTCTCTACCAAGGCTTTCCATTTAACAAAAGTGTCAAATACATTAGATTTGTTTCTAATACAATAAACCCAAACTTTCCTTGTTGCATCATCAATAAAAGTAACATAATAACTTGAACCCCCAAGAGATGATACCTGAGCCGGCCCCCACACATCAGAATGCACCAGCTCTAACTTACTCTCTTTCTTTGTAGGTCCAACCTTGAGAAACCTTACTCACTTTTGTTTCCCATATATGCAGTCCTCACAGAACTCCAAACCTATTTTTGTATATCCAGGAAAATCCTTCTTTATGATCTCCATGCCCTTATGGCTCATATGACCGAGCCTATAGTGCCACAATGTTGTATCTACTTTTGAAGCCACAAGATTACAAACATTAGTGCTATAAGTGGTTAAATACAAGGTTCCAACCTTCTTACCTCTTGCCACCACAAGAGCACCCTTGGTAACCTTCCAAGAGTCTGCTGTAAATATCACAGTACAACCATCACTTCCCAACTGCCCTGCCGATATCAAATTTCATCTTAATGTAGGCACATGTCTGACATCCTTTAATAGCCAAGTATTCCCATTCTACATCTTAACCTGAACAGAACCTTTTCCAACTATGCTACAAGGCTCATCATCACCAAGAAAAACATGCCCAAAATCTCCTTGAACATAATCAACAAAATAATGCCTATGTGGAGTAGCATGGAAAGAAGCCCCCGAATCTAAAACCCAAGATTCAGTAATATTGTGCAAAGAAAGAATCAAAGCATCCTGACATACATTACCCATTGCCACATTTGCCTCCTTGTTTTCTTCCTGTTGTTTCTTCTTGTCTTGAAGCTCCCAACAGTCCTTCTTTGCATGCCCAGACTTTCCACAGTGCCAACATACTATCTTGCTTTTGGATTTTGACCTTGCCTTGATCCTTTGATTTTCCACGGCTTCCTCTATTCTTTTGTCTCCCTCTAGTTTCCACTGTCAAAGCATTCCTTGAAGTAGAAGATTCACCAGAGATTTTTCTTCGCATTTCCTCACTTAGAATCACCCCTACAACATCCTCAAACTTCAACTTTGAGTTAGCTGGAACCGAGTTGCTTACCACCATTACCAGGCTATTCCAACTCTCAGGTAAAGAGCACAGAACTAATAAAGCCCTAACTTCTTCATCAAATTCTATTGTAACCGAAGCTAGCATATTTACAACCGTATTAAAATCATTTAGATGATCTACTACTGAACCATTCTCAGACATCTTCATATTAAACAACTTTTTCATTAAAAATATCTTATTAGAGGCAGAGGGTTTTTCATACAACTTCCCTAATGCATCCATCAGTTCTTTTGTAGTCTTTTCCTTTGAAACATTAAATAATACCGAAGATGCAAGACACAGCCGAGATTGTCCCAAGTGCCTTCCTATCCAGCAAATCCCATTCCGCATCTGTCATGCTCGAGGGTTTGTTCACCTTCTCAGACAACGGAATATAAAGATCCTTCTGATAAAGGTAATCTTCCATCTGCATCTTCCAAAGACTGAAATTCTACCCGTTGAATTTATCAACCCTAGATCTTCCATCATCTGCCATAGCTCCCACTCAAGATAAAACTTTCCCTGCGATTCAACACTTCAGCAAACCAAACCAGGCTCTGATACCAATTGTTAGGAAATAAGGGATAAAATATGTGGAATAATCCCTCACAGAATCGCAACAGTAGAAACTAATATGCAGAAAATATTACAGATCTCAAATAAAAGTGCAGAATAAAATAACACAACACAAAGAGACAGTATTTAACGTGGTTCACCCAATTTGGGCTATGTCCACCAAGAATCACTTGCTCAGATTTTATTACAAGCCACCACTCTCTCAATACAATACCCAGATCTGTTTGGAGCTATGCTCAACAAACTCTACAGAATTCACACCCGAATTCAAAACACATATGTAATGTTACATTATACCTACCATATGCACAAAACCATATAAATAGACAACTGCTTAAGCAGTTTTACAAAAACCATGGGCCAAAACCGTCCCATAAACCTATGGGTCAAAATCCCGCCCATATGAGAAAAGCACGTTTCCCGGTATATCGGGCACGTTTTAAGGCCAATTTTTTTTCTCAAGGGCTGTGCCCCCGAACCCTTGCTACCGGGGGCTATCGCCCTTGGACCCCCGCTCGGGGCCTGACCCCGAACCCCGGCAAGACAACTGTGGAAAGTGTACAATACTCTTAGTGTACAGTCTTCAACACTTTATCACATGAAAATAGGCTCCACAACCTAGCATACATGTATGTATGTATATATATATTATATGTTTTAATGTGTAAAAATGTTTTAAGAATGATTATAGTAATGGAAAATGGGTCACTACCTAAGTACGGTCATAAATGACATTACCTAAAGAAAGAAGAATCATTATTTCCTTGAGATTAAGAAGAATTCTTATTTATTTGATATTAATGGAGTCAACTGACATAATTGTAATAATTCCACCAATGTTCCCTCTTATACACCCTCATAAAACATGCTTCCATCTTCCAATCTATATAGTAAACAAAAACCTTGGACGAAGGGTGATAATTAATGACAACATCGAACATATTAAAGGTGCATAACTTGAAATAACGGAGGAGGCATGTGGAGTGATAGGGATGAAATGAATGATTCCAAAATGTGCTTAGGTTTATCTATAAACTATCAACATATAGTGAATGTAAGTTAAATAAATAAGTGTAAGCTTTATCTTTGAATACATCATATTCCATGGCTAAATTATAGGTGTATATTTAGTCATTTAAGTGTTTATGAGAGAGGAAGCAATTGCTAAGAATGTAGTATTTTGTGAAAAAACTATTAGGGTGGGGTGTATTCAGCTAGCATATGTAATGTATATTTAGTACATATTAAAATTTTGAATGCATAGTAGAAAATGACAAAATTATAGCTACATATTCAATGTATGTTCAATAATTCTAGTATATATTCATAAAAGTAACCATGAATATTCAGATATTAAGTGCCTATTAAAAGCATAGAACTTATGTATATTAAGATATTAACTACCTAAAAAACAAAGTGCTTATGTATATTCAGATATCAACTATCTAAAAACACAACACTTATGTATATTGAGATTTTATTTATCTTTTATGTTGACTGATACTCAATGTATGTTCACATAGTTAATGCATATGCAAACATTATTTACAACATCAGACATTATCTATTATAATAACTGAACTTCAAAGTATATTCACTAAAAAATATATATATTTAATAATATAACTGTATATTCAATAATAACATTGTAAATTCATAACATGCAATGAAATGGCTCAATATATACTAAAAATAAGAATATCCACTGAAAAACTCAATAGATATTGAAAAATCGGAAGTCACACATTTTATATGCAATAGTTCAACATCCATGCATGAAAATATCATCTTATTTACATTTAATACATCGTATCAGTTGAATTGGTGATGAATGGAAGACTAAATAAGAAATGCACAAAAATAACTCAAAATATGCTACAAATCTAAGAGACCACACATTTTGTATGTAATAGTTCAACATGCATACATGAAAACACCCTATTTTTGACATTTATTAAACCATAGTATCTTAGTTTGTGGAAAATAAAAAATTAAATAAGAAAATAAACTAAAATAACACTCATTGCATAGAACTGTAGAGGGGTGATAAATTAACCATTGAAATCTAGGTTCACCTAATGACCCACTTGGTGATTCAAAACAAAGAATGAAATAGAAAAAGAAATGTAAATGAATTCCAAGTAGACATGTTGATTTGATTCCTCGATGACACCATTGTAAGTTTCATGGGCATTGAAATGTACATCTATTGGTTCCAAAATATGACTGTGGCTATGGACAAACAATGATAGTTAATGGCGTCATTGAATGTAGCAATAGTACATAACTGGAAATGATGAAGGAGGCTAGTAAAGAGATATGGATGAAATGAATATGATTGAATGCATTTAGGTTTACCTAGGAACACGAGCTTGTCTATGCACCATGTCGAAGCATGAAAAATTTTAAGCAAAAAGGTTTAGCTGCCAGTTCACCATCCAATTTTGATTTTTAGATACACATTGGATTTTAGATCCACCACACGACGCTTGTGTGGAATAAGGAAATTATTAAAATCACCATAAAATTTCTAGCATGGCATATTTTTTTTTATGTCGTACCTCCACTTTTTTTTGTTGCACCTCTAAAGTTAGGGTTCTCAACAACTAGTGTGTCTCCCTTAATCTCCTTTAAACTGTTAGAAACATACACACTTACTCCACCCCCCCATAAAACTCTGCCTTCTAAATTTTGGTTAAATTTTCCATGTATACCTTATGAAGAGAGTAGTGATGTGAGGATGGTTTTAACTGTTCAAACACAAACAAAAAAAACTTATTAATCACAACCACTAGAATTCACTAAATGTCTCCATGTGATGTGAATGAAAGGACACTTTATTATTAAATCCATTGTGATTTTTCTCCATATGATGTTAGTGGAACGACAAAGTGGTGTACATATGGTTTAGATTGGCCTCAACTTACATTACAACATAATTTGTCTCTGAGAGGAATGCATTGCAGAAATAAACACAAAACACATTGTTTCACTTCCGCTAGAAAACACATTGTGGTTCAATAATAGGTGATCCTCATTTCTTTGGACTAGTCTAATGTTAATTATTGGATGTGATTTCTTAAAAATGGAACATACGTTCATGTTTGAGAGTTATTTTGTCCTCTCAAAAAACATCTAATGCAGTAATATGTTGTTCAAGCTACGAAATACATGTTTCACAATAGGTACTTGACTAGCAATAGATAATGACTCATAGAATGGTCAACTATATGTGTAATTTGTGTTCTAGATAGAAATTAATTGTCAATATTCTCATTTGTATAGGATTTAGTAGCTATATCTAGTTTTCCATAAGGGAATTGTGTAGTAGACCCCATGATATTGTGAGATCTATATTAAATAGTGAATAACAAAGTGTTGTTTTGATAATGCAAACATGTATAGTTGATGGTATGAGGAAGCTATAATTTCCTTGAGAAATAAAGGAATGTGATGTATGTTCATATTATTTCATATTTCTTTCCTCTACATATATATATGACATCTTTTTATTCTCATTACCATATGCATCAAACTAAAATTTTCATATCTCTTTATCGTGTGTTTTACATTTGCAGGTGCTTATTGGGTTCACAATATTGCAATTCAAGTTATTTCTAAACACCAAAAGTAAACATAAATAATTCTACCTAATGAGAGTCCATTCATTTCATCAGGTATTGTACTATTTTAGTAAGGATATTAGAGCCAAATCTCCCACAATGCAAATTGAATTTGAAATCCATTGAAATTGTAGCTAGGAAAAGACATGGACTGTTTGAATTCATTTCATGGTTGTTGAAAATAATTATGTATGAAAAAAATAACAAACAAATTCTAAACCATTAATGGAAAACTTTTACATGTAGTTGCAGGTTGCTTGTTTCATTCTAAGCCCATTCTCCTAATTAATACAACACATCATATTATATATAGTTAGAAAAGTATATTTTCTTCAAACTAAAATTTACTTTAGATTACTTGACACCGTAAATCATATTGTATATAATTAAAAATTTATATTCCCTCTAAAGTAAAGTTTTCACACCCAACCATTCACCTCACATATTCTTATATATTCTCAATAACATTGATTTGGAAACAAATTAAAAACTTGAAGCCACATGTTTACAAACTCGCAGACATAATTTCTCTCATGTGTGTATGATGAGAAACTAAAGTCTTGTCTCGGGCCCCAAATCTTGAAGAGAGTATACCCTATACAAAATGCACTTATGTACATGTGTGTCACATGTCGATGTACCCTATCTATATTGTACATAATTTTCCAATCATTCCACATATATGTTTTGCACACGGTGGCTTATGTATGATTTTAACCATTCAAACACAAATAAACAAATACTTATTAATCATAACAACCAGAATGCACCAAGTGATTTAATCTCCTTAGGAAGGTTTAGAAACATTCACATTGACCCAACCCCCTATGTGGGACCTAGCATGTTGAATTTTGATTAAATTTTCCACTTATACATTTTGAATACGGGGGTGTACATATGGTTTTAACCATTCAAACACAAATAAATAAGTAGTTATTAATCACAATATCTAGAATGCACCAAGTGGTTTAGTTTCCTTGGGAAGTTTCAAAAGCATACAAACTGACTTCAATCCCCTTCGCGGGACCCGAGTCTTTGAATTTTGTTTAAAATTTCCTCCAATACATTTTAAACACTGTGATATATGTATGATGCTAATCATTCAAACACAAACAAACAAATACTTATCAATCATAGTAGTTGCAACACGCCAAGTAGTTTAGACTTCTTGAAAAGATTAGAAGCATGCACATTGACCCCAACCACCCATGGGACTTAGTGTTTTGAATTTTATATAAATTTTCCTTAGATAATTTTTTAATATGGTGGTGTAGGTGTGATATTAACTATTCAAACACAAACAAACAAATACTTATTAATCATAATTACTAGAATGCAACAAGTGGTTTATTTACTGTTGTTAAGAAGATTCAAAAACATAGACACTGACCCCAGTCCCCTTTATAGAACCCGACCCTTTGAATTTTATTTAAATTTTCTACAGATATATTTTAAACATGGTGGTATATGCATTTAACCATTTAAACACAAATAAATAAATACTTATTATGAACAACAGTTGTAATACACCAAGTGATGTAGTCTCTTTGAACACTTTTGGTGTAATTTTAACTATTCAAACACAAATAAACAAATACTTATCCATAAGGACAGCTGGAATACACCAAATATCACATATCCCTTACTCCATGAGACCCCACCTTTTAAATTGACAAAAGCTTATCAATCGCAATAGCTGGAACACAAATGACCACAAACAGTATTGTGGTTTAATAATGGCTGATCTTGGTTTCATCTCTTGAGGAACGCAGAGCAGAAATAACCACAAAACACATTCCTCCGAGGAAGAAAACATTGTGGTTCAATAATGGCTGATCCTGGTTCCATCTCTGGAATGATTGGTTACGCCATTTAGCTCGCAGTAAACCAGATTGTTGCTCGCATCAGAATTGCTGTCAGCTGCCGGAAAGAGTTGGATGCTCTCAAACTTCTGGTTGAGAGAATTCAAACCATCAACATGGAAATGCAGGAATATCGGAAGGCTTTGAACTCTGGCAAAATCAATGCCTCCTCTCACCCTCCTTTGCCGTCTTCACTGAATAGCTGGCTGAAAAAATTGAACGATCTTCTCGAGGAAGCTTCTGATTTGGCAAAACACTGCACTGTGCCATCTTCCTGTCACCTGATTTCTCGTTATCAAATGAGTAGAAAAATCACCCGTCTCATTTCAGTAATGGAGGAACACCTAAACTCCACTCCTTCCATCACTTTTCTTCACCAGCCACAGCAAGACGTGGTTAATCGGGAAGGATTCCAACAGATCGCAGAAAGGATTGATTCTCTCAAGCTTCAGATCACCTCAACACCTCCGGACTGCTTGCCATCCACTTCTTCAGCACCGCCGAAAACGAAGTATATTGAGGAAGCTCTCATTGTCGGACAAGATTGTGCCTCCAAGAGAATTGAGGAGTTGATCCATTCCACGCTGCACAAAAACGTGTCCCGGATCAGCCTTGTTGGGATGGGCGGATCGGGCAAAACGCTACTCCTCAAAAAGGTTTTCAACAGCAGCCAGGTACAAACTCTTTATTCGAGTGATAGCTTAATGCTTTGGCTTACCATTTCAAAAACTCCAGTCTTTCAATGCTCTCAGAAATGATCTTGTCAAACAAATTGCTCTTCAAATAAATGAAAGATTGGAGAGCAAAGAGGAAGAGGATGTTAAAATATGGTTAAGTGGAAGATTGAGCGAAAATAAGTTCGCTTTGTTTTTAGATGATGTTTGGGATTCAAGTGCAAACTCCTTGTTAGCTGAGTTGTGTGTGCCTCTGACCTCTCCACAACACAAATCCAACATCATCATTGCCACTTCCAGAAGTAAGAGCGTGCTCAAACAGTTGGGAGTTCCAGATGCATCCACCGTCCAAGTGGAACTGTTGACAAAGGACGACAGCTGGCAGTTGTTCTGCTTCCATGCTTTCCCGCATAGTGATGGAATTCTGCCCATGAGCATTGACCATGAAACAGCGAGGAGTGTGTGCAGGGAGTGTGGAGGCCTTCCCTTAGCTCTCAAAGTGATTGGACAGGCGATGGCAGGCATTACCCACTCAAATGAATGGGAATTTGCATTGAACAGTTTGCAGAATGCACAGGAATACGGTGATGTTACAGAGAAGCTGTATGGTAGGCTCAGATTGAGCTATGATGCTTTGGCCGACTTTGACATCTCTTTGCAATTATGCTTTCTTTACCTATGTGTCTTCCCAGAAGATCAAGTCATCTTTACTCGAAATGTGAGCCAGTTATGGATTGGAGAAGAGTTTGTGACCGGACGCGATCCTCTCCAAACAGCACAGAGATTTGTCAATTTGTTAGCCGAACGTTGCCTTATTGAGCCACTTCTTAAGTATTCAGATGGAAGTATGTGCTGTTTCAGGGTGCATGATGCATTACTCGATTTAGCACAACAAATTGCTGAGAAAGAAGAGAAATGCTTCTTAATTCGTGCGGGCAGACATTTACAAGAGTTTCTAGTTGATGACTGTTCGGCACGCGTCAGAATTTCATTGATGATCAACAGTTTGACTAATGTTCCAAACACATTCGGATCTTCTCATATACGATCCTGGTTAATGCGTGACAATCCTGATTTGAAAGAAATTCCCCAACAGGTGATTAGGAGAATGATCTCTCTCAGGGTACTAGATTTTTCAAAAACTGCCCTCCACTCTTTACCAAAAAGTATAGGATGTTTGAAACATTTAGTTTGCCTCAGGTTAGCCTCTACGCCCATCAAGATACTCCCCAACTCAATCGCTGCTCTTACAAGCCTTCAAATCCTTGATCTTTTTAACTCAAATATTACAGAACTTCCATCTTGCATTTCTAAGTTAACTTCCCTACAACTTTTGAACATTTCTCATTGTAGACATTTGCAATCCATACCTTATGGGGTCTCACAGCTTATGTCTCTTGAATACCTGAGTATTTATAACTGTCCAAACGCATGGATAAAGAAAGGGCGGAATAAACTGAAAAAACAACTGCTCTCAATTAATGATTTGGGCGCCCTCAATCAACGTCTGAAAAGGTTAGCGCTTGAAAACAATGGTGAAATAATACTAGAAGGAACTATGGGAAGCATGAAGCACATGGAGGTTTTGTGGTTGCATCTCACAAACATGGAAAGCCTGCCCCATGACATGATTTCCATGTCAAAATTGAGGAGTCTTTGGTTAATATGCCCTCAATTACTTCAAATAGAAGATTCATTTTGTGAATTTCAATATCTAAGCTATATTCATTTGTACAGATGCCACATGTTGAAAGGAGTACCTGCCTTGCACAAGCTTGTGAGTCTTAAACAACTTGAGATCGTTGAGAGCTCCAACATAGAGAAGTTACTAGAGCAATTTGGTGAGAGGGGATCGTTTCCCAAGTTGGAGGTATTTTCAATGGTTGATCTGGAGAAGCTAGAGGAGCTGCCAGTAGTGGAGGAAGGAGCGATGCCTTTACTTAAAACATTGACAATAATGGCGTGTAAGGCATTGCAAAATTTGCCAGAGGGTTATTGTAATTTGAAAAGCGTGGAAAAGATAAGAGCGTATGGTTGCTCAATGGTTCTCACTGCAATGCAAGAAAATTTTATCAACACACAGAATAAGGTGCAAATATTAACACAGTCTACATTGACAGAGCGCTACATCAAAATGACAGACATTATTTATGGGGAATTTTGGTGCAACGAGATGCTTCAATTTTTGTATGACATTTATTCTATGGTTGAGTAGTAACATTACTTACTAAGTGCACAATAATATTTAGTTCCACTTAACTTCCCCATATATGTAGTACATATTTAAACAAATGTGTTTTAAAAAAATAATTTATTTATTTTGTAGATATAATTGTGGATTTCTCAAAATTTCTATATAAGATTAACTACATAATAAATTTAATTTTAAAAAATAATAATTTAGTTTTCTTTTTAAAATAAACTATATTGTTTGTTTAAAATAAATTTTATTCAAACAAGAATGTTATGTAATTTTTTATTGTTTGAATTTTAAATAAACTATGAGCATTACACATTTTCAGATCTAAATAATGGTGTTAAATGATTGTAGATATTAGGCACATTAAATAACAACTAACAAAAATAAAATAAAATAAAAATAAAACATATTATTGCAAATTCATATCAACACTTCTGTGCATATATTTCTTCTTCTAGTTCCAGAGCTTCGGCTCAATACAATCTATCTGAATGTGTTTGATATAAAACACTTACAATTACCTCTAATAAATAGATGACTTCATTTAACAAAAAAAACCCAACTCTAAAAAATAGAACTAAAAAGCACATGCTGTTGTGCAATACAAAGCTTTTGATTGATTTTTTTTAATAGCTTTTCCTAAACTTAAGAACATCTAAAACTAAACCTAAAAATAAAAGCATGTAAAAACCAAACCACTTTCTGCTTTTCTGGGGGTAAAATTACTCTTTTTCTAACACTCCCCCTTAATTTTGACCTTCAAAATTTTAGTCTTCTAGAGTTGAGTGTGCACTTCTAGATCTGACATATTCGTGATCATAAAATCCTAAACAACTTCTCAAATACACAAAAACTTTATTTCCCAAAGCTTTTTTAAAGATATCAGCAAACTGATCTTCGAATTTGTAAAATTCAAGACAAATTTCTTTATTATTAACCAACTCTTTGATGAAGTTATACCTTGTGTCTATGTGCTTGCTCCTCTTGTGAAAAACATGATTTTTGGACAATGCTATATCTGAATTGTTGTCACAAAAAATCTATGTAGCATCCTCTTGATTCTGCCTCAAAACTTTCAACACTCTTCTCATCCAAACAGCCTGACATGCTGCTCCTATTGCTGCTACATACTCTACTTCTGCTGAAGATATTGTGACTATGAGATGCTTCTTCGATGCCCATGAAACTACACCTATTAAAAAGTGAAAAGCATAGCCGGATGTGTTCTTTCTGTCATCAATACTTCCGACATTGTCACTGTATGTGTAACCTACGAGTTTTACCTCATCTTATGTTGAATACAAAATTCCATGATTCTTAGTTCCACATACATACCTCAAAATCCTTTTTCTAGCTTGCCAATGTGAATCTTTTGGAGATTCCATGAACCTTGCGATGAGGCTCACACCATACATAATATCTAGCCTTATGGCCTTCAAATACACGAGACTTCCAACTAGTTTTTTGAACAATGTTGGATCTACATATGATTCGCTGTCATCTTTGCTTAACTTCAAACCTATTGCAACAGGTGTTGGCGTTGTCTTGCAATTCAACATGTTAAATCTCTTCAAAACATCATTAGCATACCTTGCTTGTGAAATAAAAAAATCTAGCCTCTGATTGTTGAACTTCTATGCCCAAAAAATAGTGCATGAGGCCTAGATCTGTCATCTCAAATTCTTTCTTCATAGCTGATTTGAATGAATATGTAGATAGATTTCAAGTGATGATTAAATCATCTACATATAAACAAACAATCAAAATTTTACCTTTTTCATTGATCTTGATGTATAAGGTAGGCTCACTGCTACTCCTACCGAAACCATTATGTATCAAATAAGAATCAATCCTGTCGTCCCAAGGTCTAGGTGCTTGCTTGAGACCATAGAGCACTTTTTTAACCTGTATACCTTTCCTTCATGACCTTCAATCTCATAACCTTCTGGATGATTCACATAAACTTCTTCTTTAAGAAAACCATTCAAGAATCTTGATTTTACATCCATATGATAAATAGGTCATTTGTTTTGAGCTGCAATTGCTAAAACCATTCTTACCATGTCCAAACATGCTACAGGTGCAAAGGTATCTTTGTAATCTACTCCATATTGCTATGAAAAACCTCTGGCAACCAACCTTGCTTTATGTTTCTATACTTTACCATCAGCATTATATTTGGTCTTTATATAGACCCACTTCACTCTTATCACATCCTTTCCTTCTGGAAGATCTACCAATTCCCATGTCTGATGAACTTCTCAATGGCATCTATCTCATCACCCATGGCTTCAACCCAAACTTCATTATCTATAGCCTCTTAAAAGTATACTGGATCTGCAACTTGAGAAAACAATGCAAAAACTGAAAAAGCATTAGTTGTATCAACATTATAAATCTCAGTAAGACTCCTTGTTTTCTGCTCCAAAGGGCTATCTGATGATGGACTGTTTTGTACTAAAGGAGTAGCTTCTGGTGTTCTGTGTGGTGTCTGCTGGATGGTTGAAGATGACTGAAATCTTGGAGATCTCCTAGATGTAGATGGAGGTGTAACTTGCGCTACGACTTATGGTACATGTCCAAGATTCGAAGAAGATACAATACCTTGTTGCTCTATGCTTTCATCTGCCATATCATCATGAGTAATAGCTGCTAATACATTGACTATTTTCTCAATACTTCCATCCCATGCCTCATTTTCAACAAGTTGTACATCTATACTGCTTATGACCTTTCTGGTAACTGAATTGAACAACTCGTAAGCTTTTGTATTCTCTGAATATCCAACAAATATGCACTTTTATCCTTTGTTTTCTAACTTCTTCCTTAGTGCATCAGGAACATGTGCAACCAAATATTCTAAAATGAGAAACATGTTTGCTCATAGTCCTTAAGCTTGTTGAGGAACCATGTTTTGAACAATTTTCGTTGGACATCTGTTTATGATGTAAACAACAACTGCTACTACTTCTGCCCAATAATAATTTAAAATATGCTTTTCCTTCATCATACTTCTCACCATCTCCATGATGGTTCTATTCTTTCTCTTTGCCACACCATTTTGCTGCGGTGTATACTTGGAAGTAAATTGCTTGTGTATACCATGATATTTACAAAAAATCAGTTAAGTATTTGAAACATACTCACCTCATCTGTCTGTCCTCAGAAATTTTATGTAGTACCCACTTTTCTTTTCCACTAAAGTCCTGAAATGCTAGAATATATCAAAATCATCTAATTTGTGTCTCAAAAAGTACACCCATGTCTTCCTTGTATAATCATCAATGAATGTCATAAAGTATGAGCAACATCCAATAGAAGTTGTTTGCATCGGTCCACATAAATTTTAGTGAACAATTTCAAGTGGTGCGCTTGTTCTTTTTGTTTTGCCAATTGGGAAGGACTCTTTGTGTTGCTCCCCCAAAATACAACCTTCACAAACTCTATCTAGTTTCTGAATCAAAGGAAAACCTTTCACCATTTTTTTCAATGTAATAAATTCAAACCACCAAAATTTAAATGACCAAACTTGCGATGTCATTGCCACGATTCTTATTTTTCGACTGACTGAAAAGTTGATTCGATTTCCTTAGCCTCGGACTGATCTGTAGTATGAGCTACAGATGTGGCTGGTATAATCTTCAAAGGAAACATTCTATTGCTTGTCATCTTCACTTTAGCAATTACCTAGGTACTTGGAGATTTATCCACAATCACACATTCATTGTCTTCAATGTAAACTCTGTATCCCTTTTGTACCAATTGACCAATGCTCATAAGATTGTGTTTCAAACCTGCAACATAATAAACATCTTGCATAATCTTTTGTTCCCCCCCTTTTTTGTTAGAATGTTGATTGTTCCTTTTCCTTTTACAGTCATTGTATTATTATTCCCAAGGGTAACTTCTATCTTTACAGACTCATCCAAATTAGAAAATAAATCTAAGTTACCTGACATGTGATTACTGCAACTAGAATCCAAATACCACACATCACTAGGACTCTCTTGGGATAGATTATACTCAATAGGTGATGCTTCGGAAATCTTTGTGGATGTAATAAACATGGATCTTGGAGTAGAGCTTCCAACCTGATTTTGATTCTGTTTGTTCTGATCATACTACTGTTTCTTGCATTCAAAAGCATAGTGCCCATATCTCTTGCAAAGCGACACTGCACATGCGATTTATCCTGTCTCTGACCTAAAAAATGATTATGATTGTGCTCTTGACTATGTCCTCTTCCACTTGAGTTTGATGGACCGCTTCTACGTCCTCTAAATGAACTTCTTCCTTTTCCTCTAGGGCTGAAATTTCCTCTTCCTCTTCCATGATTTCCTGATACCCGTGATGAAAAAGCTTGATCTACAACTGCATGTGATATATTTAACCTTTGTTCATGATTTATTAGTAATGCATACAACTCATCAATTGAAAACTGACTTAGCTCCTTAGTTTCTTTAATAGCAACTACCAAAGGATCAAAATTTGCAGGGAAAATTCTAAGCAATTTTTCAATAATCCTTCTGTCCTCAATATTTTCACCATGAGATTTAATTTGATTGACCAAAATAACTACAAAATTAAAGAATGATTCTATGGAATTTGAATCTTTCATTGACATATTTTCAAAATCTCTCCAAATTAATTGTAGCTTGGCGGTTTTTACTTTCTCTTTACCTTGATACGCAACTTGGAGAGTTTCCCACGCAATTTGTGCTTTACTGGCTACTGCCACTCTAGGTAGGATGCTTTCATGCATGGCCTGATGAATGAAGAAAAAATATTTTTCATCTTTCGATTCTTTCTTAATTCCTTTAAAGTGTCTTTCTTTTCCTTTGAGACCGCGTTATATGTTGCTGCATCTGTGGGCTCTGTGCATGCATTCTCTACGATTTCCCACACATCCTGGGATCTGAATAGTGACTTCATGGTTAATGACCAATACTCTTAATTCTTTCCTGTAAATTGTGGTGTCAGCAAACCGGATATAGAAGCCATAACCTGTTGTCAATTAGAAACCTGCTGAAAAAATCCATGCTCTGATACCAATTTGTAAAAACTAGGCACATTAAATAACAACTAACTAAAATAAAATAAAGAATTATAAATAAAACATATTATTGTAAACTTAGATCATGTAACGACCCTAAAATTCTCACACACACGGACAACACAGTAAAAGACAGGATAAATTTTTTTTTGACTTGCTTCCACACATAACACGGCACAACATGTCGTCACAAAGTTACAACCAACTCTGAGAACCACTTGCTATGGGGATGACCATAAGGTCAGCACAGAAACGTTCACACCCAAAAGGCTAATACACTTTTTCTTTTGGACAAGACAACATAGAAGTCCAACCACAGAACACACTTACAGTTAGGGCCATCCACAATGAGATATTCTTGAGGGTTATTTATTTTAAAAAATACATCTTGCAATTCTTAGCTTACGTTTTCAAGGAGGCTCAAGATATGATTCGTATAATGGCGCCAAGTTTATTCCTTTTTACACTGAGTAATCATATTTAATCTTCTCTATTATGACATTTATTTGCTTAATTCGTTTATTTAGAGAAAGGGGTAATTTAATTTCACAAGGCCATCTATTAACACTTACGCTACTAGAACTTGTTCATGCCCATATGACAACATGGGTTTGCGTTTAACAAACTTAAGAGAAGGAAGAAAAGGCACCTTGGAAAAAGGTTAGAGGGAGAAGGTTGAGTTGAAATCAGCTTCAAGGCCTCATTAGCTATTACCAAGATATAATTGAAACTTGAAAACTTAACCAAAATTATTAAAGACTTTACTTAGGGTTTACTAAATGAGTTTTATAAAAATAAAACAATTTACCTTCTAATGGCTGAGAGATAGATTGTGTGGTTTCTAAATTGTTATCTCCTGCTTATTAAATCTTATTATCTTCTAGAACTAACCATAGATTTCCTTTAAGTTCGCTTAAGAATTTCACCATGAAAGGGATAGTGTTCAATAATGTAGCTAGGGATATCAAGTTATATACTGTTACTTAACAAGGGATAATTTCATCTTTGATCACTTATGGAATTACATGCTCTCAAGTTGGTCACCTCTACACCAATTTATTTGCAATATAAATTTTAGTTTAACTTTTATAAGTATTGAACAACCCATTTTATTTTACTTATAACTCACAATTACTAAGTCTTAGAAAGATTTAACTCAACATTTAATCGTAGGGGTAAAGTTTAACAATATTTATTTACGAAAACGAAACAAGGTTACTCAACAAGCGGTAAACAAATTTTCATATAATTTCAAAGATAGTCAAACAATTCAAGGTTCTAGAGTTAAGGCGACATAATCCACGATACAAAACACTAAGACATTGATCCTTTTCTAAATTTTCCACTAGATGTTATCAATAGTTGAACAATATAAAAAGGATTCATGCAAAAGAACTTCTCAACTGAGGTTGATGTAAAAAATCTACAAGTCTATCCCTCATCTACTCGCAAAAATCCATTTGCAACAAATTTTTCCACAAGAGTCAGTTCGCGAGAACTGAGCAAGATAAGGCTACACAAAACCACCATAATTATTATGTAACAATACCACGAAAGGAAGCACTTTATTACAAGAAATGGGTCAAACCTCTAAACACTATCAACACATCAAGTTATAATAAAGTCTCCATCATGCCAATCAAAGAAGGAGAAGACCCTGTATTTCAGTTAGGAGTAAAAGCAACGATGTATGAGAATGGCCCTTGGCCCTATAAGGAGAAATAAACAATCTAGCAAAAACATAATTCCCATCAAGCAAGTAATTAAATAATAAATACAAGATTGAGATTTGATAAATAGACCAACCATCTAGAAATTTATCAAAGGTACCAAACGCATAGGCTAAAATAATATATTTCTAAAAGAACAAGAGTTGATCGGCCCAAGAAAGGGGAACCACGGGTTTCAAAAATTAACACAAAAAGCCATGTATAATCGAGTTTCAAACCGGAAGTCAAATAAATTATACACACAACATAAGTTTCGAGGTGAAAGCAAAGTATATTAGTTTTGACCATTAACTACAAAGATTTTCCAATCATCCAAGAAGGGTCAAAGTCTTACAGGCTAGTAGCAAACACGCGAGAGAAGAAGGGGGTTCCGTCCAACAAGAGTATACAATAATGTCATCAAATTTTTTTTATAACACTAAAGATTTGCAAACCTCCACTACAATACTAATGTTTGGTTAATTTAAAATAAATTACCCATATCCCAAAACAACCATATTTTAAGGCAACCCTTGGTAACACAGTCAACCATCGCACAAATAGATGCAAACATAATTTCTAAATGACATTATCAAAACAAAACCTTCCGCTATGAATCCATAAGACTATCAAATGAAAGATGAGTTTTTCCCAAAGATTAATCACATTTAAGGAAATTTCCATCACAAACTATTACGGTAATTACGTGCATAAAAACCGACCAATATTAATTAATAGCGTTAACATTACGAGGGAGAAAATAATGCAAGTTAGGAAAAATAGAAGAGTGCCATCAACAATCATTCTGAGAGGGGGATTAGACCAAAACTATTCTAGTGTCTACGAGGTACTAGATTCGCACAGAGAAACCTCGAGCTTAGTTGATCCGAAAGGCTAGTTATGGTTCAAGTTGATAGGGATGGTCAAGGTACTTCTTGAGGATGGCCTTGAAAGCCTAGAAACACGATGAAAGGTAATATAAGAGTCTAAACACACGAGATGGAAAACACATTACACACACACCTTTTCATTCTACCAGTTTTAATACCAAAACTCTAAGCTGGCTAGCCCACGCATTGCTCACACAATCCTACAACCTTTCTTTCTCGATGCCAAAAGGTTATCAAAGGGACTTGCGAAGGAGCTAACAAAAACATCAAAAGACAACTTGGGTGCTAGGGAGGAGCTTCATAGTTATCGTAACTTACTTCCATAATATCGAAAATACTAGTTTGATCAACATAATAACTTGCAACTCAATCGCAGAGAAGAATTAATACATAAACAAGCAGACGAAGGTCTATCACTCCAGCAAGAGAAACATAACATTCAGGGGAAAGGGCACACGCATCCTTTCGACCAACATACTGTCAACGATAAAAGCTAAAACAAGAAGAAACAAGTAGAAAGGGGAAATCTCCCATCATGACATCCAACTGACAAATCAATGCAAGGAAAAAGTGGTTCGATTTCACAATAATTTTAAATAAAATAATAGTAGAAAAGTGTTGAAATATCTTGCCTTTTTCTCTAGATTTAGAAGGTTTCATGGACACCGCCCGGACCAGCAACAACAATCCAAGCCAAATTCCATTTTCTTCAAGCTCGTTGGGCGCCCAAACATCGACCATCTTCGCGTTGGCACAGGTAGGAGTTCATGGCCAGGGTGGGTGGTCTAAAATACTTTCCAACATCTTCCCAACGCGTGTCAAAAGGGAAAACTACAATGGAACATGGACAACCATCCAGCACAATGGAAAATCCACTTTTGGAGCCCATTTAAGAAGCTGGAAATAAAATCTGGTCTCTTATTTATCCTTATAGACCTGGCACAGTGCGCCTTGTTATAGTGCCAGACTATGTCTGTAGATTGCTTCACCTGGCATTACCAAAAATCTTTACAAGAACATTTTCCTTTTCTAAAAGTGATGGTACCACTTTGCATCTCTCACAACAATTTGCTTTGCAACAGTCTTGGACAAAACCTGGTGCAGTGTGGCAGTCAACACATACATTAAGGTTCTGAATCTGAAAGATATCCTTCTACCTTCATCTCCCAAGACATTTTCTCCAACATTGCATAGATCTCCTGTGCCTGTGGGTGTGATCTATCACCTACACAAAAAGCATGCACCATTTTATTGCCTTTAATCCAACTACATCCAAGTTTCTTCTTAATTCCTCTATCCTTCATCGATCTCCTAATAAGTTCAATATTGCAAAGAAAGTTGTGCTTCAAGAATACTTTGATATGAAACAGATCCACGCCTATGAGATTCTCTTCCATGATTTTCATCGTAAAACAAGTAAGGTCTCAATAGAGAATATTTGCAATAATTTTCATCAGGTCTCCTAGTAACACTCTCACTGCCACATAGTCGATTTTGATAAAAATATCCTGAAGGAGAGACCCGAATCTGAGGATGCATCTGAAACTGAACAGATAACAACATAGTTGGATAGCCTGCTTGCTGGAAGCGCTCACAAAGGCTTCTACTATGCTGCAACATGCCTGCCGCCGCATTTCTTCCAGGCAGTCACATCATTCCGCTTGCTTAGAGGCGGTGGTTCTAAACCATAGCGTGACATTTCCATAGCATGAGGAGCCTTGCCAGCACGTATTCGCTCATACTCCTTTGCCACCATATGGTAGTTCTCAAAATTAACCCTGGGAGCAGGGGGCAATTCGGCAAGAAAAACAGCGGGCTTCCTAGTGCTTCTGCGCATTTCTTCTTCGACCATTCTGTCGACCTCGTCTTTGACCTTGGGGTCTGCATAGTCGTGGTCGATGCAAGGCAAAGTGTCTATGAACTCGTCAGAAATGCCACCACTCCACTTTAAGCGCAAATCATCTGGTGCAGCTTCCAGCATTAAGATCTCCTTGGTGCCCATTGATTAAACTCGGAAGAAACCTGAAATGACCTTTTGCAGGTCGCTACTGTGGATCCCTGACAAGAAACACCTCGCAGCACTCAAAGGAAGTGGAGGAAACACGCCTACTTCACTCGCTGGTAGCTGTGCGCGGCCAGCAAAAGGAACAGCGTGCCTTTTTCACCTGAAACACCTCAGGAACAATAAATAAAAACCATGTATTCTCCAGTGGTTTCCACGCCCCCCTCTTCAACAGGGACAGTCTGCAAGATCCAATACAAACCAGTCCACGCGAATACACAACAAATAAACACTCCATCCATTCTCCTCACGTGGCCAGGGTAGGAAGAAGGAAGGCATCCAGGAGGAACCAAGAAGAAAACGCCATGACAGAGATTTTGCTAGCCTCTCTACCCATGCGACCAGGAAGAAACGTCTCTCACACGTCTACTTCACTAGCCATCAAGTCAATCCAGACTGCGCCCAATGCATTGAATGAAAATATCAAAAGTAGATCCAGGTGAAGAAAAAAAGGCCTCCACCGACTCCATCTCTCTCACGTAAGGTAGAAAAACGTGACAGTCATAACAGTCGGCAGGTTGGGTGGTTGGGAGGAGACCAATTGCATCCACGTGCAAACAAGACCTGCGAAGGACCTGGTCGGCCAAGGTGGCAGTGGAGGGCAGGTGGCAAAAACGGAAGTCGATGCCCAACGGGGCATTATAGATCAGCACAACTGTGTATATATTTCTTCTTCTAGTTTCAGAGCTTCGGCTCAATACAATATCTCTGAATGTGTTTGATATACAACACTTACAATTGCCTCTAATAAATAGACGGTTTCATCTAACAATAAAACACCCAACTCTTAAAAATAGAACTAAAAAGCACATGATGCTTTTGTGCAATACCAAGTTTTTGATTGATTTGCTTTAGTAGCTTTTCCTAAACTTAAGAACATCTAAAACTAAACTTAAAAATAAAATCATGTAAAAAAAAACTACTTTTTACTTTTCTGGGGGAAAAATTACTCTTTTTCTAATAATGTTTGGCACTCATAAGTATTCTACATTAATCACTATTTACACAAAATTATAAAATTAATTAGATATTTTAAGAATATAAATAATATAGAAATATCTTTATTACTTGAAATAATTAGGTGTCTATAATAATATTCTATTTGTCATTAATTCAAAGACAATTCACATCAGTATATAATGGAAAATAGGTCTAGATACCAATACAAATCAAACTAAAAAATAACATTGAAAATTCTCAACCTTAATAAGAATGATACAAGAATGAATTTGGTCTTGCCAAAAATGAAGGGCTATAGAAATGGTTATCTTTTGCAATTGATAAATTGATTTTTTGGATCCTCTAGTTTTGGGCTCTGCAAGCATTGCGCGCTTTTCCTAATTTCATTATGAACATATTCTCCTTATTTTGAACCCCAATTTGACTTCAACACCTTGGATGACCAATAAAAATGAAGGATGTTAATGGGGGCCTATGTTATCCCTCTACTATTATTAGGATCCTCAATGTTTTAACAATTTGGAAATCAAAACTTGATGCAAGTTAGCATGCCATCTATTGTATTCTAGTCTTCCATCCCTCATCTTGAAATAACACTAAAGCAGTAGATGCTAGATAATGCTATCCAAATAATTGAATTCTAATTTTTATGTGAGGAGTCTTTTGTTCAAAATAATAAATTATTGATGTAAGAACATCCAGGTTCATGATCAATCTTGCATCACCAAAACTATTTAGTGCAGAAATAAGAAATTGTATACAATCCCTTTGCTTATGTTTGGTCCTATTTGGTTGAAGGAATGAAGACACATGCCACTTGCATCTTGTTGGTCTTGTCAAAATTTTTTGGAATGTCTATGAGTTATGTTCATAAAATTTGAAGTTCTATACAACATGAAATCTTGTAAAACTATATTTATAGTGTAAAACCTTGTGATATACTACGTCTTAAGAACCGGTGTGCATAAATGTGTCAAAGAAAACTTGTGGATTCAAAGAATTTTGGTCATGTGACCTTACATGAGGAGATATGAGCAGATCGATTATGTGAAGTGATTCTATCTAAGTTATTATGTTTATTTTTTCATATAAATGTCACATCACCCTATGACATGTGTAATGAAGATTAAAGCTCTTAGAAAATTGGTGTGTGTAATGATGTGAGAATTCAAAGAATCATAAAGATGTAAATTGTTTGGCAGATGGTGTTTGTAATGATGTGATAAGTCAAAGAATCATAGAGATGTAAATTTTCAATAACACTCTTATATTATGGTAAATTATCAATTTGGTTAGTTTGGGTTTGGATAAGGTTTAGGTTGGTTATTTACCTAAGTTGGAAAAGATCAAAAATTGAGCAAGTCTACAAAGATAGTATTCTAACCAGTAGCTCTTTAGGTTCAAGTAGTTGTAGATAGAGAGATAGTGTGTAACACATCCAAGGAAGGATTAGAGTAAAACTAGGATTTTAAAACCTTTAACAATATTTTTCATTTTTAGTGCGTATAGGTGTATCCTCACTAAAGTTAAATAATAATTTTGTTTCTATCTATGCACAAACCATCATTGTGTGTATATATTGGTTTGTTTGCATGAGTACTTATATCATGCACAATCCAAGACAATCCTTCATTGGATTCTTTAACTATGACTTCATCATTTGGTATCAGAGAAGACTATGCCATGTGTATGAGATACAAAGTTCTAGATTCCTCATTTATGAGTGTGGTTATGAATTAGTGAGGCATTTTTAAGTGTAGAGAGTGTTGGGTAGTGTTATCACAAAAAAGTAGCACCATATGATTTTATCATGACAAATCCCTACTCTTTGCTATCATGGGACTATCTCCAAGTTGTGGGAATTACATCTTGAGATAGACCTCCAGAGAAGTCTGGTTCCTCTACCCACTTCTAATGCAAACACTACTCCTAAAGCTAAAAACACAACTATTTACTCTTAACTAACACACTCCAAGCAACCAATGGGGGAGAGAGATGGTTAAAAGGATACATAAAATGAAATCCTTAGCTAAAGTAGAGGTGATAGCACCAAAAGAAAGGGGATGAACACTTCATGATGGAGAAAGTTGAAATGAAGAAGGGAAAGGCTAGACATAAGTGACACAGACAAAAAACATGTAGTTTAACATCTATTCTCACATGAAACAAAACAAAAATGAAACCTGTAAAGAGAAAACATGCACAACACACTACAACATTGAAAGAGAGGCAAGGTTGTAAATAAACATAAGTCACGATTGAGAAAACACCACAAAAATAGATTTTATTGCAATAAAGTATGCACACACCATTACGACTGAAGAAGAAGGCAAAAAATGCATTGCTACGCCCTTAATCATATATCTTATATTGGATGTATATAGCCGACTTGTGGCTATCATAACTTCTTATCATTATGTATCTCTTTCATATATGTTATATTTTCATTAGTGGGTCAGCCTTGGTGTTGGCCATAGCATAGGAATAGTATATATAGAGGTTAGTAGGTAGTAGTTTATCATCATTGGAGCATTTGAGTATTATTGTATGGTTTGGAGGTTGCCCCCTCGAAGTGGCGAAGCTATTCTAATTGCATATTGAGATTATTATTTTGGAATATTGTGTTATTTGGTGTTATATTTCTTCTCATGATCTTAATTATACAAGTAATTTCATTACAAGTGGTATTAGAGCTTGAACTCGGCCAACACTGCGTTAAACCCTAATTTTGAAGGTTCGTCCATATCTCAACATCGGTAGCGAATTTTTCTACAATTTTTTCTTTGATGTGGTGAAATCAGTCAAGTAAGCTTCCCTCAAAATTTTAATAATTTTTGACTTGTTTTGCAAAAGTTATAGCGGTTTTATTTTTTTCAATAATTCGGCTATAGAGGGTGCAATTTGTGGAATTTTTCAAAGTTATTTACATTTCCAAAAAGAAGATTAAAAATTAGTTTGAGTTAGTTCTTTGAGTTTTATAAAATTTGGCCGAATTCCTATTGAAATCTGAAACCCTAAATTTTGACCTTGATCCTTAAATCTTACCATTTTGGGGCATCATGGCTGGGCCTTCGACAAGAGGCAAAAAGAATCCCATCACTCCGGGTAAAACCCCTGATAAGTATGGGATAATGGTTGAGGAGTTAGAGTCAGAAGGGGTATCTACAGAGTCCTCAGGGTTAAGGTTTACTTCAACTGACCATAAGGTCAGCTATCTTGAGTTAGAGTTGCGAAACCTCGAAGGTAGAGTGGCCAGTAAAGAAGATGTAGAAAAGATTGGACAACGATTGGAGGATTTCATTAAACAATTTAGCTACAATATCATGGGTCATCATATCATTCCTAATGAGCCACAACTCAATCATACTCATATTAACCATGGTGGATCTTTAGGTCAAAGTAATAAACAAACTAGCCAGGGTGGATCTGCAAACATGACCAATCCAAATACAAACACTCTACAAGCCCGTAACTTGCTTCCAAAAGTGGAAATGCATAATTTTGATGGAAAGGATCCACTCAATTGGATTAACCAGATGGAGAATTTCTTTGATCTTCATCAGATTCCATTGGGACAAAAGGTACCATGGCATCGTTGTATCTTGAACCTGACCAATTCATTTGGTATCGATGGTTATGTGCTCAAATGAAAAAGAGTGGCCTCAATGTTACATGGATAGTATTCACCGAAGAGTTGCAATTGCACTATAGTTCTAGTGTGTTAGAGAATTATTTCAGCCAATTAGCAAAGCTCAGACAAACAGGAACAATCAAAGATTACATCCATCAATTCCAAAACCTTTCCTTACGGGTGGAAAATATTCCTGAAGATAATTTGAATGACTTATTTCTTGGGGGTCTTAAAGAACAAATTGAGACGGAGGTGCGTATGTTTAATCCTCATAAGGTTTTAGACTCTATGATCATGGCACGTAGGGCACAGGAAAAATTTCTTTCAAGTCGGAAACAAACGGTTAGTACTATCAGAGATCGTAGCAACCTTCCACCATCATTCCGTCAGCCGGTGAGACTGACACCTCAACAAATTGAAGAAAAGAGAGCCAAAGGGTTATGTTTTAATTGTGACAACAAATTTGGACCAAGACATAAGTGTGCGAAAAAGAAGTTGTTCTACATTGAGGGACCTACTGAAGAAGAAGAAAATGAAGAAGACGAAGAGGTAGAGCCAGAGGAGGAATTAGGAGATCCCCAACCAACAATATCATGCCATGCAATTTCTGGTATTAGCACTCCCCAAACTCTCAAAGTAGTTGGATTCTTAAAAAAATAGAGGGTAACAGTGTTGATTGATTCGGAAGTACTCACAATTTCATCAATCATAAGTTAGCGGTACACTTGAACTGCTTTGTTTATCCAGCTCCAGAATATCAAGTCATGATCGCTGATGGGAAAAATGTTAGTTGTTCAGGAAAATGCTATAACATTAATCTCGCCATGGGAGATTACTTGCTAACTAGCAATATGTATGCCATTGCCATGGGAGGAGCAGACATTGTGTTAGGATTTCAATGGCTTACCACCTTGGGAACCATTGAAATGAATTTCCAAGAGTTGTTAATGCAATTTCAGTCAGAAGGGAGGAATTTTAAACTAAAAGGACTAAGAGAAAAGTCCCCACAGATGGTAAGTTCTCATCAGATGCAAAAATTTCTTAGAAAGGGTGCAGAAGGGTTTGTAGCACAAATATTTTCATTGGAAGCACATCATTTCAATACATTTATACCCGTAGATATGCAAGCAGTTATAGATTAGCACTCAGGGGTTTTTGGAGAAATGCCCAAGGGTTTGCCTCCAAAAAGAGACCATGACCATGCCATCCAGCTAGTACCAGGGAGTCAACCACCCAACATCAGACCTTATAGATACCCCTATATGAAAAAGAGTGAGGTTGAGAAGATAGTTCAAGAGATGTTAGAAGTAGGACTTATTCATCATAGTCAAAGTGCTTACTCTTCTCATGTAGTGATGGTATGGAAAAAAGATGACAATTAGTGCATGTGTCCAAATTACAGGGAACTCAATTAGTACACAGTTAAAGATAAGTTTCCTATTCCTGTAATTGATGATTTGCTAGATGAGTTACATGGTGCTATTTACTTTACAAAACTTGATCTTCGTTCTGGATATCATCAGATTAGAATCAAGGATGAAGATATTCATAAAACAGCCTTCAGAAAACATGAAGGACACTATGAGTTCTTGGTAATGTCTTTTGGACTAACAAATGCACCCTCTACATTTCAAAGCTTGAAGAATTCCATCTTTAAGCCATTTCTTCGAAAGTTTGTTTTAGTGTTCTTTGATGATATATTAATCTATAGTAAAACATGGGAGGAACACCTGCATCATGTAAATAAGGTGTTGGAAACTCTTGAACAACATCAACTTTATGCAAAGCCTTCTAAGTGTTCTTTTGGTGTCAAGGAGGTTGAATATCTGGGTCATATTGTCTCTTATGAAGGTGTTAAAGTGGATCCTAACAAGATAAAAGCCATGCTTGAATAGAAGGTTCCCAAAACCCTAAAAAATATTCGAGGATTTTTGGGGCTTACAAGTTATTATCGTAGATTTGTAAGGAATTATGGCAGCATCGCAGCACCACTCACAACTTTATTGAAAAGGGACTCTTTCCATTGGAACGAGCAAGCTATTATGGCCTTTGAGAAGTTGAAGGAGGCCATGTGCACCACTCCAGTTCTAGCCACCCCAGATTTTTCAAAAACATTCATTGTTGAATGTGATACTTCAGGGTATGGTATGGGGGCAGTTTCATGCAAGAAGGGCGACCCATTTCCTTCGAGAGCCGCCAATTCAAAGGTAAGAATATCTCTAAACCAGTTTATGACAAAGAAATGTTAGCAATACTTCATGCAGTGAAAAAATGGAGACCATATCTAATGGGATGACATTTCAAAGTAAAGACAGATCATGATAGTTTGAAATACTTCTTAGAGCAAATTTTATCATTAGAAGAACAACAGAAATGGGTCTCAAAAATGTTGGGGTATGATTTTGAGATAATATACAAGAAAGGGAAAGATAATGTAGTTGTTGATGCTTTATCTCGGAATGATGAATCTGCCTAGGCATTGTTGTGTGCCATATCTGTATTACGGGAGGATTGGATAGAGGATGCAAGGTCTGAATGGAAAAAAGACCCAGGTACACAAAATCTCATTCAGAATCTCCAACAAGATCCAAACATGCCAGAAATTTTTTTATGGAAAGGAGATATTTTATGGTATAAAGATAGATTATATCTATGTAAGAATTCAATCCTTAAAAATAGGGTTCTATCTGAGCTCCATGCTTCTCCAGTAGGGGGCATTCTGGCTTCTAAAGACTTATCATCGAATCAAGCATGATTTTTTCTGGGAAGGGCTAAAAGGAGATGTCCAAAAATTTGTGGCAGAATGCATGGTTTGTCAACAAAATAAGGGTGAAACAATTAAGTCCCTAGGTATTTTCCAACCTCGATCTATTCCTAGCCAGAGGTGGGAAGAGGTGTCTATGGAATTCATCATAGGATTACCTAAATCAGAAGGTAAAAATGTAATCATGGTGGTGGTGGATAGACTCACCAAATATGCCCATTTTTGTGCTTTATCACATCCATTTTTTGTGAGTATAGTAGCAACGGGCTTCAGGGATACAATTCAGAAGCTACATGGGACACCAAAGATTATAGTAAGTGATTGAGACCCTATCTTTGCTAGTAATTTTTGGAATGACTTGTTCTCATGCTTGGGCACACAACTAGCTTGTAGTTCCTCTTTTCATCCCTATTCTGATGGGCAAACATAGGTGGTAAACAAGTGCTTGGAGGGATATCTTCGTTGTTTTACATCAGATAAGCAAGCGAGATGGGTCTAATGGTTACCGCTAGTAGAATGGTGGTATAACACCTCCTTTCATAATTCATCTAAAATGTCTCCTTTGTTGGCATTATATGGGTACCATCCACCATCTATCACTTCATCTTTGAGAGTCCAACCAAAGGTTCGAACAGTTGAAGAACATATTCAACACCAACAAGAGGTGCTTTCTAGTCTCAGAGAGAACTTGGCCATGTCACAAAACCGCATGAAGCAGCAAGCAGACTACCATCACAGTGAAAGACATTTTGAAGTCGGTGATTGGGTTTTTGTGCATTTACAACCATATAAGCAAATGTCCTTAAAACAACACAAAAAGGATAACAAGATTTCACTTAAGTATTATGGTCCTTATCAAGTGTTACAGACGATTGGCAATGTAGCATACAAACTGGAACTTCCTCCGGCTACTCTAATTCATCCAGTCTTCCATGTATCTTGCCTAAAGAAGGTAGTTGGACAGAAAATATCAACCCAGATAGTGTTACCCGAGCTTGATGAAGAGGGCATAATCATCCTGGAACTAGAATGCATCCTTCAGACACACACTAAGCGGTTGAGGACAAGGGTCATCACTAAGTATTTGATCAAGTGGAAAAATCTAGACAATGAAGACGCCACTTGGGAGGATGTAAATTTCCTACAGCAGCATCCAGATCTTCTCAACATCGGGGACAATGTTTCTTCAAAGGGGAGGGGCATGCTACGCCCTTAATCATATATCTTATAGCTATCATAACTTCTTATCATTATGTATCTCTTTCATATATGTTATATTTTCATTAGTGGGTTGGCCTTGGTGTTGGCCATAGCATAGGAATAGTATATATAGAGGTTAGTAGGTAGTATTTTATCATCATTGGAGCATTTGAGTATTATTGTATGGTTTGGAGTTGCCCCCTTAAAGTGGCGAAGCTATTCTAATTGCATATTGAGATTATTATTTTGGAATATTGTGTTATTTGGTGTTATATTTCTGCTCATGATTTGAATTATACAAGTAATTTCATTACAAAATGAAGAAGGGAAAGGCTAGACATAAGTGACACAGACCAAAAACATGTAGTTTAACATCTATTCTCACATGAAAAAAAATAAAAACGAAACCTTTAAAGAGAAAACATGCACAACACACTACAACAATGAAAGAGAGGCAAGGTTGTAAATAAACATAAGTCATGATTGAGAAAACACCACAAAAATAGATTTTATTGCAATAAAGTATCCGCATACCATTACGACTGAAGAAGAAGGCAAAAAATGCATTGCTAATTCCAAATTTGTGGTTTGTAACTCACAACTGCTTGGGAAGATATTTTTACATGGTGAATTTGCATTTTAGAACGTGTATTTAATGAAGTAATATGTGGCTGCGAGGATCCACTTGTGACCTAGGCTTGAATGTGGATTGATTACTCTAGTAAAATATAACCATCATTTCATAAGTGGTTGATTTATAAATATGGGGTGGAGTGGAAGGGAAGATAACCTCTCTTTTTCTATAAATAAGGCACATTTATTACATGTCTTAACCCATGCATGACAATCATTGAAGAGATGGGGCCAATAATGACAAATTTCATGCTCCTAAGGGATGTTTTCCTTGGAGAAAAGTGTCCTCCTGCATTTCCATTATGAAACTCATGCAATACCTTATCAATTTGATATGTTTTAATGCATCTCACGCGGACACCATTTATATATTTTCTAAAAACACTCCATCAATCAACAAAGGGGATGGATTAGAGTTTAAAGTACCTTCTCTTTTTCTTTCTCAATCCTGAGGGGAATTTTCCTATTTGGAAAATTTTTATTACATCATGATTCCAATAAGGAATATGAAAGGCACCAGTTGATTGTTCTTGATCATGTTAGAGTGTGAGGAAAACCTCTTTATCAATTTGTTGGTTTGAGACTTGTTAACACAACCTTTTTCCTTTAACCAACTTAGTCACCTTGATATCAATATCATACTCCGTTACTTTAGTTATCCAACCTGTAACGACCCAAAATCACACACACGAACAACACAGTAAAATACAGGATAATTTTTTTTTTTTGACTTGCTTGACACATAACATGATGCAACATGTCGTCACCAAGGATACAACTAACACTGTGAACAACTTAATACAAGGATGGCCCTAAAGGCAGCACGGAAAACGTTCACACCTTTCAAGGACAATTTACTATTCACTTGCGAAAGGACATGGCAAAAGACCAACCACATTACATAGTTATAGCTGAAGACATCCCACTGTGAAAATCTTCTTAAGATTACTGATTTACTAGAGCCATCTTACAATTCTTAGCTTACGTTCTGGAAAGTTCAAGATTTGTTTCATACCATTCTTCTTTTAGGATTAAGTTTCTTTTCTTTTGTATAACTTGAGGACTATCCTAGGATCACCTATAATATGAACATTCATTGATTAATTTGTTTACAAAACTAGGTGGTATACAATTCCACAAGGCTATCTATCTAAACCCCCTCTACTGAAACTCGTTTCATACCCACATTGCATAAGGAGGAAAGCATCGAATCAAAAGGAGAGGAGTATCGTTAAGGTTCAGAACCCTAATCATCTTTGATCAAAGAATTAAAATTTTATCGACCAAAAACAACTTCATTATTATCTTCTTTATTTATTCATCTATGTATTCCTCTTCTTTTATCTTTGATTATCTTTAGAAAAAGGGAGTTTCAACCCACTAAAATATGCCTAGAATAACATTGATACTAGTACCATGGAGGGTTACTAAACCAATAAGCATTATGACCTGAAAGAAGAAATTATCGTTATTTAACAAGAACACAAATCACGGTTATAACATTTCCATTCAACATGGCACATGAACCCAAGGAGTCAAGAGATTGGATTTCACTTGGGTCAAGAACAAGAAGGTAACAAAATAAGCCAAGCCATGCTACAAAATTTTCATGACTGCAATTGATATCACCAAAAGAATACTCATAACAAGGTCAAGATTGAATATTATTTCTCACAAAGGAAATTTCAAGTTTGACTACACAAGAACAAGACACTCTATTTCACCATTACCGAACAATACAAGGCAAGAGGTCATATCAACTCTCTTTACAAGCAATGTTACATAATTTACAACACATTGGACATTTTTACAAGGAACTTCATAATGGTACAGATGAAACTTTTACACTCTTTTCTTCTAGTCTACTCGCATAATCCATCTGCACAAATATTAACTAGAGTCAGTTCGCTAGAACTGAGCATGTTAAGTCTATGCATTGAAATAATAAGCTAACATTTAACAATAGACATGAAAGGAATGTTCTACTTCATGAAAGGATCAAAGCACAAACCACTAATCTACTTTTCACACGAGGTAAGGATCTACACCAGCCAACAATGAGGAAGTCAAACATTCCAGCAAGCAGTATATCACAAAACAAAGAAACAATCCAAGAACTTGTGGGATAGGAACGAAAGGTCAATAGTATTGAGAATATTGATCATGCAACCCTATGGATTACGTGACTTAAATCTAATATTCAAACCATCCATCTTAAAAGGAAAAACTTGAGAGTCAAAGACATACTAGCTACGATCAAGACGCGAAACAAAACATAGTTACCCAATCCTTCCAGGAGGATGTTTCATAGCAATAAAGGGATACGTGACCCCGAAGGAAACATTCCATCGTTACAATCTAAACAAGAGGTCTACCGCCTCTTCCTTACAAGGTCTTTTAAAAGTAATAAACGTTAACAACTAGGATTCTCTCTAATTTCTTTGGTTTGCAACTAGGATTCTCTCTTCCTAGAACTTTCTATTGCTAAAGGTTGTATCCTTAATCCCATTGATCTACTTTCGGGCATTGAGGACAATAATGAAATTTCCTTCTTTCTTTCCTAATGTCTGATACCAGAATAGATTATTGAAGAAACCACAAGCCGCAAGCCTTATTAGGAAACGAGTAATAAAAAAAACTAGCTCACAAGTAAGCTACACTCTAGGTAGGCAAGCATGACAACTTTTAAATGGAAAGCCTAAACAAATTTCATCCGTAATCTTCATAAATAGCATACATACTATTATCCAAGACAATATAGCACTATGTGTAAAATGTTGTACAATATCAATTTATTCCAGCAGGACTCTCACTTACGCAACAAATTACATTCAATAGAAAGGTAATCAAGGAGTAGTGTTACAACTAATAAAACAAGAGCCACTCTAGCTAAGGACCCAGATTTCCATATTTTTGATATTCCCTATCAATGATGATAAAACACCACAAAAGAAATATACATGCATTTGTGTTTTATCCATGCGGTAAATCTACATTCAGTAGATCTGAAAGGTGATAACTATCTTGTCAGCACAAGCAAGGGAACAAGCCAAAGAGGAAAGAAGCATTCGAGTGGGGCAGAAGTACTAATGAAGGCAACCCCCTAAGGGAGCAAAAAGCAAGAAGTATCTACTATCGAGCAGAAATCAGACCCAAGCATTTATGAGCTTTTATTGATTTGATATCGCTTAGGGTAGCCATAACCAAGCATTTTGAAAGGTAACATTTTTTTTATTTTTTTATTTTTTTTATAGCTTCCATGTTTCATAAGAATGTCCCTTTGCCATTTCAGATGGTTTGATCCAAAACAAACAAAAGCAAGTAAAACATTGTTCTCAGCCATATAATTATAACAGAGTAAAGATAACAACAATTTTCCCCTATGCAAACCAATCATGAAAGGAACATCGATTCAGGAGAAGGAACAGGAAAAAAAAAGAAACCAATGCACTCAAGGACAATCGATAAAATCAAACACAATATTCCATCTTAAGGCGTCATTTCAGGTAGGAGATCATTTATTTCATGAAGTTGAAAAAGGACAGCAAAATATTTCAGGGGCTAGTCTTAACATGCCTGGTTTAGAACGCCATCTCCATAAGTAAAAGATTGTCTCAAAGCCGCTACTTGCCCTTAACCCAAAGTGCTCTGCGAGCTCGTGCTAGCGCCACATTCACGCGGTGAAAAACAGCTACAAACCAACCCCATGATTTGAAGCTCGGACACGAGACATACTGATTACACCACGCTCCTGGCTCTGGTAGGCATCTACCGTGATGATAAATAACCTTTTCCTCCATCAGGTTGAGGAAACAACTGCATTTGCTGATGTGGGAAAGACATGGTGCTGGGTGCAATTCCAGCCATTTGTGATCCTTGAGCTGTAAGAGCTGCAGAGGCTACTCCAACAGAGGTTGCAGTCTCCTGTGACGCTGATACACTTAGACCAGATAATAAAGTAGCATTCCCATTGTACTTGCTCACTGCAGTTGGTCCAACAAATGGAGGGAAGCGAGCATCTCCATCACTGCCAGGTCTGAGAAATGGATTAAAAAAATGCTTGATGAAGGATCATACGTTTGCTGCATTACAATGCTTAGTTGACGAGAAGCATCATGTGGGCTGGTCAAAGCAGGTTCATATGAAGGATAATGGCTACTGATAATCTGAGGCACAAAACCAACACTTGCATAGCTTGGAGCAGTTTCGACAATCGAATACTGAGAGTCCAACTGTACAACTGTATCTTGCTTTGATGGCTCAGTTTGGGAAACTGCATTTTGCAAAAATAGAATCTCTAACATTAATACCAGAAGCTAAGTTCTCTACCGTACTGGGAGATGCTTGTTCATGGGATTCTGTCGGAGACTCTGACTCCTGATCCGATGTCCTTGAGAATGGTTCTTCATTCGAATCCTCAGTCTTCCCAGATGCCTCAGAAAGGGGCGAAGAACTCTTGTCACCACCACTCTTACCAAACTCCGTGCTAAAAGAAGTCCCAACAAAAGCTCCAAAGCTACCAAAACTGAGCCCCATACAAGCAGCTTCGGAGACCTGAAGATGGTCTGGAAGCGACTTTCCAAAATGAAAAGACAAGACAGTTCAACTAAAACTTTATCTCGTTCTTCTACTACAGCTGCGAGATTTTGCAACAGCTGATCATGGCTGTGGTCGCGTGCAACCAAAATAGTAGGATCAACACCAACGGCTCCCTAGGATCGCCCTGCAGCAGCTGTCGCACTTACTCACTCTGAACCTCATGAGCAGGGAGGAAGGAACAGGCGGCTGCAACCATGAAAGCATTAATCAACAAAAAAATTCGGCCCCAGTCTAAACGCGACCCGACAGCTGGAAAAACGTTGCAAAAACAGCCTAAGCGGCCATGGCAAGGAGAGGAACAGCAACAGAAAAGTTCCCAAACACCTGCGACTCCATTGGCCTGGGGTTTCCACGCCATTGCATCTCAAATCCTAACCAAACAATCCTCCTTGTTCACGCGGCCAGAACATGTCAAACGGAGCAGGTAGCACAGGGCGCAAGGAATTTGCAAATCAAAGGAATTAAAGGAGGTGGGGCGGCTGGCAGAGGTAAGGCCAGTGGGGGATGGCCACGTGCCAGGTCTAGAAGGCAGGAAGGGGGGGTGAGGGACAGTAGTTCCTCAATGATCATAGAGCATTCATGTCAGATATACATATACAAATAAAAGGTGAAAAAGGAGTCTTCTTAGTATCGAAGACATGGAAAGTAATTATTCATTGCATCTTCATAGCGCATTAGTTCGCGTACACGGCAATGGAAATCATTTTGGTGGGTTTTCTATGGTAAATCTTGATAACTATATAGCCACCGCTCCTGCCATAATTGACACAGATGCGTGGCCTAAAACATTGAGATTAAATGAATGTAATCATGAAAGAGACTCATTACGAAAACTTTATGTCGGAATCTCTAACATTCCTGATGTAATTATGAATGATGTTCCTCAACAAAAATGGAACAATTCAGTCATGAACCAAAGCATAGTTGATATTCATTTAATGGTAAAGCTTTTTAGTTTGTATTTTTACACAAGGTGACACATGAGAGATGTGGCTTTTCTCAAGTTAATGAATTACATAATTTTGTATGTAGGTTGCAGAGGAGATGTTTCATCTGGTGGTTTGTCGGGGCACACGAGAAAGATAGCTCAGGAAAATGATCAGATATATGTGGATTACATTTGAGAATCTGAAGCGAAATCACGTGGACATTCCAAAAATAATGTCAATGAATGCTATCACAATTTTAGTGGGGCAATGGATAACATGCATTCTATCGTAAGTGTGAATAGTGAAGATAAGAGTTATGTGGATAGGAAAAAATATAGAATTATATGAAAGAGGTTTAACTCAAAATAAAAATTATGACTCTTTTAGAGATAGCATGTGTGAAGGTGATTCAAAAGGAAAGAATCTGAAATCAAGACCTAATTTTGACACATGATGTAGCTTAATAGGGGTTCAGACTAATGAAACTAACGTCTGAACTCATCAACCCTTGTCGATGGGTTAAAGTCCTTGGCTCGACAACGAATAGGAGCAGGATGGAAATGGCTTCAAGGAAAGTTACTAGCCCAATCAACCTTCGAAAAGGGTTTACCGCCAAACGGGGCATTACATGCATTTGGACTTCTTTATTTTTTGCTTATTTGAACAAGGCACTTCATATGGAAAATAATATATGAAAGGACATAGCAAAAGATCCATTTTTTTGTATCCATTGATAAGACACAAAATAAAATGTGGCCATTCACTGACATATATGGATCTATCAGTTCTATATTGCATGTAGCACCTTATTTCCTACATTTCTATCCTCACATTAGGATAATTTGGAACAAATGATGAAGCTTGTTCTTCTTGGTGGATGGTATATTCACCTAAAAATTCATAAAATACCTGATAATTATTTTTAAATTTTGGCATATTGTTCATGACATGTTAGAGCATGGAAAATGCATCTATTAGTTGCATAGGAAATGTTTAAATTGTAAGTAGATCAAGTTGTATGTCCTTGTATATTACAGATAATTTACTTTCTTTTATTCCAAGCCTTGCATGACATGATTTTTATTAATCCATGCCTTATAACAATAAATATATTTGATTGTTCTATGTGACTAAGGTGACATTTGGTAAGTATATAATGTCTTACAAGGAGCTAATAGTTTGGCACATTATTTTTGTATCAGTCATCATGTGTATGAAACACTAGTAACATTCAGATTTACTCTTATTACTAACATTTATTAAACTTGAGTAAGCACACTTAAGATATGGGGTTGTTTTCTAGGGTCCATGTTATTCCATTTAGAGAAGTGGTGATTATTATTCCTTTAACTAGCTATCTGCAATAGACATGGTTTCCTTAGAATAGTCTAATCTTTAAAATACTTGGATACGATTACTTGTGAATGGAACATATGCTCATGTTTGAGAGTTATTCTATCCTCACACAAAATATATAATGTGGTACGATGATGTTTAATCTATGAACTTCATATTGCACAATAGGTACTTGGATACAAATAATATGAGTATTAGAATGGTCAACCATGTGTAATTTGTGTGCTAGAAATAAATTGAGTATCGATGTCCTCATTTGTAAAAGAGTGAGTAGCAATAGTTGGTGGATCCCATAGGGGAATTGTGTAGTAGATCCCATGATATTGTGTCTTCTATGCTAGATATACAATGAATAACAAACTAATGTTTTTACAATGTAGGTATTTACAATTGATATTTTGGGGAAGCTATAACTCCTTAGGAAACAAAGGCATGTGATACATATTCATATATTATTTTGTATTTCTCTACTATATATATATATATATATCATATATATATTGACATGCTTTTTCTCTAAATAATGGATGCATCAAACTGAGCTTTTTATGTCTCTTTATTGTGTGTTTTGCATTTGGTAGGTAATATTTCATTTCAAGTTTTGTCTAAACACCGTCAATAAACATATAACATTCTCCCTAATGATAATTCATTCATTTCATCATCCTTTACACTATTTTACCAATGACTTTAGAGACAAATCTCCCACATTGCAAATCATTAAAATTGTAGCTAGGGAAACTTAGACATGGATGGTTTATATTCATTTCATGGTTGTGAGAAATAAAAATGTATGAAAAAATGATAAACCATTAATGATGCACTCTTACACATAATTGCAGGTTGTTTGTTCCATTGTAATCCTATTGGTCATAATTAAGACCACACATCATATTATACATGGTAAATTACATTTCTTCCAAACTACGATTTACCTAGATTATTTGACCCGCGTGTTATATATTAAAATTTTTATTTTAATAAGTTTTTAATTATTATTTCTAAATCATTGTTATTGAGAATATACAATAATTTGTGAGGTGAATGATTGGGAGTGAAAATTTTACTTTAGAGGACTCCCAATCATTCACCTTAAAAATTGTTATATATTGTCAATAATACTTAGAAATATTAATTAAAAACTTATTGAAATAACATGTTTAAAATTTCTAGTATAGTTTTGTTATGTATATATGATGAGAAAATTAAGTTTTGTCCTCACACCCAACTCTTTATATGTATATATGTAGACACCCAACCGCATGTACAACCAGACATCTACATATACAGACTACCGGCTGACATGTATGTATATATGTAGACTGCCCAACCTGCATGTACAACTAGACGTGATCTACATATATAGATGCCCAACTGCATGGTCTATATATGTAGAACTACCCAACTACATGCACAACCAGGCGTCTACATATACAGATGCGTGCCAACATGTACGACTAAGTGTCTGCATATGCAGATGCCCAAGCATACAAATGCTCCAATGCCCCTGTATTGTTTTCCGTATAACTGACCCTACAAACACTGTTTGAGATTTTTTTACAAACACATGTTTGTAAGTTGGTGTGGCTAATTGCTTCACGACGCGCTTTCTCCCGAAAACTTATTGGCCACACGTCACTATATACATTTTGGTCTTGTTCACCATTGAACATGAAATCCATTATTACAAATTTGCCAAAAAAATCCATGTTGGATTTTGATAAGGGGTCTTGAAGTTTTCCCTGATGTGTGTAAAGATGGTTTTGATTTGTTATAGGAAGAATTTTACAATAAGGGAAAAAAATATATGACATAATTTACTATTTATTGGAAATGGGAAATGTGAAGCAATTTTTTTTGTGTATATGGCGCAAACATTGCACCACACTATACCACATATTGGTGTCATTTTTACGTTAGAAACCAATTATCGAATGCACAAACAAAATGACACAGAATTGACACAATTCATGACATTATTTGAACTATATGTAGTAGTGTGAATCTATTATTCATATAAAGAGATAAAATATTTGTTTTAGTAATAGTAATAATATCTTCTATTCTCTATTAATGGTAAAAATATGAATAGGATCAACCAACATTTTTCCTCGAATTTTTTTAGTGTGGGTTAGGCCATTTGGTGTTTTTGGAATTAAGTGTGAAGAATAAAGATAGGAAACCAAAGCTATCAATTACTGTTTTTTTATCTCATTCATATATTTGATTTAAAATGATCTTGTTCAACCTAGAAGGTTTGAACCAAAACATACTGAGTTCTTTATGTTAACCTCCTATTAGGAATTTATACAGTTCAGTAGCACATGTTCTAAATATTTATTGGAAAATTGTCTCCAATATTTATCTTCAAAAACACTATTGATGTTGACTAATTATGATGACACATCATAATATTTAGAAAAAATATGAATCTATCATGGTTTCCAAATTTATTGGCAATATACTTAATTAAGTGGAAATCATATTCATGCATTTGGACTTCTTTATTTTATTGATAAGACACAAAATAAAATGTTGCCATTTAATGACATACATGGATCTATCAGTTCTATATTGCATGTAGCACCTTATTTCCTACATTTTTATCCTCACATTAGGATAAGTGTTCTTCTTGGTAGATGGTAGATTCACTTACAAGATCATAAAATCCCTCTTAATTATTTTCAAATTCCGGCATGTTGTTCATGACATGTTAGAGCATGGAAGATACATCTGTCAGTAACAGAGGAAATGCTGAAATTGTAAATGGGTCAAGATAGACATCCTTGTAATATGGATTATTTTTTTTATCTTGTATTCCAAGTTCCTCATGACAATATATTTTTTTGTCATCAAGTTCATATAATTTATTTTTGCATCCTTGCCTTATATTAATAAATATATTCTATTTTTCTACATGAAGTGGAAGACATTTCGCGACTATGCTTATGTCTTGCAGGAACTCAGTAGTTTGGACACTATATTTGTATTGTCCACCATGTGTATGAAACACCAACAATATCATATTTACTCTTACTATAAGCATGTATTCAAAATTAGAAAGATAGTAAGACCTAGGGTTATTTTCTAGGTCTGTGCTATTCCATTTAGAGAAGTGGTGAACATTCTTTTCTGAATTATATATGCAACAAACATAGTTTCCTTGGAATAGTCTAATGTAAATGTTTGGCTACGATTACTTACAAAGGGAACATATGTTCGTGTTTGAGATTTATTCTATTTTCTAACAAAACCTCTGATGTAATAAGATGTTGTTCGAACTATAAACTTCATGTTGTATAATAGGTACTTGGCTAGAAATAATATGAGTAAATTAGCATGGTCAAGCATACATGTGATTTGTTTGCTAGAAATTAATTGAGTATCGATGTACTCATTTGTATAGAATTGAGTAGCACTAGGTAGTGGACCACAAGGGAATTGTGTAATGGATCCCATGATATTGTTCTTCTATGCTACATAACGAATAAAAAACTATTGTTTTGATAGTGTAGCAATTTACAGTTACTATTCCGGGGATGCTATAATTTCCCTGAGAAATAAAGACATGCGATGCATGTTCATATTATTATTATTTTATCTCTCCTCTACATATATATGATACCTTTTCACCGTAATATTGAATGCATCAAATTGATCTTTGCATGTATCTTCATTTTTTGTTAAAATTGCATGCATAAGTTCTCATTAGGTAGGCAATTTTCAATTTCAATTTGTGTCTAAACACTATCAATAAACATATAACATTCTCCCTAATGATAATTTAGTCATTTCATCTAGTCCTTTACTATTTTACCAAGGACTCTAGAGTCAAATCTCTCACAATGTAAATCAAACTGAAAAACCATTAAAATTGTAGCTAGAAAAAAACACAGATGCTTTTGATTCATTTCATGATTTTCAAAAATAAAAACGTATGAAGAAAATAACAAAAAAATACAAACCATTAGTGACGCACTCTTGCACATAAGTGTAGGTTAGTTCAATCATTTTAATCCTATTGTCATAATTAAGGCCATGCATCATATTATATATGGTTAGAAAATTATATTTCATTAAAACTAAGATTCACCTCTAGATTATTTGACACCCGTGTCATATTATATATAATTAAAAAATATATTCCCTTTGGAGTATAATTTTCAATCCTAATTATTATATATTCTAAGAAACACCTACTTAGAAAATATAATTAAAAAACTTAAAACAATTTGTTTACAAATTTCCAACTATATGTTTTCTCATGCATATATGTTGAAAAAATAAATTTTTGTCCCGGCCTTAACTCTCTAAGTGAATATACCCTATACAAAATGCACCCACTTGTATGCATGTCATATGTTGATGTATTCTATTTGTTTCTTACACAATTTTTCAATCATTCCATGAATACATTTTGAACACGGTGGTGTATTTATGGTTTTAAGCATTTAAATAAAAATAAATAAAAATTTATTATTTTGACAATTAAGAAGCATCCACACTGACCCTAACCCCTCTATGTGATCCAAGCCTTTTAATTTTGATTAAATTTTCTACGGATATATTTTGAACAAGGCAATGGTGTACGCATGATTTTAACCATTCAAACACAAATAAACAAATACTTATTAATCAAAATAGCTAGAACGTACTAAGTGGTTTAGTCTCCTTGGAAAGGTTTAGAAACATACACACTAACCTCAATTCCCTTTGTGGAACCCAACCTTTTGAATTTTGTTTAAATATTTTGCGGATTTATTTTTAACATGGGGGTGTATGATTTTAACCATTAAAACATAAAGAAACAAATACTTATTAATCACAACTACCTAATGTACAAAGTGGTTTAGTTTTCTTGAAAAGTTAGAAGCATGCACATTGACCCCAACCTCCCATGGGACCCGACCTTTTGAATTTTATTGAATTTTTCTACGAATACCTTTTGAACACGATGGTGTATGACTTTAATCATTCAAACACAAACAAACAAATACTTATTAATCACAACAACTAGAATGCATTAAATGGTTTAGTTTTTTTGAGAAGATTAGAAGCACACACATGAACCCAATCCCCATAAAACTTGGCCTTCTAAATTTTATTTAAATTTTCTACAAATACCTTTTGAATACGTTAATGTAAATATAATTTTAACCATTTAAATATAGATAAAAAAATACTTTTTAATCACAATAACTAAAATACACTCAAGATTTATTTTTTTTAAAAAAAGATTACTAATATGGAAAGTGACTCCAAGCTCAACCCCGCGGAATACCTTGTTTAAATCTTCTAAAAATTCCTTTTGAATACTATAACTAATAGTTAGAAAAATTGAAAGCATAGGACCATACTCCACCTCAAATTGAGAGCGTAGGACACCCCACCCCACCTTCTAAAGATACCCTTTGAACATGATAATGGTTAGAAAAAATTGGAAACATTGGACAATGACTCCAACCAACATCGCCGGTCACTTTCCATATTTTTTTGAAAAGACTAAAAATATGGAAAGTGACTCCAAGCTCAACCCTGCCGAATACCTTGTTTAAATCTTCTAAAAATTCCTTTTGACTACTAGTTAGAAAAATTGAAAGCATAGGACCATGACTCCGACCCTAGTCCACCTCAAATTGAAAGCGTAGGACACCCCACCCCACCTTCTAAAGATACCCTTTGAACATGATAATGGTTAGAAAAAATTTGAAACATTGCACAATGACTCCAACCCCACCCCATGGGATACGTTGTTTAAATATTCAAACATACTTTTGAACACGGTAAAATCGCCAGTCAACATCAAGCGTGTCCATGTGATGTGAGTGGAAGGACATGGCATACGTATGGTTTTGATTTTGGACTCTACTTATATTACAGCACAGTTTGCGTTTGATTAGAAATAACCACACAATACATTGTTCCAGTAGAAAACACATCGAGTTTCAATAATGGGTGATCCTGGTTTCATCTCTGGAATGGTTGGTTACGCCATTTAGATGGCAGCAAAAAAGATTGTTGCTCACATCAACATTGCTGTCCGCTGCCGGAAAAAGTTGGATGCCCTCAAAAATCTGGTTGAGAGAATTCATTCCATCAACATGGAAATGCAGGAATATCGGAAGACTTTGAACTCTGGCAAAACCAATGCCTCCTCTCACCCTCCTTTGCCCTCTTCACTGAATAGCTGGCTGAACAAATTGAACGATCTTCTCGAGGAAGTTTCTGATTTGGCACAACACTGCACTGTACCATCTTCCTATCACCTCATTTCGCGTTATCAAACGAGTAAACAGATCACTCGTTTCATTTCAGTAATGGAAGAGCATCTGAACTCCGTTTCTTGCATTGCTTTTCTCCACCAGCTGGAGCAAGATGTGGCCAATCGACTACGGCATCAGCAGATTCAAAACAGATTTGATTCTCTCAACCTTGGCACATCTGTAGAAAGCTTTCCCTCAACTTCTTCAGCCCCGCCGAAGATGAAGTATATCGAGGAGGCTCTCATTGTCGGACAAGAATATGCCTCCGCAAAACTTGAGGAATTGATCCATTCTGCACAGAACAGAAACGTGTTCCGTATCGGCCTTGTTGGGATGGGCGGATCAGGCAAAACGCTACTCCTCAGAAAGGTATTCAACAGCAATCAGGTACAAACTCTTTTTTCCAGTGACAACTTGATGCTTTGGCTTACTGTTTCAAAAACTCCCAATTTCACTGCTCTCAGAAATGAACTTCTCAAACAAATTACTCTTCAAATAAATGAAACATGGGAGAGCAGAGAGGAGGAGGATGTGAAAATATGGTTAAGTGGGAGGTTCAGCGAAAATAAGTTCGCTTTGCTCTTAGATGATGTTTGGGAAACAAGTGGAAACTCCTTGTTAACCGAGTTGTGTGTGCCTCTCATCTCTCCACACCACAACTCCAACATCATCATTGCCACTTCCAGAAGTAAGAGCGTGCTCAAACAGTTGGGAGTTTCAGATACATCCACCGTCCAAGTGGAACAGTTGAGGGAGGATGACAGCTGGCGGTTGTTTTGTTTCCACGCTTTTCCACACAGTGATGGAATTCTGCCCACCAGCATTGACCATGAAACAGCGAGGCTTCTGTGCAGGGAGTGCGGAGGCCTTCCATTAGCTCTCAAAGTTATTGCACAGGCGATGGCGGGCGTCACCCACTCAAATGAATGGGAGTTTGCATTGAAGAGTTTGCAGAATGCACAGAAATACAGCAATGTTACAGAGAAGCTCTATGGTAGGCTCAGATTGAGTTATGATGCTTTGGCCGACTTTGACATTTCTTTGCAATTATGCTTTCTCTACCTCTCTGCCTTCCCAGAAGATAAAGTCATCTTCACTTTATATGTGAGCGAGTTATGGATTGGAGAAGGGTTTGTGACCGGACATGATCCTCTCCAAACAGCACAGAGATTCGTCAATTTGTTAGCCGAACGTTGCCTTGTCGAACCACTCATTAAGGAATCTGGTGGCAATGTGCGCTCTTTCAGGGTGCATGATGGATTGCTCGATTTAGCAAAACATATTGCTGAGAAAGAAGAGAGATGCTTCTTTCGTGCGGGCAGACATTTAAAAGAGTTTCCGATTGATGACTGTTCTACACGCGTCAGAATTTCATTGATGGGCAACAATCTGACTAATGTTCCAAATGCATTCGGATCTTCTCATATACGCTCCTGGGTAATGAGTGGGAATCCTGATTTGAAAGAAATTCCCCAACAGGTGATTGGGAGAATTATCTCTCTCAGGGTGCTGGATTTGTCAGATACTACCCTCCAGTCCTTGCCTAAAAACATAGCATGTTTGAAGCATTTAGTTTGCCTCAGGTTAGCCTTCACACCTATCAAGAGACTCCCCAACTCAATCGCTGCTCTTGCAAACCTTCAAATCCTAAATCTCACTTACTCAAATATTACAGAGCTTCCATCTTGCATTTCTAAGTTAACTTCCCTAAAAAATTTGGACATTGGAAGTTGTAGACATTTGCAGTCCATACCTTATGGGCTCTCACAGCTTACGTCTCTTCAATACCTGAGTGTTTTTGACTGTCCAAATGCATGGATAAAGAAAGGCCGAAATACACACAAAAGACAGCTGCTCTCAATCAATGATTTGGGTGTCCTCAAACAATTGAAAAGATTGGCGCTTGGAAACAAGGGTGCAATAATTGTAGAGGGAACTATGGGAAGCATGAAGAGCATGGAGGTTCTGTGGTTGCATCTCACAAACATGGAAAGCCTGCCCCATGACATGATTTCCATGTCAAAATTGAGGAAACTCCGGTTAGCGTGCCCTCAATTGCTCCAAATAGAAGATTCGTTTTGTGCATTTCAAAACTTGAGCGATATTCGTTTGCACACATGCCATATGTTGAAACAAGTACCTGCATTGCACAAGCTTGTGAATCTTAAACAGCTTAGCATCATCGAGTGCTCCAATATAGAGAAGCTACCAAAGGAATTTGGCGAGAGGGGAGCATTTCCCAAGCTGGAGATATTTTCAATGGTTGGCTTGGAGAAGTTAGAGGAGGTTCCAGTAGTGGAGGAAGGAGCGATGCCTTCACTTAAGACATTGACAATAATGGAGTGCGAGGCATTGCAAATGTTATCAAAGAGTTATTGGAATTTGAAGAGCATCGAAAAAATAAGAGTATATGGCTGCTCAATGGTTCTCATTGCAATACAAGAAAATGTTATCAACACACAGAATAAGGTGCAAACAAGAACATTGTCTATTGTGGACACTAGAACTCTGAGAAAGCGCTTCAACCAAATGCTTGATAGGAATGAAGATTTTATTTACGGGGATTTTTGGTGCAATGAGATGTTTCAATTTTTGTACAACATATATTTTATGCTCGAGTTCTAACTTTACTAAGTTCAACTCCCCCATTCAATATGTACTACTTATTCAAACAAATATGCAAGTGTAGAATTCTCCAAAGATTCTATATAAGACTAGCAATCGCATGTGTACAATGCAATGTGAACGCCGAACGGTATATGTTATTTGATTTAGAGGGATAGTTATTACTTTTGTAGTTGATGTTGATGAGGGGTGTGATTGATAGTGCAAGTGTAGGAGTATAGATGAAGCATTACATTTAAGGGTTCTATCTATACATTTCAAAATTGTTACAAATTTATACATACACATTTGCAAATCTCATATTATGAGTGGTAGATTTTTGCGAACTATATTTTATTTGAACTAAACATGAATACATGAAGACTTACGTATATTTGCAAAATTTATATTATAAGTGGTTGCCTTTTGTGGCCAATTTTATCTACACTAAACATGAATACATTTGATATCACTTTGGATACAAGAAGTTTGAGTAAATTAGTAGTGGAGGTGCTATCAAAGTACAGGGTAGTATTTACGACATGTTGTTTTTGTTGAGTGATAGTAGTCTTGACTCCTCCTTTCTTCTTCATAACATAATCATTGTACTCACCATGTAGGATGTCCCATAGACTTCCATTTACCATGTAATGATAATACAACAGGTTTCCATGTGGAGAAAGCAAATATCTATGCAGACTTACAAGATTCCAATGTTTCATGCTTCTAACTCAGTTTCCAGTCAAGTGCTCGGCGGCAACCTGTAGGTAATGGACTGTCAAACACACTAACACGATCAACAATTGATCCGAAAATAATCAGATTATTACGACCTGATCTTGGACCCTTATAGGCTTTAATTATTTGCCGATAATTTACTCCTTTTAAGTAATCAATTTAAAAAATAATGCAAGACAATAATGAAAATTGCACACAGATTGATTACGGAGTTCGGCAATTGCCTACGTCTCCGGGTTCGTGATCGAACCGTTCCACTAGTCAAAACTTGTAAGTTACAATAGTACTTTCACAAGAAAACCTAATGGAATTTTACTTGCCTATCAGTACACCAGTTCTTCGGACGACAAGGGTGAAAAATAGCACCCGACTTCCACCTTCCTGACGTACAATCTCCTTTGGCTGTGATCGGCCTTCCCGACGCAAATAATGCGAAGCTAGCACTCCGGTCGACAATCTAGGATTTACAAGTAAATGGTGTGGCGCTATGGGCCATCTAGGTAGTTTGAATAACTCCTAGCCACAAATATTTCATCTAATATTGCCTAAAATAATAGGCCAATAGACAATACCTGTCGACACATCCCACAAATAAGCTTAACAAATAATAAGCTCGGGATTGGTGTCTCCTTGTGCACCAATGTGTCCACAACAAGCTTAACAAATAATAAGCTCGTGTTGTGTGTCAGTGTCTTTTACAATGCAATGGGTCCCTATTTATACATTTTTAGGGCCCAAAAATAATGCACTTGCATATTATCCTTAGGCTAATATTAGCCTAGCCTTACCCGTACATAACAAATGGGATTAAATCCCTATGTGGGCAGATATACATTTTAAGAATAGGATAAATATCCCAAGTTTGGCGCGCATTACATGTTAAATGGGTTAACATCCCATAAATGGCGCATTTGCTAAGGTTAGGCGGTGGGAGATAACGCCTAAGGCTTTAAAGCCTTTCCACGTGCCAAGGAAGTGGTCAATTGACCACGTTGGGTTTAAAACTGCCCCCCAACAACCGCTTCAAACCTCCTTCTGCCACGTGGAACAGTCTCTACGCATGGGTCTAATACCCCCATACCACCGCTTCATCCCACCTCCACGTAGACATTTGGTGGTTAGGGTTTAATACTAATGTTTTAAACATTAATATATTTACATGTGGCTTTTGGAAAATGGCCTTACCAAATAATATTATTTCGACCCATACAATGTGGAATAGAAATAATTTTGTAGTCCACTTGTCGTCTCCCGATAGGCAAATCGAGTGAATTCGACGAGTGTTGGCAAATCACGTGTCACAGTGTGATTCGGTCCAATATTGACCAGTTGACTAGAGTTGACTTTCCCGTTGACCAAACTTTGACCGAACATATCTAGAGCTCCCGATGTCCGTTTGTCGCATTCTTACAGTCATTGGAAAGCTCTCGAGATGATCTTCTACACTGACACCATTTAGAGATGTTTAAGGAACTTTTAGAAATGATCCCCTGATCACACCTCCCCTGATAGACCTCAACGCCTCTGATACATGATGCTAAGCCTTTTTCAAGACCTCGAGCCTCCGATGTATGATGCTAAGTCTCTGTAGACCTCAACGCCTCTGATGCATGATGTTAAGCCTCTTTCAAGACCTCGAGCCTCCAATGCACGATGCTAAGTCTGTTGATCAGCTACCATTCGTATGTGTGGTCGCAATGCCTTGACACCGAATGACGTTCCGAGCTGATCCTTTGAGAGCTCCTCTTGTTGACATACTAATATCAGGTACCATTCTACTGCATGGTCGCAATGCCTCTACACAGAATGAAGTTCTGACCTGACGTCAATGCCAATGATGATTCAGCTACCATCCTGCTGCACGGTCACAATGCCTCTACACAGAATGAAGTTCCGAGCTGATCTCTGCAAACTCTACTGTCTGCACAAATGGCAGATCAATCTCCGAGCTTTATATGAGTCAAATCCTGTATCCAATCTGTAACAGGTACTCACACGCTGATTAGGAGATATGTTAGGAGCATTAATCAAATTTTCTAAGTAAGAAAATCCACTGAGTATTGTAAACCTTTCCCTCAGCATTTTCTCACAATATCTGATCTCCCAACTTAATACTGCATACGATCCATCAATCTGAATTATGCAATATATAATTGAAAAACTGTTGACTTACCCATTTCAAAGGACTTTCACTTTCAGGTATTACCTGGTCCTGGGTTGAATTGTCAACTGGTGGTGGAGTAGAAACTTCCTCTACCTTTGAAATAGGCCTCCATTCCATCTTTGGCTTGCCATTACTCTGATGGCGAGATGGATGCAATTTCCAACAATTTTCCACCTGATGCCCATTCCTCTGGCAATGAGCACAAAAATTCCCCTTAATCTCCTTTTTCTGGGATGAGGAACTCTTTCTGCCATTTCTCGACGCTGCATGACGAGATTGGTCTTTCTGATTTTCCTTGTTCTTGACGAACGGCATCAACTTCTTCATCAGTGTCCTTCTCTTCCAGCATCTGGCCACTGAATGATTATGCAATCCACAAAAAGTACATGGAAAGGAATTCCACATCTTCTGAAAATCATAACCATACTTCTTAAGCTGAAAAAGTGGATCAGAAAGCTGTCAATCACTGGTCAGTGGTCACACTATTTCTAAAAATGGAAATTGTATGTTGATATGATTTTTCCCAAGGCCTCTTCCATCAAATCCCATTTTATCTAGTAACTTGGATCCAATGCCTCTAGTATGCTTTTCAAACAAACCAAAGACTTCATTACCTGAATCCGAAACTGAATGGGAGGAAGAAGAAGATTCCCGTGGCGAACAACTTACAGTGCAATCATCTGCCGTGGCCTTTGCATCTGAAGTAGAGGGTTTTTCCTTCCTCTGATCACCACATTGCAACCTTACCAAGAGCTCATCCTTGGTTTCCAGTTCCAATTTCAAACAAGCATACTCCTCTTCCAAGGAGGAATACATGGATCGCAGGAGAGAGTTCTCTTCCTGGATCTGGTGATTATACGCTTCAATCTCATCGAGCTTCGCCTGTGTAGACATCTTGCCCATAGTGCACTTGTACCCTGTTCACACAAACTGAACCAACTGCACCAATCTTGAAGCAATCACTCTGTTAATCAGATTTACTGAAAAACAAATAAGGAGCTAAACCAGCTCTGATACCAAACATGCTTCTTGATGAAGAGACACTTATTCAATACACCTGATCTCGGACCCTTATAGGCTTTAATTATTCACCGATAATTTACTCCTTTTAAGTAATCAATTTTAAAATAATGCAAGACAAAAATGACAATTGCACACAGATTGATTACGGAGTTCGGCAATTGCCTACGTCTCCGGGTTCGTGGTCGAACCGTTCCACTAGTCAAAACTTGTAAGTTACAATAGTACTTTCACAAGAAAACCTAATGGAATTTTACTTGCCTACCATTACACCAATTCTTCGGACGACAAGGGTGAAAAATAGCACCCGATTTCCACCTTCCTGGCGTATAATCTCCTTCAGTTGTGATCGGCCTTCCCGACGCAAACAATGCGAAGCTAGCACTCCGGTCGACAATCCAGGATTTACAAGTAATTGGTGTGGCACTATGGGCCTATTGGGTAGTTTACATTTCACTCCCAATCACAAATATTTCATTTATTATTGCCTAACAAATAATAGGTCAATAATATAAAAATATACAATGCCTAAATAATTTAGGTCTTCACACAACAATTTCTCATTTTCCTCTTGGCTCGTACTTCGCCTCCAACGCTCTAGGAATGAGCTTCTCTCCGAGTTTGTGTGTGATATATCTCCTTTACCATGCACTAGGTACCCTATTTATACATTTTTAGGGTCCTAAAAATATGCATTTAATATCATCCTTAGGCTATTTTTAACTTAGCCCGTATCATGTAATTTGGGATCAACTACCCATATTGGCGGATTTACATATTTTAAATAATAGGATAAATATCCCATGTTTTGGCGCGGCATACAAATTTAAGTGGGTTAGAAATCCCATAAATGGCGCATTTGGCTAAGGTTAGGTGGTGGGAGATAATGCCTAAGACTGTAAATAGCCTTTCCACGCGCATGTGTAGTGGTCAATGACCACGTTGGAGCATAACCGCCCCCCTACCACCACGTGGATTTGGTACCACGCATGGGTCTCACCCCTAACAACCGCTTCACCACCTTGTTCGCCATGTGGATGTCCACGCATGGGTCTAGCCCCTAACAACCGCTTCACCACCTTGCAACGTGGTTAAAACATATGCATTTGATTTTGGCGGTTCATACTAATGTTTAAAACATATATATATATCTGTGTGTGTGTGTGTGTGTGTGTGTGTGTGTGTGGCGTTTGAAAAGTGACCTTACCAAAATAATATTATTTCGACCCATACAATGTGGAATAGAAATAATTCTGTAGTCCACTTGTCATCTCCCGATAGGAAAATCGAGCGAATTCGATGAGTGTTGGCAAGCCACGTGTCACAGTGCGATTCAGTCCAATATTGACCAGTTGACCAGAGTTGACTTTCCCATTGACCGAACATATCTAGAGCTCCCGATGTCTGTTTGTCGCGTTCTCACAGTTGTTGGAAAGCTCTCGAGATGATCTTCTACACTGACACCATTTAGAGATGTTTAGGGAACTTTCAGAAATGATCCCCTGATCAACTATAGTAGTCCATCTAAAGTGAAGAATGATACGTAATGCAAGTAGTGTCTTCATTATTATGTATGAGTGGGATATCACAAAGAGTAGCAACATGAGATGTGAAATCTATTATGGCAGTATCCATGGAAGAAGGTGTTGCAAGGGCATTGTGTGCTATGGCATGGGTAGAAGGGATTACATGCGTAGTATGTAATGAAGGATGACCTAGAAGGATATTATAATTAAGACTATGAGGCATAACATTATATAGAACATTAAGACCTAATGTTACAGATTATGAGGCAACGAAAAACTCTAGTTGATGAAGAAAAGAGATGTTACATATATTAAGACCAAATCCATTATCAACTAAAGCACACTTAATAAGCACATTATAAATGTGAACTTGAATATATGATGGGGGAGCATTGTCAACAACTATTTAGGAAGGGATATCCATTGTAATATACAAGGACAAACAAATCTAGAATAAAAGGATCTTATGGAAAACTAGAGTTTTATCAATAATCGGGTTCACCAAATGATTTAACAAAATTAAATCTTAATCAGAGGACTAGAGTAAATCAAATATATCATAAACATACAATATACAAACATATAATACCGAGCAAGTGTAACCCATAAGAGGATACAAGTGACTTAGATGATATCTAGTGGAATTGGATCAGTCTGGATTGTATGTGCTTCATCTAGAAAATAATGATATGGAAGTTATGCTAGACAATACCACCCATAAGGGGACAATATCGCATGGGCCCTAGTATCTAATTTGGGTGCTAATGTCATGGTGATGGGTGCATATCTTGTTCTTTTAGTGTCTGATAATGTCACCTTCACTTCACTCTATGTCACATCCACTTCACTCACTCTATGTCACATCCACTTCGATGTAGGGTTTTTCTGTCACATTGTTACCTACAAAACAAAACTTAACTATATGCACAAGACTCAAACACACATTAGATAAATAAAAGATACATATGCTTGAGTTAGAATGACCTCGATAGTCACCCCAATGTGATTTCACCGAGCACTGCACTACATTTTAGACTCAATGTATTTCTTGCGCGCGTGTGTGAGATAGAAATTTTGTCCCTTGAAGCCAGGATTCCCTTGTGTAAGTTGCACCAAGATAATGATCTACAACTATTTCCCCACCAAGACAATGTATATCACGAAATTCAGAATTTTCCTTTCCTATGTAGTGAATAATGTAACTCAAATACAGTCCTTAAGTTGCTTCTTTTTTCCCAAGTAGTAGATAGAGAATAATAGCCCAATGCCCCTAAGAATAATTAATAGGTTGTGTGTATATATGGTTTCTTTGTTTGAATTATGACACTAACATACCCTAAAATTCGTAGCCAAAGTGTACTGGCAATACAAGTTTAGAAAATATAAAAAAGTAGTGTGCAATTTTAGAATATAAGAACACAAGTGAATGGATAGAGTGTCTTTTTCTCCACATTGGAGAGGGACAATAACATCGGTCGCTTACTGAAGTCTCCTTACTTGGTGTTTATGTCCAGAAAGCTCTAAAGATACCATTCAGGAACCATTCAAGTCACACGATGCAAACATCATTGTGTGAGTGTCTAATCAAGTATACTGGAGATAAATATCCATGAAAAGTAGAGGACGAGATGCATGGACAAGTAAAACTTTTGTCAATGTAACAACAAACACATAGTGTTATTCTAATGCTCATTCAACATTTTATTGCTTAGGAATACATGCATGTACACGATGTACTAGCAGGCGTAACAGTACATAGTAATAAGTGCATCTATTTTGTGTCTACATAGGCTACAAAAAACTTACCTCTATAAAAATGCATACGTGCCCTACATTCACCTTATCCATAGGTAAAAAGGTATTCAAGTGTTTCAATAAAAATAATGCAGGATCCATGCAACCATAGTGGGTGTGACCATCCTTTATAGAGTGATTGCACCAGCATAGGAATGTGAAATTTGGTAGCCCTAATCTTGAGGCTATTCTGTAGTTTCAATACTGATAAATATGCAATTACAGTGTCAAGATCCTGATTGGTGCAAGAAAACTAAGCAATCGGGTCCTCATCTGAAACCCTTAGTTGCACACTGAGCTTGACCTAGCAAAGTACTGTAGCTGATTCGTAATAAAATGCGTGGAGTGTACCAAAGTGCTGAAACTCAGGGGTCAACCTTTAACAACATGAGCATGCTACACACTATTTGTTGACCATCTCTACTAAAATGTAGATCTGGACATGTATGTTGGACTGGGGAGCTATGGATAGTTGACAGGGGTGCCCACGGGATCCCTAGGCCTATTTTCTGGGCAGTTCTAGGTCCTTGTAGCATGGATGCTCATAAAACCTGTTTTGGGTGGTCACAAGACAAGTGTCGTTGATCTGGATCACCCTTGGTCACTTTGAAAGGTCACACCAAGATTGTATGAGCCTCGTTGTAAACTCTGCAATAAAGTATGAACTTGTAAAACTCAACAAACCTAGATTATGTGAATCCTAATATATAAAAAGATGCAGAATGATTTTGGGAATCAGGACTTTCCTGGGCTGTCATAAATGGCGAACTGTACGACTAAAACGTTGCACTACATCTCAAACCCATATGTAGTTCTCTCTATGTGTGGAACTTGTGCATTTAGGTGGCTAATTATGAAAGTCACACTTGATAGTGAGCAAGTAGCTAACATGTAATCATCAAATGTAATAGATGTGTGCATGTGAAGTAAAATAAGACTTTCCTATGAAGTGTATGTAAGAATAACCATGACCCTTGTGTCCCATGTGATGGTGCCAGATCTGATGCAATGAAGGTCTTAACATGCTTCGTGGATGCAACCTTAGGTGGTAGATAGTTGACATGCCAATTGCATGATTTCACATTTCACCTATATATCTACTTTGTGCAGTGGTTTGTTTTTTCTTTCTGAGCAGAACCACATCTCACCTAGGCATTTCATCAAACAGTTGACCTGCCCTGTTTTAAATCTCCCATTCTGGCAGAAGCTAGGAGGATGTTGGAAAAGGTTTTGGAGTCCACTTGTACACTTGGAAATTGCATTTTTTATGAAGGTGCCAAGGCCTTTTACGGATATCTTGCAATCGATAAAGTTCATGAGATCAAATATGTTCTAGGGATTTAGTCAAACAATTCATCATGTGGTGTCGACTAGTTAATGTGATCTCAAAATGAAAATAAAAAAATTGGTGTTGTTTTTACGAATTGCAGGGGAATGGTGGAATGCAGAAACTGAGGGTATTATCAATCAAGTAATGCAAAGTGGCGGGATGCCTAATGTGTAGGATGCATATACCATTAACAGACTCCCTGGAATCTTGTATAACTGCTCAAAAATTGGTCATTCGGGCAAAATTTGTAATTTTTCATTTATATAACAATGAGATGAGGTTACATTGAATGTTTTGTATAAATATAAGCCTTTGGGTGTTTGTACAAATACATATAAGCTGAGGGTGACCCCTGTAAAAATTTACATGCTTCACATAATCAACACTGCCCTTAACAACGAGTTGTTCTTTACAATTGCTAACCACATGGTGAATGTGGTGGAAGCGGACGCTGTGTATGTTAAGCCTTTTCAAACCGACGTTGTTCTTATATCTCCAGGCTAGACCACCAACGTGCTCTTCACAGCCAAATCTGACCCTGCACCGAATGCCACATTTCTCATATCCACACGCCCTTATGCCACAGGCACATGAACATTCAACAATTCAAATACCTAGAACGCTGTTGACCCGAACAATTGGCCAACCAAAAAAAATGAAAAAGAAACTGTTTAAAATAGCCAAAAAAGAGAAAACGCCCCAAAAAATGTTTAAAATGTGAAAACATCCAAACAACCGTCAAACCGTCAAATTTAACTCAGTTGCAGAAACGTCCGCAAAGGCCTTTCCCATAGGGGGAACGCCTTCAACATAATTAATGAATTTTCTAAATTTAAAATTTAGAATAATAATTTAATTGTTTGTAATAAATAAGTAATGTTCAAACCAAATATTTATGTAATTTGTATTGTTTGATTTTTAATTAAATTATGAAAAATATCTTTTTTCATATAATATATTACATTTGTTCCTAATATACCTACGGATTGATGTAAAGTGGTTTGCATTCATACCTATTCTACTCTAACCAAAATCTACACAATTTTTTTAAAAAAAAAATAATACTTAGAGAATATAATACATGCCGAGCTACGAATATCCTATATATACTTGAAATAGTAAGAGCATTAGAGGGACATAATATTAGCAGATCTTCCATTGAAATAATGAGACACAATTGAATATGTTCTCATAGATTGGAATATGAGCTTCATATGCTCAATACAAAACTGCTTAACAATATAAAGAACAGGTTGAACATGAGGCCTTCCCTTGACAAGAACAACTACAAGACTTTAGGGGTTGGTCTATTCCATACTAGATGTCGAGACTATAGGCCAATGGTTCTCTACCGTGACAGGATGCTATACCAATATATGTAGGTATGTCAATCCTTGGACATACTCTCTGGAAAACATTTGACATAGTCATAACATTGGACAATAATTTCGGTCAATAGGGATTTTGATTAACTAATCACTTAACTAAATCATATTGTTCTAGCTAAAGACTAGTTAATATAATCTCAAGAGGACATGGATAGACATAGTAAATAAATGTACTAAGATAACATGTAAATTAAATACATGAAGTAAGTTAATGACTATCGAAAACCCTTCAATGTTTGCAAGAATTTAGCAAAGGAAAGAACTCAATTCAAGTGAACTGACGATCTATTGTATTCATAGTGTCACATGTCTGATCTTTGGAAATTCTGGGAAGGTAGCGAATGAATATGCTACAAGAGTCTCTGAAAAGATTGGATTATGGAGGATTCTGTCACAAGAAATCTCTGGGGCAACCTACGAGCGCTATTGATGTAAGGACATTTGGGTGCCTGGTTGATCTAATGAAAATATGGCCTAAGTGGGATATTAGGGTATTAGTGTAAGATCTAGACTAGGAGGACTATGAAACTTTGCCTACCTGAACTAAATCAATTATTTTGTACTATGCTGTAATACTCTAAATATTCCAAGTAAGAAGAAATGACCTACAGTATACGAGAGGAGGAATAGAAGTATGGCAAAACCGTAAATCGTAAAGACTGTCAGAATGAATGGATACAGAATCTGGAAGTGCAGACGATCACTAGTGGTCTTATCACTAAGTGTTGCACTACATTTCAGACCCAGATGTAGTTTTGGTGAGTGTGTGGAAGTCGTGCCCTAGGTGCTTTCGTGCCAGTCGCACTTTGTGAAGTAACGAGAAATAGTAACTATAGAAAATGTAAATAACATGTGTGCATGGAATATAATAGAATCCCCCCTATAAAGTGTGTGTGATGTAGATCTCCTAGCCTTGATGCATGACACTATGTAGATGCAAGTGATGCAATGGATGCAACTCTAGATGGAGTGATAGTAGTATGTGACGCTAGGACCATTGTTATGGTCTTATAACTTTATATTTATAGGGCTCTCAAGCTTAATTTCGTAATTAACCCCAACAAGGCTGATTGGGAAAAGGATAAGGATGAAAAACAACTAGAAAGGCCACAAAAAGAAGTTGAAAAGGATGTGCATGGATCGGGGTACCAAGGGTGGGACCAGGGCACCCCGGGGAGCCCCAGTATAGACTGAGACGCCCTGATTTGGGGCCAGAATGAGGGGGTAGTTGTGAAATGGACACATAAGTGCTAGAAAATACACGAGAATTACAAAGTAAAATATAAAATAAAGATGGCCAAAAGGGGGGAATAATTAATACTTTATCCACTTGAGAACCTTCTTAATAGTAGTATAAGACTAGGATAAATAATGTCTAAAGTGCATAATTTTGTGTCTACATTTTTCCCCCACTTTATGTTGGTGAGCGGAAATCTCGGTCATATAAAGTAGATAGAGATGCGTATGTGATATCCATGTAGAGTGTAGAAGAAGACATGTTTATGGACTAGACTCAAGCCTGGGATGCAAAAAGAAAAAGGTAGAGGAGCGTGGATTCTAAAGATGAAAAATGCACATAAAATGTGATGAGAGTGAACCTAGGGTGGAATGCGTGTGTAGTTGTTGTTGTGTGTAGTGTACTTGTATGGCTATTAAAGGAAAATGCCTGTAGTGGTGTGGTTTTGTTGTTGTTGCCCCCAATTTGATTTCTTGTTTCTCGTACGGCTAGACCTGTAAGGAGAAAATGATCAAGAAGTCAAATATGTATGTATGTAAAAACACTGTGTAAAATATGCATGTATATAGAAATGTGTAAAGTACACAAATGTAAAATACGTTGGAAATAAAAATGTAAATGGAACATGTGCACCTGATCCATGTCAAGAAAAAGGGTGTGGAAGGATATCCTGTACTGTTGTGAGTTTTTCGGGCGATATCACACTACCCTGACTGAAGAAGTGTAAGGAGGAAATGCTATGTGTCCTCCACCTCTAACCACTTCTGCTGAAATGTGTGAAGAGATCTTTAGATAGTTTTTTGGGTGATCCGATGCCACTGGACAGAGAAGTGTAGCGAGTCACGCCCATTGTAACCCCCAAGCCTGTAACTACCCTGTAAAATTATCGAAGGACACTGTGTTCTATTGAGGCGTCTATGTATGGACTTTGTAGACTGGTCTGAACTCACTCATTGTGTGTGAACCGGTGTAAATAAGTTGTGTTATTAGAAATCCTCAATAATGCCCTTCTCTTTGGGGGCACATACGACATCGCTAAGAGGAGAATGCAGCCCCAAAAGAGGACCAATTGCACTCTGACCTGTAAAACTCTAAACTACACAGGGAAAGAGAAAACACTTGGTGGATACCAAGATGCGCACAAAAGGAGATGAATAGCCAAAACAAGTGTTAGTCTGAAAACACATGCATGTAATAAGACAAGTGTAAAATACACAGACAATGTAGAAACTACCAAACAAAGTAGTGTAAACACGTAAGAAACAAGAAGACCACATAAAGTGGGTTTCAAACATGGGACATCACTCACGATGTCACAAGACACACATGACCATCATGGCTGTAAATAATAGACAAGTGTGCACACAAGAAAAGGGAAAATCCCGCATACAATGGAAAACAAAGAAAACAACCAGAAATAAATAAGTAGTCATGGAAACATGTAATCCTGCAAAACATGTGCTACACATGGAACACTCATTAGCATGTTAGAGTGAAAACCAATAGGTAAAAGCATGTATAAGCCAGTAGTATAACATGCTAAGTACAAAATGAAACAATAACACCTGGATAAGATGAATGTGGATGCCCCCAATGATCGATATAGGAAGGGTAGAAGGTGAGTATCCATGCCACGTGTAAAGTCTTGTATCTTCAATCACACTAGACAAAGGTGTGAATGTGCATGTGTGTATGATAATGACATATAAGAAAGTATTCTAACATGAGTAGTAAAGTGAGCATGTAAAACACTAGTAAGAAAAAGTAAATGCCCCCAAGACAATGCAGTATGATGTGGATGGATGGAATAGAATGCAAGATGGAATGATAGGAGAAACATGCCCCTTGAGTGGATGGAATTGTATGCATTGAGGTTAATTTTGTTATCCCCCTCAATAGACAAGAATGAACCATAAATGAGATTGCGTCATCGGGAAATGGTTTAGTAGTGTTGGTGTGTGTGTCCAGCGTGCTGCAATGAATGTATGTGTAATAGTGGTGATGAGATATGATGTGTAGAATAGATGTGTGTGAACCCTATAGCTGAAGCATATATCACAACTTTGTTGAATAGACGAGTGATTATCTATCCCTAAGTTTATATCACTATATGATGACAAAAAGAGGTGACGAGCTAGCCTATAGCGCATGTCATTATGAGATGGAAGAATGGAAGGTGATGATTTAACACTAAGCATATATCATGATGTGATGATAGAATGTAATAGAATAAATTAGAATTGATGACGAGAGTGGTGATTTATCTTAAGCGTATACTACTACGAGATGATAGAATGTAATATAATAACTTCGAATTGATAAAGGGGGTGGTGATTTAGCCTAAAGCATATACCACTATGGGATGATATAATGGGTGACAATTTAACCTAAGGTGTATGTCACAAACACGGGAAATGTAGGATGAGAAAAATATCACATGATGAACATAAGGTCCATTTGATTGGTAAACCCTCAGAAGTCGAGTATGGAACGAGAAACTAAAGTGCATCATAGGGTGGTGGGTGTAGCGTGTAGACCAATGTGGTGTATGTGATAAGGATGACAATAGGATAGGTAAAATGTGTAAATGTGCGGTGGGAATGATGTACTGTATGATGTGTAGGATGTGTAGAATATGTAATGTGTAAAATGTGATGATAAGTGTGAATAGAAACAAAATGTGTGGTGATAGAATGTAAAGCTAGATCCACATGCAATGCAACCTAGCATAATATGTAGAATGTAGGTAATGGATAAATGTGCAGTGTGCGATGAAACTAAATGACAAACGTGATGTGTAGAATGACTAGTAAAATGTAGAATGTAGAATAAATGTAGAATGGGTAACGTACGACATGCAATGTATGGTGAAATACAATATAGAATTCCTAGTGTGGTGTTTGGGGTTTAATGTAATGGTAATCCCTCAACAGTCCAATGTGAACCAAAGAACAAGAGTGCGTCATCGAGTAGTGAGGGTGCATATGACGTGAACATAAAATAAGGGGGGGGGGGGTTGTAACTATACCACAAGAAAGGTCTCCCCCAGGGATAGGATGAGAAAGGTAATTATGAAATGACATCAAGCAGGTCATCGTTGTCATAATCAAAACCTATTGGGGCTGCATTAGAAACTTGGTAAGTGATAGAATGAGGGGGATCATATAGATATGCACTACGACGAAAGGTGTATGCACTCATCGCATATTCCTCATCCGTAAAAGTGATCGGTGGATAGCCATGGGAACGCCAACGTGAAATGTTAGGAACATATGTAGGGGAAGAATCATTAGTAATGGATATGGTGCCGAAGGGCATTAGAAATGAAAGTGAAGTATTAAGTGAATCATGTACCTCCAATATAATCGAGCCAAGATTATCTGAGTGTAAATGGGGAATCATGAGGGGTACGTGCAAGAAATAGTGTTAGATGGAAAACCTGTAAGCCATAAGCTATTGTGACATAGAAGTAGCCGTAATAAAGATGGGGTGAATGAAGGGGTGGTAGGATGTCATTAAGCATCATGCCGAATCTAGGTAAGCAATCACATGTACATATAGTATTGGAACTTGCGAGATCAACCAGAATGTGTTCCCAAAATAGCCTATTGATATATAACATGTGCATATAAAGGGGGGTCACAAAACAACGTCTAGTGGGGAAGAATATGAAACCGCGTCGACATTGTTAACAGATCTGTTATATAGGACCAAGACATTAGTGGATGGGGGGTTTTTGAACAGGTATTCACCTGGGACGTCAACCACAAATGTTTCTTCAAAATAAGAATTGTCCATACCGAGAGGAGTAAAATCAAGCTATCGTAATGACTCATCAGTGAGTTCTACAACATCAACCTCATCATCAAATTTGGTGGAAACATCAGCGTGGGCATCATCAGTTTGGGTACCGCTATTGATGACATTCGGAGGTGGGGTGGGAGTAGAGGGCGATGGAGGTCGAGTACTAGCAGGGATAGATATAGTGGGTGAAACAATAGCCGAAGTGTGAGTGGATATGATAGGAGAAGTGATGCTAGGGGTAGTGGAGGTAGGTGTACTGGTAGGGACAAATACAATGGGCGAAATGATGGCCGAAGTGTGAGTAGATATAACAGGAGAATAAATGGTAGGAATAGTGGAGGTGGGTACACTAGATTTACCAACATCGTATTTATCCAAGTTAGCATATGGAATGGGCCAAGGTAGTGGGATAGGCATAGAAGTGACAAGATCAATGTGAAAATATTTGAATGGTTCCGAGTCAGTGGTAATATTATGTCCATAACCATCATGAAGAAATTTGACACATTGATGTACGATGGAGGGCATGGCTTGCATAGCATGGGTCCAAGGTCTGCCTAAGAGAAGATTGAATTGAAAATAAACATCGAGGACGTAGAATTAAGTAAGAAATATTTTAGGTCCAATGTGAATATGGAGGGATTTAATGCTGATACATGTGTGAGTGAAAGAATCGTAACCACAGATGAGAGTGGAGCTACGAGAGATGAGACTATCATTGATACCTAATTGCTGTAAGAGAGAATGGGCACAAAATTTAACGATAGACCCATTGTCAATGAGTACATGCTTGATACATATAGTTCTAACGAAAACGATAATGAACAATAATGTACAAGGGTTATTTTTGGTAGCGGGTGATATGTCGTCATTTGTAAAAGGATGTAGAATGAGGTAAATTGCAAAGAGATTGAATGATATGGGAAAAGGCTTTGGTAGAGTGGTCACGTTCAACATGAATAACGCGAAGGGTAGCCTCGAGTGTGGTCCGAATATCTAGTGCACTGCGTAATAAGTCATAAAGGGTTAATACTTTTTCGAAGCCTTTTACTGTGGCCATTTAACCAAATAATTCCTTAGAAGTGTACCCAAGGCTAGTGAAAAGTATCATAATGCATACATTTTCACTTGATCCATTCTCAACCATAACACTTTGTATCAAACGTGACTCATTAAAAAACTTATATGAATAAAGGTTCATAATTAAACTGATCATTGTGATAAATATTGATGACATCGAATGTGATCATAGGTCACATTAATCCTATATTAAGTAGCATAACATTGAGCCAATTCATGGGATGTGAATTAGTAGTACACATTCTGAGATGAGGCCTTGTATGGTAAGCCATGCGTACTTCACCAATTTTTTGAGTATCTTGAGTATCATGATTAATGAGTGGATCTGTAAACATATTAAAGCATGAATTCGGTTGTGTTACAAATTCAATGATAAGTGTATCATCAACTTGTATAGTATTTTCATCAAGAAGGTCTTGACTTTTATGTCATAAATTGACACATAAATTAGTCATGTGTTTGATGAAATGATTATAATCACAATATGCATTTGGATCATAATTCTTATAGAATGGTTTAGATGCATCGATATACATATTTGGAGGCAAGGTAACGAGGTTGCATCAATCAAATTCTAGAACAACTTATGAGGAGGATCAAATGGATATGTAAATTTTCTTTGTTGAGGAGTGATAAGAACAAATGTTGTACTTGTTTGTGTAACATTAATAGTTTATAAGTTGTACTCTTATTAGTATCATTATCATTATCTTTGAACCATGCTTTACTTATGAACCTAATTTTTGTGGATGTGGTAGTGTTCCTCCCTTGTTCGAGTATGTTATCAACATGGAGCTTAGTCTCATAGACCTCAATTGTTTGGCAAAGGTTGTCAAATGATGTCTAATTAGGGAAAATGAAATTTTCCTTAATCTATGGAACCAGGCTTGCAATGAATACTTATTGTAATTCATCCTCATTAATGTATTTGGGATTTTGAGATAACATAGTCTTGTATCTAAGTACATAGTTTGTGATGTCATCATTGGGACCTTGTTTAGGGTGATCAATTTAAGAAAAGGAGACCCATTGGTCAATGTCAATAGCAAATTGAACTAGAAGTTTGTTTAGTGGACATTGAAATGAATAGATAAACCGTCGTGGAAGGGTGTAGAACGATATTAATGCATTTTCCTAAAGGCTATGTGGAAAGACCTTGGTTAATCATTAATCATTTTCCACATAGTCCATTAAAGCAACAACACATGCTATACTATATTATAATGGGACAATCTTACTGTCATACATAATAAAATTAAGTGACACAAACCTACAATGTAATGGATAATTCAGAATCTCAGGAGATAAATGATTATAGAATAAATTAATAGAGCTTGTTGTAACATGTAACTTGTTAGCCAATATTTGATTTAAAGGAATTGAGCTTTCACATCTTTAAGTTTTTGGATATATGCATCTATGAAAGGATTGATAACAACATGCATGGAAGCATTATAATGCACCACATTGTTAGGGAGTGAGTCATGTAAGAAAGTGTGGTACTAGCACTGATCCTAATAAGAGCAAGAGAAACAAAATTTTGTGTAAGAATAACCGTGGCAACTTGAGCAATGGCTAATGATGTTGTTGTAGTGGGAACACTAGGTATAACCCTTAGAAGGTATATTAGCTTCAATAAATGGTTTAACACGTGTTTCATCAAGTGTCTTATTCCTAGCAAGCGTTTTCTTAGCACATTATTCCTTATGGGATTATAGTAAGATAACTTATACCCCTTAATATAATTAAGGGTTTGTGTTAATTCTTCATGAAATTAGGCAAGCCTAAACATGTGTGTGGTACTAAGTTTCATAAGGATAGGACATTATAATATACGTGTCTCATAGTAATAAACATTGTTTCATTCATGTATATTGGCTTCATGGCTAGGTATGACATCCACCATATAGTATGTTTACTTATGTTATTAACATCACATTTATATAAACAATATTATCAACATTTGTATCATCATGAACGTTAACATCAACAAAAGAAGAAAACATTAGAATTATCTACCATTTTCCTTACATAGCGTTGAGATATAGGAATTTGAATACAATAAATAGAGATATCCTTCATTTTAACACTTTGCCTAATAGGTTTTAAGGGATCTAGCTTGCCTATTTGGCATAAGATGAAATCAAGTGAAGAAAATAAGAGCAAGAACTAAGAACTAGACATAGCCTCTTATATGTGGGTCAAGTTAGGGTTTTGGAAGAAACCTTAAGATATGATATTAACTTTAAGTTGAAAACTCTAAAGGGAGAAAAGTAAAACCCTGGGTTATTTATTTAATGAAAATAATAGGTTCGCCAATTGTTTTAAATAAAATCACACCATAATCATAATAATAAAAAAACTTGAATGATAAATCACATTTTTACTGAGTGGTAGTCCTAATGCAACTTGATTTATGTAAATATGATTAATATAAGAAATTAGCCCCCTTAAATAATTTACAACTAGTGATTAGGACATGTGAGAGGAATAAACACACCAAGAAATGCTTGCAACAAGTGAAACATAATGTTTAGATGTCAGACTGACGATGGAGATAAAATTTTCAAGGTTTTCATGAAAAATTAGGGGCTGAAATTATGCTCTAAATGTGTTCGCAATGTGCAAACATATATGAAATTGCATGCATTTGTGTTAGACAAGTCCATGGTTGAACCTATTTGAATGCTACAAATCTTTTTGGGGATGGTTGGCTTAAGATCATATGTTTTGTGCATGTTCCCTTAAGTATGTACTTTTGTTTTGGATATTTGGAATGATGCAACGATCTTATGACATAGTTGAAATTCCTTCTTCTTTGTTCAAACCCTAATTTTGCTTGTTTCAGAGATAAGAGACCTTAAAAATGGGTTATCATTTTAGGTTGGCTTTTCCCTTGCTACCTTCTGACGGATGAGCATTTCCTATGTACTAATACTCTAAATAGTTCTCAAACTTGTGTAGTTCCCCTCAAGTTTATAACTAGCAATATAAAATAAATGCACATAGAATAAAATTGTTGATTTGAATTTGGCACTTGACAACATGTACTTTGGTACCTTGTATGCTTCAAAATTATGCGATTAGATGATTTAAGATTGATCTTGGAAGATTTAGGTTCATATTATGCTCCATGTGTGTAATGATCTCTTAAGGGTGAAGTGATGTCTAAGATAGTTTGAATGGCTTAGGGAGAGTTTGTTTGAATAAGAGACCTTTTGTTAAATTTTTTGCTTAACTAACCCTAAAATATTACTAAGCCAACTAAAACAAGTTACTAAATTTAAATTATGACCATTGGATATGTACATGATGGGTTAAAAATGCTAAATAGGTTTGGTGTTGAACCTAAACGAGGGTCATGAATCCATCTAGGGGCCATGAAACTCAAAATTAAAGGCCAGGGAATGTTTGTTAGGGTATTTAGGGAGTTCTTGTGTATATTGTAAGTGGTTATGGTAATACTTAATTAGATAATGGGGAAAACCTAGTGGATTGGAGGGGGTTGGGAATAAGGAAATATGTGCAAATAAGGTAAAATATGTATTAATGGAATAAATTCTTGTAAATGTTAAAAAATGTATTATTGTCAAGAGCCTTAGACTAAAATTAGAGTAACGGATAAATATTTTAGAGTCGTACATATCCAACTTGGGGTAGTGATGCATGTATTTAGAGGCAATTGAAAGGAATTCTTTTTGGTATTGTGTAGTGATGCAAGAGCATCTAGGTTAATAAACAATTGATATCACCCACAAATACTAAGTGCAAAGTGTAGTGGAATAAAGATTTTGGTCTTGCACCAAATTAGCCTTATGTAAGGCCAAAATTGCACTCTAGGCATAGAGGAGTGGAATCATTGTGCAAAGTTATAACTTTCCCGTAAGTTCAGGGCTTGTGCATTAGGAAAAAAAGTAAGGCACAAAGGAAAATCTTGCACAACACAATGAAAGAGCGGAAAATGGATGTTTTATGTGCTTGCATAATCTTGTGTGACCTTACACAATAGATTGTAGCTTACGGGATGATGCACATTATCTTTGTTGTTTGTGCACTCTAATATAATAGGATCTAAGATGACAAACACATATCGATCATGTTTTGTAGAGAATTGGAGGCCTCGTGTCAACATACAAGGGAGACCATGATGGTTGGGATGAATAACTGGAAGGAGTTGAAGAGTCACTCGTGGATGGTTAGTTAATGTGAAAGTTGAACCATTTCAACTTCTCTGATTGCTTCCAGTTCGATATATATGGATGGTTAAAGTCATTAAAGGGGTTGGAATCCACAATGAGAATATACATAGTTGAGTTCAAGAGAATACTGGGAGTTTTTGTGACATGTGTTTGAAGAAGGAATCATTGTTGGTTTGGTCAAAGTTTTATAAAAATTACAAGTCCAAGATGTAAACATTTTATTTGGACGTCCCATTTGAGATCTTTATAATCTTTAAATATCAAGACTATAATAAGAAGACCATGTTTTGTTCCTATAACTGAATTTCCTCCTTTGAATAAAATTATGTCATGTGTTGTGTGTTGTGTACCATCTCTTGGGTTTATGCACTCATTTTGGGTGTTGGTGTATAAGTATTGTGCACCCCATGGTCTAAGGCATCCTGTCATTGGGAGCCCTTACTGTGACTCCATCATAAAGCTAAAAAAAAGGAAAGGGGGTGGTTGAGCAAACAAACATCAATCCTTCAACCAATCAACCATTATGTTAGTAGGAGGACTACTTCTATTGTGGTGTCACCCCATTGGCATAAGGATAAATATATATTGAGGTTTATATGTTGTTATAGACGAAGCCAACCAATCATTTTAGGATTAATATGTTTGATTGAACGAGGACTTTTACAATTGTAGAAATAATTCCAAAATGCAACAAAGAGACATATCTAACTTGGGGTAGTAAGAGATTGAATGAGGAATTTCACAATTGTAGAAACAATTCTAGGATGTAACGAAGAGACATATCTAACTTGGGCTAGTAAGAGATATCTTTAGAGGTAATTTAATGAGATTTTTTAGGCTTTTTCAAGGTAGTAAGACATGCATTTAGAAGTAATAGAAGCAATTCCAAAGATATATATTTAGAGGTAATTTAATGATATTTTTAAGGCTTTTTCAAGGTAGTAAGGTATGCATTTAAAAGTAATAGAAACAATTCCAACCAAAACAAGATTGATTTTTCTAGGTAGTAAGACACATAAGTCATGGAAGCAAATTCCAAGATGTAGTGAAGAGGCATACGTGACTTGGGGAAGAAGATGGAAGGGCCAAGTAAGCAAATATACTAGTCTTACTTCAAATTAATCATTATGTTAATAGGTAGGCCACTTGTAATGTGGAGTCACCACCATTGGCACATGGATTATGGTACGTTGAGGTTTATATTCTATTGCAAACCAAGCCAAACAATTAATATGAGACTAATTTTTCATTAGTTATAAAAACAATTTCAAGATACACTAATTGCACAACCAATCAACCATCATGTTAATAGGAAGACCATCTACTTTTATTGAGAGTCACACCCTTAACATAAGAACCATAATATATTGAGATTTAGGAATACAATTCATTGATATTTAAATAAAATTACTTTCCCCTAAGTAAGTATATGGCGTTTATCACCGTAAAAAAATTACCTTCAATTCGAGACCGTGGCCTCTGAAAACGTACCAGAGAAAAAAAAGTAGAGTAATCTTGGGTAAAATTGAACTGTGATTTGCAGCAATGGGGCTTCTCAGCATTATCAGGAAGGTGAAGAAAAAAGAGAAGGAAATGCGAATTCTTATGGTGTAAGTCCCATTTATTTTCTATCAGCGATGAAAAATGTAATTTACCTGTTTTCTGAGCCGAATGTATTAATCAGAGATGAGATTGCAGGGGGCTTGATAATGCTGGCAAAACTACCATTGTGATGCGGATTAATGGCGAGGACACAACAGGTATCAGCCCCACTCTTGGATTCAACATCAAAACCATTGAATATAAGAGGTACCCACATTCTAAATACTAGAGAATTATTCAAATTTACTGTCTGCACGGATTTAGATATTTTGTTTTATTTTAAAGCTAATGTAAATGCCGCCCCGCCTGGAGAACCGAACAATATATCGATTAGCATTTTTTCTACGAACCATTCCTTACTGAACATAACTTATATGAGGGCCTTAGATTTTCTAGAATCATGCTGGAGGATGTTTGTCCTTCACTCTGAATTAATCTTTGCAAACTCGTGTTTTTTGAAAAATCACATTAGCAGTTGTCTACACCCACATTACGAAGACAATTCTCCACCTTATTCCCTTCTTTGAGTATGTGTGATACTTTGATTTCTTCAACTTCACTGGACAGCAGGATTGGTTCTTTGATGAAGTCATCAAGCTTCCAGTTGTTCATGGCTTTCCTTTCTAGGCCTTGGATGAGGATTAGGGAGTACTCTTATATGTGTAGTTTATGGATCTGTAAGCGCTTGGCTAGTTTAAGGTCTTCGATCGATTCTCTTCCCTCTGCTTTATTGTTTGAGGGGCGATATAGGCTAATAGCGAACGCTTCTATACAGTCTTCCGCAGTGTCTTTTAGAATTCCTCCTGCACCAGCTCTTCCCGGGATGCCTGAAGATGCACCATCAAATATTAGTTTGACCCATTGCTCTTCTGGGGGCAAACAGATCACTGAATTCCATTTATCTTTCCTTACAGCAAACCCTTTGTCAGGGGCAGCTTTACTAAGGGCCATTTTGTCAGGGAGAATCTTTTCTTTGGATACAACCCTTTTGCTGGAATGTGAGCTGAAATATTTTCAGAGATTGCTATTTCAATATTAACAATTAGAACTTCCCACAGAAATTCTTTGTTTGTAAAAATGTTTCTACACCTCTCTTTCCAAAGGTGCCATAGTACCATGATCAGGCCCTTAATCAAAGGCTATCCTAACAGCTGTCAAGATGGTGCGGTGATTCAAGACATTGAGTGATCTGCTGTGGCATGGCCCATCTCACACCACATTTTTGTTTTAGTCAAGATCAGACAATATCTGCCAATTCACAATGAAGTAGGAGATGTTCCTGGGATTCCAGCGGATCGGTGAAGAGTCTCTATAGTAGCTGGGCTCCTTACACTTTATTGAACTTGTCCAAAAGCCTTACTCCAGCACCTCCTTCATGTTCTGTGAGAGTCTTTGGTGTGGGCTAGTCTTTGATGACTCGGATCTTCTTTGGGTTTGTGTGAATGTGGTCCTTGTTGATGATGTAGTCCAGTATTGAATATTATCCATCCCAAAGGACTACTTCTTTATGTTGGCATAGAGCTTATGCCAATGCAAGGGATCAAGGACCTGCTGGACATGCTGCAAGCATTCCTCATATGCCTTATTGAAGATGAGGATGTCAATCAGGTAGACAACTACAAAGAATCTAAAATGAGATGTAGGATATCATTCATTATCCTCATGAACATTGTTGGTGCTTTGGCTAGACCAAATGACATGACATTCCCTCAAACAAGCCTTCCTTGGTTTTGAAGGCAGTCTTCTAGATGTTAGCGAACCCAATGGGCACTTGGTAGTATTCTGTCTTCGAGTTCAAATTGATCTTTGTGAAGAACTTAGCTTCCTCGGGCTGGGTCCAAGATGTCATCAATTCATGGGAGAGGATATCAATTTTGACGTGATTTTGTTTAGGGCCCGATGGTTACAGATTCAGCATGTTCCATCCTTCTTCTTGATAGGCACGGACCAGCTTTTGAATCTGACACTCGATCTCATCATTCTCGAGCACATAATGTTTGTATAGTGGTCGATTAGGTAGTGGGGTGCTAGGGACCAAGTCAATCGAATGTTTCACCTGACATTGAAAAGGTACACCTGTTGGTGAAGCAAAGACATTGTTGTATCCTGACAACATTTAGTCCATCTACTTTTGTTGCATTGTACACCTTGTTGTGGTGGCACGCATGGTTGCTATAATCTTTTGATCTTCAAGTTTGATCATGAGTAGAACAAATGTATTGATTTGAGCAATCACGCAATGACACTTGTTTGCGTTAATCAAGGCTATTGACTTGGTAGTGGCCACCTCTAGTATCCAGCAGACCTTGTCACCCAAAGTGATGAGACACTTCGAGGCCTTGCCTTATAGACACAGTGGTGCTTACACATGTAGGGTTGTCTGAGAAGAACATTGAAGCCATCCAAAGGGTGCCACCTCATATATTGCTTTATCCCTAGCTCTTGCGACTTTGTCAAAAAAAATTCTTATTAGTCTGACACTCGTTGGTGTTGTGGCATTTTCACTTGTGGCTTTTGCACCACTCGCCAGTGTCTTTCCAGGGCCCTCTTGTTCGATGTCTGCTTCTTGTCTTGCCTTTGTTGTGGTATATCTTTGTCTCGTTGCTCGTGGTCTGACCTGGTGTTAGCCTTCCCTTTCTTTGGCTGTGACTTTTTAAGTGAGAAAAACTATTTCTTTCCGTTGTGTTTGAATTTCTTCTCAATCTTGACTGCATATCTGGAGGCTTCACCTGGTGTCTTGATGTCTGCAAACTTCATGTCCTTCTGGATGTAGAACTGCAGCCCACTGTAGTGTCTAAGAATTTTGTGCTTCTCATTCTCACAGATACCAACTTTTTTCTGTCAGGGCATGAAATTTGTTGGCTTAATCCTGCATGTTCTGATCTTGGCCTTCGCACAATTGTAGTTTTTTCATACCTATCATCATAATTCTTTACTAGGTAGTATTCTTCTTTGATGGCTTCTACAAAATCATCTTACATTTTGTTTGGGGCATGTTGAGAGACAACTCATCATCATCTTCATCTCAAAGAAAATGTAATACGATTATGATTCTCACCATTTTTTGACATGCAAGGAAGCTTTCAAGAGTGAATTTTATCTTTTTATTGTTAGAGAGATTATTCACAGAGAAATATAAGCCTATCTGGTCGAGCCATTTATCCAATTCATCAGCAACATTTTTTCTTTCAAACAGAGGAATTTTGAAATTTATTTATACTTGAAGGGTGTTGGACCCTTGAAGGGCTTGCTTGATGATGGTGCACTAGCAGTCCTAGGCACAACTTGCGATAGTACATTAGCAAACTATGCCATCACCTCCCTTCTTTGCCTCTCGAGGGCTTCATCAAGAAATTCTTTAAAAGGATCTCCCATTCGCTCACTTGCAATCTGAGATCCTTCGAACTGCCAAGGAAGATAATATGAAGGGCTGCACGTCTCCAGACCACACTTCTTGTATTTGAAATTGTTCGATGGACATGCAAGAATGGAATGAACTGCTTTCATACTACCGATCTGAATTATGTGTGCAATTTGGTGGACAACATACTAACTATGGTGCTTACAGTGTTACAGAAGCAAATTTGACAGAACTGAAATCGCCAAAAAAAAAAAAAAAAAATATTACAAAAAGAGTGTTTACAAAGAGGGCAATCCATGTAGGAGAGTCGTATGTTTTGAACTCTACATTTTTCATTCAATACTATCTATTTTATAGCTATACGATGTAGGAAATGAAAAGTTACTAAAAATAGTAAATGACATGAATCCACCTTAGAAGTGGAAACGAATGACCAAATAGTTGGATTTTAGTTGATGATGTTAGTATTTTAGCATAACCACATGTTGGAATTATATCTCTTTGACGTTGCTTGGAATTGGAAACCACAATAGGCACTGGAAAGCCCATGAAACAAACTAGTTTAGATGCCTCAAAGGAATGCCTTTGTTAACCCTTATGGTGCATCTGGCCAAAATCCGAGGTTAAATTCCACTCCAAAGGGCCCAAAAATACAAAATACAAAAACATAAAATACTGAAAAATTACATTTTTGGAAATTTTCAGAATTCTACTCTGGATTGCCATTTGGATCACAAAACCTGCTGGTTTTTTCCACGTGGCTTTCTTCCTTTTATTTATTATCTTAGCTTTGCGCTCTCTAGTTGTGCGCTTCTACTGAAGAGTTTCTATCTTTATATGCATGACAAACCTGGCCTAAAATCATTATATTCTTTAATATCTAAGCATGTGCATGTATGTATCTGTGAAAATATGTGTACTGTATAAATATGTGGTCATCTATTCTGTGACGGTTGTGTAACTTCGGTTACCATCACCATCTTCTTGAAACTGTTGACAAATTATTACGAAATAGCTTGTGTGATTCGGACAAGGGTGTCTAGTGAAAAATTCTACAGGGATTGAATTCAATGGCCTTGTTGGTACAATTGATTCCAAGATGTATCTCCATTTTCATTTAGATGTTTTGGATATGCTGCATAGAAGGTCTTCCTTGTTGGGTTTTGCAGCATCTAGGGCTATCTTTGACCAATTGCAGTATTTCTGCAAATAACCACTACCTTCTACAATTTTGAGTGCTCCGAAATCTCATAGTAGCGTGTTTTGCAAATTAGCTGGAATCATTCTCTCTGCAGCATATAGATTATGTTTAATTTATAGTAAGCCTTCTATAAGGTGAAAATATGCTAATTGCTTGTGCATTTTCATCACCAACAGCATTGTGGCATAGATCCTTGTAAATTCTGTCTTTGTTATACATTTTTTTGATTTGTTAAGTTAAAGTTGGCCAGCCTGATGAGATTTTTTTATGCTAGATGTTATATTTGTTTGAGACCTGTTAAGAAGATTCCCGTTGATGGGTTTTGACAAATCCACTTCTTGATGGCAGTGTTGATAAGAATTTTGTAACTTTTTTACAAACTCTCTTTTTGTTCTTGATAAGCATGTGTTATTTGTTTGGGATGTGATCCTCTTCATGTGGTCCAAGTTTTGTATCACTATGTTTGTAAATATTATCATGGCTAATTATATAGAACTTTGCAACCATATTATTGTTGCATTCACACCAAATTCAATTCTCACATTACAGTGATTGGATGATTGCCCGCTATATAAGAAGCAGTGAGTCTCTGCCCAAGACCATTCGGTGCGGCCTGATCCGGTGGAATGAGTTTCTTTAGCCACTGTGAACATCTCCCCCTAATGTCTTAGAAAGGGCCTCTCTAACAGGGAGTGGTGGGTGTCTGCTCTGGCCATTCCTGGCTTGGCTTAGATCGCGCTATTTCGGGAGGAGTCAAAGGGCACTGGATGGAAGGAGAACGTGTGACGCTGGGTTGGGGTTTGGTCCACCAACTGGTCGTTCCTCTGGTTTCATGATTTTGATAGCCATACCAATTATTTGGAAGAGATCTCTCGCAAAGTATTTAGTGCTCATTTTGGTCAACTAGCCGTCAACTTTATTTGGCTAAGTGGGATGTACTTTCGTGGTCAAGAAATTTTGAATGGAGATGTAGGTGGAGGTTTTTGAGGAATACAAATGACCTCTGGATTCTTCCACAAGTTGTCTTTGAACCCTTAAGTTGTTTGAAAGATTAAAATATCCGTCTTATAGATGGTTAATGCAATCATATAAAAATTGCAAAATCAATTCATACCCCTTCGGAGATGGAGATCCTTTCATTTGGCCCTTCCTCTCTTCAAATAATATCATATGAACATTAGGAAATATAGATATATGTACATCTTGCATAAGGAGTGACTCCGGAGCATGGCATGTCTCAGCCAATATCCCATATAGACAGATATGGGGCCAGTGCCTTATAGATAGATTAAGATCCTAACCCGGTTATTAGCCCCACTAGATAGAGTATAGTAACCAAAGCCCACTCCACATGTAAAAACAAAGCAATGGGGGTGGGCTGGATGAACCCCACTAGAACCCAACCTGACTCTGTAGCTGCCTCGCCTCTAGATTAGAGTAGTTGGCTCCGTTCTAAATTCCCCTCTAGACCAAACCCCATAAGAAACCGCTCTCCGGAAAAGACGAGTCTGGGTATGAGTGGTATCTTAACCCGACTCTTGCTCTCCGGATGAGTGGCATCTGAGAATGAGTGGTATCTAATAAGCGTATGAGTGGTATCTTATTCTTATAAGGGTATGAGTGGGCCCAATGCCAATGCCAATGAAACTCTATCTCTATCTCTATATAGTGATGCCAATGAAGAGTAACTCTATCTCTTATCTCTATCTGTAGATCGGACCCCCTCTATTGATGCTATCTCTAGATTGGCACCCCCCTCTATTCTATCTCACAGCAAACTCGACACCCCCTTCTATTCTATCTCACAACAGACTTGGCACCCCCCTCTATTCTATCTCACAGTAGACTCGGCACCCCCCTCTATTCTATCTCACAACAGACTCGGCACCCCCCTCATATAGAGTTAGTTTGGGCCAACATTGACGTCAACATTTGTATTATGGGCCAACATCGAGATATAGAGAGGGGGGGCCAGCTGCATATATATAGGAGCCGGCCACGCCATATAGATATAGGGGCCATATAGAGAGAGAGGGCTGGTTCGCTCTGCTACACCCATCTCTCCTGGGGCCTTCAGGAAGTCAACCTCAAAATAGATATGAGATCAATTTTTCACAGGGATATTGATTCTTGAATAGTAATAGGTAAATGATTCCTATCTAATCTATATATGGCACTTGGCGAACTTCAGTATTGTCTCGCCCCGCCACCAGCCCCCCCCACCACCACCACCACGATAGATATATGGGTTGGGCCCTATCTGTACTAACTATCAAGCTGCTTCAAGTTTCAGGCGAGAGAAGTCCACCCCAACTAGATATTGGATATATCTCTATTTATGGTATGGGGTAGGGGATGGTGTCCATATACCATAACGATATTAGCAAATAGGAAAATACCCCTATTTCTTTTGTTTTTTAATGAAATAGAAGCCTCTTTTTATTCTTTTTTTAGTTATGGAATGAAATATCCTACGTAAGAACTTATTTTGATAGAATTTTTTTGGGGGATCCACCAACCCTATCTATATATCTTCCCTATCTAGATATCTGTTGGCCCTATATCTATAGATAGAATAGGGAGGGGGCTCCCATCCCACTCTAATGCAGGTTACAAATTTGGTCAAGAAGAAGAAACTTACAATATTGTAGCTGCTCATGGTTATTTCGAACGATTGATCTTCCAATATGCTAGTTTCAACAACTCCTGTTCTCTACATTTCTTTTTAGTTGCTTGGCCATGATATCAGTTGTATCACATATAGAATGGAATAGATGGATGTGTACCGACTAGTCGCCTATTCTATTTTATTCCATATAGCCGAGCCGCCCCTCTATATATAGGCTAGGGGGAGGGGGAGGGTATCTTTCGTAGATAGAGGACCTCCTATCTATATGTCTAGTGGAAGGGACTATCTATAGCTATAGTCAGGGCATCTAGATAGATGGCGAAGAGGAGAGGATCTACTATTCGAGGAGAGGTGCCCCATATATCTAGATGGGAATGGCGGAGAGATGTTGATCGCCCTATATATAGAATTGAGCTTCCAGAGAATAGATATAGGGGCCCTATATATAGAACCGTGCTTCCATTCTAGGTGCTACTCTTCAAGGTGCCCATAGATCTAGATGGGGAGCCTGGTTTAAAAGAGAGGGAGAAGACAACCATCCCCCGACCCAATGACTGGGATAGCCGGGATCACCTTCCTCTTTATTCGGGGAGAGCCGGGGATAGACGAGAAGATTATTCACTTTATAAACTGATTACTCAATGTGACAATGATATGGGATATTTACTTGTAACAACAAATATATAAGTACAGATATCTTAAACGCATCTATTTGAAAAATGCCTAGAGATGTCATTCTCAAGGCCCTTATCTTGGATTTTTCGCATACCACATTGATTAATAATTCCATTATGGTCCCCGCGAATTTCCCACTAAATGGTGACAAATGGCATCAATCTAGCTACACCATTGTCTAGTGCTTGATCATTTTTTTCTGGGAGGAAAAAAGGGGCTCCAAATGCCACCATATGGCCAAGATATTACGATTGAATTCTCCAAGCACAAAGAAAAAACTTCTAAGTGATTGTCAAATGGATGTCAAATTTCAGGATGAAATTGCCCTATGATGGTCAAATGGATGTCAAATTCAAAGTCGGAAATTAATTGTGAACAAATTCACGGACATTACAGTCGACCACCATTGCCTGCCATTGTATAATACCTATCAATGCAACTAACGGTGTAATTAATAAGTGAAATTCTAGCAGCATGACTAGCATAGCCGTCATAGGATATTATAAACATTCAATCTCACAATCTCTAGTGGCATCACTAACATAGCTGATATAGAAAACCCTTGTCAAAGTTTATAAACACTAACATATTTCTTAAACTTGACTAGAGGTCACAAGATGAAAGTTTATGTCACAAGACGAAAGTTTATGCACACATTATCATCCCCTTTACACCAACTTGGGGTGACAACATGACAAGTGACATCACATGCATCCCCCTTACACTTGACTTGTGGGCAGAAAAGGAAGGCAACACTACAGATCAACCCCCCCTAGGTACAACTTCCTTCAACCCAAGCGGGGACATCAGCTTGATGAAATTTGATTCTGTCAATGTATCACAAAGATGTCTTCAATCTGGTCCTTAGAATGAACATACTCCACTAAAGTAACCTGACCCTGGATCCATTGCCAAATTTTATGATGATCGACTTCAATGTGCTTTGTTCTAGCTTGAAGCACGAGATTGTGAGCAATCTGAATGGTGCATTGGATATGATGATATAATGGTGTCAGCTCTACAAGATGGAGTCCAACCTCCTCCATCAATTTCCAAATCCCTGCTGCTTTAATTCCTTCATTGAGAACTTCTCTATATTCGTCCTCTATGTAAGGGAGAGATTTTAACACTACCAAGCAACTGGACTAGGACCAAATTGGATTGCAAAGATTGAGGTAGATTTCCACTCATCTGTATCACCTGCTCAGTCTGCATTGTGTAGCAAACCAAGGAGACAGCACTTCCATACGCATATTCTATCAAGCTGATAAGTAACCTTGATAGACCTCAATATCTGTTCTGGGGTCCTGGATGAATCGGGAAATAATCTTGATATTATACTTTAGTGTAGTGGATATATATGGTCAGTTAATGAAGTTTTGCCAGTGCAAAAGATGCTTCTTTTATGTTAGGTATTGTATATCACTGTAAGAATTTCAATAGGCATGTGTACCCCGGAGTTACGAGTCTATTAATGGTGAGACTGATCATTTCTTAGTTAACAGATGCTAAATTGTGATTTACTGTAACTGAGCACTCCAATAGTTCGGAAGCATAAATGGAAATGGCTGCAAATGCAAGGTCACAAGTTGCAAATGGCGTGCGTGCATTGATCAAATGCATATAATCCCAGGAGAGACCCCACTTTCATTAGCTGATGAATTAGATACTAGAATGAGATTCACTTGAAGGGGAGTGTTGTCTTACACTCTGGAAGGTAGAAAGGAGTGCTCAGCATTTTTATGGCCCAAGGCAAGTTGGGCAGTTGTAGGTAGATATGGTAGCTCTGGGTTCAAATTATTTGAGGTCTCCATTGTTTGTTAAATGCGTTTAGTGTATAGTTTATGGGGAAGTGCTGGGAATGGATAATCAATCTTAATTACCTAAGACTCTGGGAAGGCGGGACGTGGGGACGGAGTTTTCAAGAGGCGACAAATTTTTTGCAAAATTTTACGATGACAGCTGGGGACGACAGGGGGATGACTATTATAATAAATGCATACGTACATACATGCATACATATACCTATACATACATATACATACATATATATTACAAATTTTAGAAGTTTTATGAACAACAGTTCAAAGACTTATATATCAGTCCATGAACGATGCATACCAGTCTACTTCCAATACATCCTTATTATAAAAGTAAAAAACTCAGCAACATACATACAACTGTACTCAACGTTATAGTGTTCATATACATTTTTAATATGGTAATATGTTATGCTATTGGTTTTCATAGTATGTTGTGACAGTCCACCATGTGCATTTGATGCTTGAAAATGTGTACCTGTATTCATAGGATGCAATCTTGACCTCTTAATGTCTTTTGTGATACAATCTCAGTTGGACGTTACAGGTTCCCCTGGTAAATGTTTTTAAAGCAGAAAACAACACAGAACGTTCCGGGAATGTTCCCTAAATTCAGGGAATGTCTGTGGGATGTTCCTTCAATTTTTTAAAGAAAAAAGTGCGTTTAAAAGTGTTGATTGATGTCGGGGATGTCCCTTGAACGTCCCCGGGACATCCCTCAGGACTGTCCTGAGGATGGCTATAAGACGGGGTTTCCCCAATGTCCCCGCGTCCCATCCCAAACGTCAACCCATGAGGTATTCAAATGCAATTCCGTCGACACGTCCCCGGGACGTTTCTCTATGCAAGTCACTAGAAGTTCGGATAACGTGGAGGAAATGTTTTCTCCATTGTTTCGGCATCCCCTAGAACGTCCGGGACCCTTGGGATTTTGAAAGGGGATGCGTCCCCCGCGCAACACTGCCCTCAAACAAATATATTAAAAAACTAACACTAGCTATAATGGGAGTTGGAAAACGTGGGGGATTATGCGTGTAGATTTTATATCTTATGGAAATGTGATATGTACTGATAAAAAATACTAAAATCCTCTTGAACTACTTAACTACTAAATACTCCAATAAATTAAATATAACCTGTGCAGTCCGTAAACCGAAATTTCCTAAACTTTCTTTAGGCTTTACTCTTGGGTAAGCATTTGTTGATATTGTTTTTTAAAATGTTAAGGTAATCAAAATGTATTTCTACCTGTTACACTAAACTGCAGTCTTACTATACGACTTTTCTTCCTCTCAACCCATACCTTCTTTTAACATGTTGGAGTGGAGTCTGAATTGCAACAGTTGGCGCCGGACAGGAGTCCTCAGAATGCATGCAATCGACAATGATCATTGTATGCTTTCACCATCCAAATAAAACCTCCCACCGCCTCTAAAAGAGTCCACTCCTGCTGTATTCCAATTATAGGCTTCCGAGATTGCAAATAATGGCTTCCAGATGGGACAACTTTGCAGCAGTAGAAAATTAGCATACACGAAGCCTGTTCTAAATAAACAAATAAAACCCTAACATGTGGCATGCACGAGGTTCAAAAAACAATAATAAACAACTGTAATTGCAAATCGATTTTTCTGTCGATTATTGATGGCGATTTTATTCAGTGGCACGGTCATGATATAATTTGTAGGGTTTTCAGATAAAATGCCATAATAGTTCGAATATATGAGAATTTTTTTATCGAAGTTAAAATAATTCTTTGCTGTTTTTTTCTGTAATGATCAACTGAATATTGAATTTTTTGGTTCAAGTTCGGCTATAATCTGTTGTAAACTAGAGGCTGATATTTACAGCTCTAGTATGGTCGATTGTCATTGCAGTATTTGTAGGATCATACACAGGATAATCGTTTTGGAATGGCTTAAACCTGATTCTTATTATGCTTCATTTACTTTGTAATTGTCTTTTCGAATGATATAAAGGTCTACCGATTATCAACTTTTGACATGTTGGCGGGCAACTACCTTTGAAGATTGTATTCTGGAGGAATTCTGCTTGAGCAGACTGATGGGTCTGGTGTGGGTAGTGGATTTCTTCTTGCTCATTTTGAGTTGAGAGAAAAGCAAACAAAGATGGGAGAAAATCTCAAAAGAAAGGGAGAGAGAGGGTTGCTGTGCTGTTCTTCATTCTATTTTTTCTAATGTGGAAATTTTGATCTGTACTAAACCTTTGTCAGATTCTGACACCGTTGACATCTTATTCAAATGGGTTGACATTAGCCATAGACTCAGAAATAACCTATACAAGTGACCAAGGTAATGTCATAAACGTAATGAATTGTTCAGAGCAATGTCTTGAGTTTTGATATTTACAGATTTGTACCAAATTTGAATTTTCAAAGGTAAAATGAAGCTCACAAACTGATCTATATGAGTTTTTACATGCTCATTCTGTACATGACCAGAAAACATGCTCTAAATAAATTGGAGAGTTGTAAAATTTGTGCAAACACCCAAAAATCAGAAAATTTCAAATAATCATAAAAATGTATCTAAAAAAGAAATTCAAATTTCTGAAATGATACTCTAGAGCTACCATTGCTCCTTATGATATCTTCTGTGCAAGGGTTGCATATGATACCCTAGTGCAACCCATGCAAATAGAGTTGATCACTGCCTCCAAAACCCTGAAAATGTCTTGGAATTTTTGCTGGTTCTCCTTTATTGGAATTCCAAGGTTTTTAATATTATTTGCAGGCCTATATTTTAAGAACTTGACTGTACAATTCCTTTCCTTTGTTTTCCTTGAAGCCTTACATATGCATTGTTCAAAAACTCTAATTGGCAGCCCAAATTTTATAGTTGGACCCGTGACTCGGAAAATTCTTCACCAGCTAACTAATATAAAATATCATAAAATAAACTTAAAACATGTAAAACGCTGTTAAAAAGGATAAAAAAATGAATGTAGGGAATGCATAGGTATATTTGGTATTAGATTTAGGACGGAACAAGGAAGGATACATCAGCCTCATTAGTGCACTATACTATCATATGATAATTGATCATCATCATAGAATACAAATTCATAAAACATTTTACAAATTTCTCTGCTCCCTCTAGCTCCTTGTACTCATTGGTTACACCTTGGATGTGGAAGGTAAAGATTCCTACAGACATGGTAGCCAAAATCATCCATTCACAATATGTCACTTTGACCTTCACTAACCCCTCTGATGCTTCTGCTTGCGCTTGTGCCTCTGTTGCGGCAATCCTTTCCATCGCTTACCTCAAATTTGTAATCTCCTTGGTAAACATGGGCTCCACATACTTAGCTATCCAGTCTATAGGTCATAGTTACTAAGAGATGGATATGGGTATTGGTACCGGTACTTAGAGATGAGGACGGGTACACCATTTTTTAGAAAAAATAGGAGATAGGCTCTTGGAGATGGCAAAAAGATATGTATGTAAATTTGAGAGAAACAATATTAGACAACGTTAGTTATAGACCTAAGAAAGAGTACACTGCTCATCAATGCACCATAATAGTATATGATGGTTGATCATCATCATAGAAAATTACAAATCCATAAAATATTTTACAAATTTCTCTACCCCTCAGCTCCTTCATACTCATCAGCGTTGCACCTTGGAAGTGGAAGGTAAAGATTCCCCATAATGAACAATATCATCTTTAAACGTATCATCCTTATCAATCCCTCCTGCATGCTTTGAGCTTGCGCTTGTGCCTTTGTTGTTCTACTCGCCCCATTCTGTTGCTTCCCTCTCAAATGTGCACGATCTCCTCCTGGATAAACATGGGCCCCACATCCGTAGCAATCTAGTCTGAGTATGAATTGATATCATCCAAGTCAATTGCATCATGACTCTCTTGCTTGTTTCCACTTGTTTCATGCGAAGACAGAAGATTGTATTAGACTCACAAAATAAACAATGTCACTGAGGCATTGTGTTATCAACCTATTGCGCTTCTTTGTGTGAATGGCCTTAAACATTCTCCAATTATGTTCACACCCAGAAGAGCTACATGGGTGGTACAAAATACAGATGGCTAGCCTACGAAGGTTTGGTGTTTTTGCACCATAATCTTTTTACCACAAATTCGCAAATAGGGCATTTAGACTTTTGTAAGTCGACTAGGCTTGCATTTATTAAAGAAGTCTAGTATCTATGAGTAACAACTAACGAGACTACAATCAAAGGACTCAATTTGTTTTTACCTAGCAGTTGTGTCATTCCCTTTCGAATGCATAGAGCCGAAGAAAAAACCCTCCCTTTGCACCCTTGTACATCTACAACTCATCAAGATTTGTTTCTCTAAGGGTTTTATCAGGTGTCATCCTCTCTATGCATGTGTTGAAGCCATCCTAACCTCCTCATTGGCTTTCAATGAATCAGAGAATTTTTTTGAGGTTCAATTAGTAGGCCATTGCTATCATTTGTATGTTGGTGGAGTTGCTTGTTCCATCTTTGATCAATTATGTGCCAAATGGGTTCATATATTTTCTTTTATTTTTCCCATAATAATGTTTTATGGCCAACTCGTTGGCCTGGCCTCGTACAAATAACCAATTGGTTTTTTTTACCATCCACCAAGTGTAGAACTTTGACCAAAGGCTCCTGTCACCTAAAACAAAATACCATGAAACTTAAAATTAAAATCAAGAGAAATTTGAAACAAAAAATTATAAAAATTAAATGATTTAAAAAATAATTAAGTTTAAAGTTACCTTAAGGATCTTCATCTATGCTCTTCACAAAACATCATCAAAAATGGTCTTTACTGACCCTTTCCCCTTCAACCTTCCTACAATAAGGAGACTCCAACACGATGTGCTCACAAACATATGCCTAAGAGATGTTGGTGAGGTGAAATGCTCTGCAATGTGATGAAGTTTGTGGCGAATCGTGTGACTCCTGATTGCACAAGTTCTTTTTCACTGGTGCGCTCCCTCATCAAGCTTATCACCAAAGGGTGATTGTAGATGTATTTTTATAATATTTTTGGCTTTCTCAACCACACTTTTCACACATGTAATTTTTTCTGTCCTCGAATAGGAGATTAATGCAATAGGCTGCACAAGGAGTTCAAAATCATTGTAGGGTGCCTCTCCTCAAGAAGTCTCTCTGCTACTCTATATGTTGTTGCATTGTCTATAACAACTTGGACAACATTCTCTACACCGACTTCCATGACCACAACATTCCAACATATGACATCAAAGGGTTTGCATTTTTCACTTGTTGCGAAGCATCAATTGGCTTCAAGAACAATAACTTCGCACTTTGAAGCCACTAGAAAGTTTATCCAACATTCGTCTGCATTCCTTCATTTGGAAGGCGGGCACCCATTCCCATTGAACTATCAACTTTTTTAACACCATATTAGTTTTTGCTCATCTACTATCATCTTACATATTTTTAAGACTTCCTCCAACAATGGGCCACTGAAATCATGAGGACTAGGTGCCTTCAAGCCCTTCCCAGCAAGGGTCAATTCAGTTACCAATGACTTCCAATATGGGTTCTCGCCACATTGAATGATATGTTGTTATAATACCCAAAATTTTCTTCAGCCATCCTTGCTTCATTATGCTTTTCCTGGTTCCAAGCAGTGCCTTCAAGTAAAGGTTGTTCCACCAGGTGTATCTTGAGGAACAAAGAAAACCTTTGAAGCTGAAGGCTATGTGAATCCAATCTATCTTTAGTGGATGAGCAGTCCCCAAATCTTGAATTTATGGGCCAGCACAAGAGGCCTACATAATTCCGAATCAAAGCAAGGGGGGAATTCATACAGTTATGCAAGTGCATCAAGTTTCCTTTTTTTTCAATTTTTTCTCCACATAGAACTTGCAAGGTAAGCAAGCCATCTCTCTTGTAACTTCAGGCTGCACCTAGTTGCACAGTCGCACATCTCGTCCTAGTATTTGTACAAAGTGGTATTTGAGGCGATTGATGCCTCCTCTCATAAGAAAACCACAATAATTGAATGTCACATGATTGTAGTCTTCGCCTTCTAGTGCCATGCTTCCATGTAGGGCTATCAGACTCTTCAGTCCTACTATGACTTCGGATGCCATTTTTGTATAAAACCACAAAGTGCAAACCCTATAAAAATAAAGGAAGAAAAAACAAGTTTTAATCTAAAACCCTAGCTGCTAGAAGAAAATGCGAAAACAAAGTTTTTCAAGCTGTACAGGCTAACACTAGATCTTAAATGGGGGAAAATCCAAATTCAAAACTTAAAATAAATAAGTACCATGCTTTGAGGCTTACCTCTCAAATTCTTGCCAAAATCCTTAAAAGGTGGTTGAAATCACGTTACAACTGGTAAATGATCAAATTTGTTTTAGCAAAGACAAAAAGAACATAAAATCAAATGCAACTGCGAAATTCACATTTTTTTGACCGTTGACTAATATTATTTATTAGTATGTGAGCTTCCTGTGAGTTATTCGAGTCTGCATCTAACTCGTACGAGTTTTGGCATTTCTTGGTGATTTATTGCAATTTTATATACTATGGTTTGGCGTTTAATCACTTTAGGTTTGGGGTTTAATCACTTTAGGTTTGTCCCCTCTTGTTATGTTTCCATTTGTTTGATTCTTAGCATTTAGGTACTGTCCCTAATCTAAGTTATTTTTACCCTAGTACTTTTGTAATGTGATTGATTGTACTTTCGAGTCCTATTACTTTGGTCATTCTTTCTACTCTCAATGATTGATTCTCTGTGAGAGAGCTGCAGAAAAGATGATCTATTTGTAGGTTAAGAACTTCTACAAAGGTACACAAGAAAATGGGCTTCAGATATATGAGTCGAGCGTGCATGCCTAAGGAAACAACCATTAGAAGTTTTGACATAAACAAGCTTATGTTATATTTAAATATTTTGTCTATGGTAGAGTGCTGCCACAGAGAACTGTTACCTCCAAGGAATAAATCTCATTTCTGAGTGTTTATTCATCGCCAATAATTAACAAGCAACAATTTTAATATGTAAGCATAACTGTATGGAAGCAGGAAACTATGGCTGATGGTAGGCTGTTTCACAGGTAATCCTTGTTTTATCCTGTAGTAATCACATCATTTTCATCTCTTTGTTTGGATCTCCATTGTTGCTACTTTGACTAGCCTTTACTACACCCACGAAGGGTCCTCACACATATTGCCATGCCCAAGAGCTTATTGTAAGCCTGAATAAAGGCCTTGTTTGAAGCTATTCATGTGAAGGTGAACAAGGAGCCAAACCAAGCTTGAAAATTTATTCTAAAGGTCTAGTGCAAGGCACATACCTTCTCCTTCGTTATCGTTAACATCTTTTCCTATATGGGAGAATGAAAGCGTAAAGGCTGGAAATTAGGGTCCATAGTAGATCAGTTCTCATGCTATTTGTGCTAGAAATCTATCCTTGAATTTTCACTCTTCTTACTAGTATTGAAAATTTTTTAAGACTCAAGTAAGGGGTTACTCATACCCATAATGGTTTCCAAAGAGCTTGATCTTAGTTTAAATAATAATCTAGTTTGCAACTACGTCACCTTATGGTATTGCTACTCTACTACAGTTTGATTTTGTCTATTAATGCTCGTATGTTATGCTCTATAATAGAGTCTTATATATATACAACTAGGAGATTAATATATGAACGTGTTAAACTATGTGCTTACGTAATGACCCCTTAGGGCATAAATTAAAGAAAACTGGGTTTGCCCACAAACCCTTATGAACAACTGACAACAAGCTGATTTTTTTAATAATTATTATAGCTCTTCAAAATTAAAGCACCAAAGACTGGAAATCACTGAAAAATCCTCAAACATCTTTTACAAAAAATGCTGGAATCAAATGCAATCCAAATACAATTTTTATGAATTTATTTGTTGGCTGCAAATTAAAGAAATGATTGTTGACCGTATAAGGAGATTTGTTGCTGGAAATCTGAAAAGAAGATCCAGCTGATTGACAAATTACTAGAAGTAGAAAACAACTTTTAACTAACCTCAAAGACAAACACTGATGAATGACAACTTGCAACACCTCCCCAAGGTGACGTCAATTCCCAGATTGGCGATGTTAGCCTTGAAACCCACTAAAATCACACTCCATCACTGGAAGACGATGAATTAGCTGAAGTTACTCTGTCAAATTGATGCGAAGCTCAATTGTAACCCCTGAATGGCGATACCCTGACTGATTGGAGGGTTTTCATCCTCAATTGCTGAATACACAAGAGAGTTTCCTTTCTCTAATGCCAAAGTTAGAGCAACAACTCAAACTCTTCATGGAAATTATGATAATAGCCAAAGATATCCCTAGTGACCCCCAATGACCTCCTTTTATGCTTTTCATGGCTCATATCCCAATATAAAGTCCTCAAATGGGACACCCACTTTGGCATTTTAATTTAATTAAAAAATAAAGTAATTCTTTATTTCAATAAAGTAATACTTTTATTTTAATTTTATCTTATAAAGTCACATTTTAAATTAATAATAAAACATAAATGCTTATAATTAAAGTTACTTTTGCACTTAAGTTAAATTATTAATTAATTTCCCCCTTTTCCATACCATTAGCCCACAGGAAAATACTTGATAAGCTAAGGGTCTTCTTTGGGATTAATCTTGAGAAGGGGACACTACGATTTATATTTAATCATATATGAGATGTGTGGAATGAGCAATCAAAGTTAACTTCATGGCTCTCATTGCCATGTAGGTGGAATTTAGTGATTGTTAGCCTTTGCGATGGTTCCGATGTGACATGTTTCTTTTATTGCCAATCTAATTAGCCTTTGAGATGGTTCTGATGTGATGGTTTCTTTTGTTGCTAACCCAATGGTATTGCTAGACCTTCAACTACCGTGCTTGTATCCACACCTTACTCACACTTGTTGGCATGTTTGTATGCCACAAGGCATGCTATGGTTTTAATTATTGGCCCATGGAACGTGTTTGTGTCGTGGCCCGTGTTTTAAATAGTCTTATGAACAAAATTATGAGGCACTGTTAAGTTTATTGTTTTGTCCAAGACAGAATATATATGAATATCATCAGTCCATGTTTGTGCGAAATTGCAGGGCACCAAATAAAGGATTGACCTTTGTAGGAAAAATTATCTGCGGAGCAGACAAAACTGCTTGAGACCTTTCAGTCAAAGTCAATATTGGTGCTGGCATTAATCAAGCTAAGGTCTTATGGGAAGTGGAAAGGCAAACATAAAATGAGTAATAGTAGTTTAAAAGTGTGTTGTAATGCCCAATTTGTGAAGATATTGAACTGTAAAACCTTTGACAAAATGAGTAAGCCAAAACTCTACCAGCCCTTTTTTACGACAATAAATTACATGTTATTCAATTTTCCAATGAGGGTTGGAAAATCGTTATCTTACATTGCCATTTTGGTCATATTCCTAGGTGAAAAGGTGTCATATAAGCACCATTAGACAAGAAGTACATTATCCTAGCTGATAATGTGGGTGGAGATGATCTCTTATAGTTATGAATAGTGATTATTTTTAAAGCCCAAAATCTTATGACTATCTTGTCAGAAACAAAGCCATTGCAATGATCTGTTATGAAACAATTGAACTTCATGAAAGAATAGTTGTAATGAAAATTAGTGATGTGCAAATGAGGTTCCTTTCAGCCAATTAAGCATTATCTCAGCATCAATTTTTGGCTAATGTGCCGACTTGGGACACCTATTTTAGCACACTAGTTCACTAGGCCCTTCTAGTATGTCATCTCTTGGATGGGGCCTCAAGATTATATGTTTTATCGGCCGCCAAGTGGCCCCTTGATTGGTTTCTTGGCCAGTTAAACGGGCCCGCTGGTTCTTTGGGTTTATTTTATCAGTTCTAACTCCTGAGCACAAGCAAATACCATAAAATTAAGATAGAAAATGCTCAACTCATATTCCTTCCCAATCCGAGTCTGAGATCCAAATCATAGAAAATTGGTCGTAGGGATTTTTTAATCAAGGCAACAAAGGAAACAACTCCCCACAACTGTGACTTGTAATGCCCCTTTCCAGGCTGAAACTGAAAAGGAGGGAAATGGCACAAACCCAAATCACAATAAACTGAAATTTATAACAAAAAGCTACAGCAGTCTGATTTCTTATGACAGCAAGAAAGAAATTGTAATTATTCATTTCCAATACCACTTTTACACCTTCCAAAGCATGTAGGGAACCATAATAGTTATTTAGAGCAAGTACAAACCAAAAAATGAATGTTTAGAACCCTGGCTGAAGCATGCTAATTAATTAGATGACAGTAGTGAAACCACTTACAAAAAATGGCCAGAAATGATGATTCCAAGGCCCAAAATTCAATCTAGGAAGTGAAATCAGCTTTATAAATTAGGAACAATCCAAATATTAACAAAGGAAGGAATGCCGTGCCCTAGACACCACCAAAACTGTCCTCCATGCAAGTTGCGACCCTATGAGAGGGTTTAGAATGAGCTGGAAATGGCTTGTTCCAAGGGAAATCTGAATGTAATTGCCAAATGTGACCTCTGCGTGAGACCACCAATGAAGGAATGAGGGTTTTCGTCCTCAAACCAAGTGCAAAGAGGGTTTCCGTCCCCCATTACAAGAGAGAAAGCAGTTTCGTGCTCCAACTCCAAGAGAATAACTTCAAAAGCAAGCATACCCTTTTCCAAGCCAAGCAAGCCCTTTAAATAGCTAGAGGTGGTGCCAAAAACCCAAACAAAATCCTCCCAAAGAGGACTGACCTCCTTGGAGACATAAGAGTTCCTTTTTTTTTTCAATTGGCTTTTCACCTTTTTCCAGACCGACTTGACTTCTCTTAACTATAATTAGAAAATTATTTAGAAATAATGCAAAACTACAAAAGCAATTGGAAATCAGGACATTAATATCCCTCTTTTCCTTCATACCCACGGGAAGTGGAATGGGCCCAAGGTCTCCACAAAGAACTAGAATGGAGAAGGGGACATTACATAACTTTAGATCATGCATGGAGAGTACCATTTACTACAATGAGAGCTCACAAGGTAGATGGCTTCTCAGTAAATAATGCAAAACTACAAAAGCAACTGGAAATCAGGACATTAATATCCCTCTTTTCCTTCATACCCACGGGAAGTGGAATGGGCCCAAGGTCTCCACAAAGAACTAGAATGGAGAAGGGGACATTACATAACTTTAGATCATGCATGGAGAGTACCATTTACTACAATGAGAGCTCACAAGGTAGATGGCTTCTCAGTAAATGATGGTTAACATTTTATACCAACCAATGTAACAAACTACCTTTTAAGTTTTGATAGCATCTCTCTCATATTGTATGCATAATATTCACTTTAGTAGAAATTCTAATCAAACAACAACTAGAAAAAAAATCTCTTTCTTGTGAATCTCTCCATCCAAATCATTGGTTTATAGAGTTTCTATTTCTGCTTATCATTTAGGAGACTTTCATGAGCGATGAAAGAATATTAATTCATCTTCTTCCAAAACTAATAAAAATATATTTAGTCATGCTATTAGATAGCTGTGTGTAAAACTGCCTTCCAAACATCGAGCATAGCAGCTCCACCATTTTTGACTCTTCTATTATTACTTTGTAGAATATCATGATTTCTTTGAGGTGTATTCTTCTTCTAAGTCGCTTTACCTTCTTTGCACGTGGGTAGGTGTTTATTCATGGTGGAAGCCCACTTGTTTGATTTTAAATGCCTATATGGAATTTCTCATATCCCTTGAAGACGCTGCACATTTTCCAGTTATTATAAATGAACATGGAAGAGTGAATCTCCATCATTATATATTTCATTTTCACTGGTGTAGATCTGTACGATTACTGTTTTTGATTCATATTGTTTGACAGAGATTGTCAGGGTCATCTTTGTTGATACTAGCTAACAAACAAGACATTCAAGGTGCACTCAGACCGGCTGATATTGCCAAGGTATAACTTATCCAGTGGTTGTCTTCAGATAACCTTTTGGTTTAATAATATATTTACTAAACTGGTGTAGAAATTTGGCAAGTATTCATATAAGCCAAATGGAAGCAAATTGAGGGATAAACCATGCTTCATCTTTTATTCTTTTTCTAGACAATAAGTCTTTATATTATCTAGTAATAGTTCTTTACAAAACATTAAAAACAATTATGCTCTGATTGCCAAAATATAGTATAATGTCTCAATGTCATATATTTGGAGGACACGTTTGATGTTTAAGCTTTTATTATAATTTTAGTGTGGGATCTACTACCGTACTTGGTGTCATACTATTCATTCCACTATTCAATGCATGTAAGGAAGTTTGAACAAAGAAATTAATTTGCATAGGGTTGTCTATTAGGCTATTATGCTTGTTGGTTTGAATATGATATGTAAGAATGGTTAAATCCTCAGGATTATAGTATCCATAGTTATGACTCACTCCAAACATAAACACCTTGCAAATGAGGAAAGGATAATGGTATATCAACATAGTGCATCACATTGTACATCCCATTACATCACATTATTGATGAAAGATCCCTAAATGGGTCTCACTTGTTTTCCAACAACTCTAGGTCAATACAAAACACCAAATACTGATCTATGATAATTATGGCAATTACCCTTATGCAGATCTGGATTTATTTGAGAAAATGCGACTAGGGTTTAAGATAGATCTTAATGCAAATGACACCCAAAAGTTATATTTTCGATTTCAGATGATTACCCAAATATTTAGAAACTGAATCATGAAAAAAATTGAATTTATTGCAGCCAAACAACCCAGAAATCAGATCTGAAGTCTACTTAATATTCTGCCTGAAAACCCTCAAAATATACTTCAGAAAATGATGAAAATACAGCGATTTGGTTTACCATATTATGGAGAATATTTGACAAATAATTTTGAGGGAAATACCTTTGAAATTGCTGCCACAACTACCCACAACAGATCGATCCAACTGCTGCTCAAAAACCACTGAAAATACCTTCAAAAACTCTTCACAAACACTGCTGAAATGAACCTGGAAATCTGATTAACAATGTTGGAAATTTCTGAGTGAAATCCCCTCTCAATCCCTTGGGGTTTTCGTCCACAAGAGGTAGAATTCACAAGGGTTTTTCATCCCTAGAATTTCTGATAAAAGCAAGAGCTCTTAACAATGCAAAATCTGATAATAAACAATCTGGATTGATAAAATGATCATATGATATCCCTCCTCTAAGTCGACCCATTCCTTTTAAAGGGAAAATTGGCCCAAAGGGACCTCCAACTCAACCAATCACAACAAGTGATTTCTTCTAGACATGTGCCCCCAAATTTTCCTTAGACTAGGTCGCATTTTCTTGGGAGGAGTAATAATTTTTATTCTTTCAAAACTCCATTCTTCCTCCTTTGTCCAAGTCGCATTTTTCTAAAGAAGCTAATGTCACATTTCCCTATTTTCCCATTACATGGACAAGTCGTACCTCCCTATGGTAAATACAATTAAAAATAATTGTATTTTTACATTTGAATCTTTTATTTTATTAATAAGCTTATTATTTATTATATGTGCAACTTATATTATTTTATTTTAATATTTGCACAATATAATAGAATAATAAAACTTAGTCACCCTTGACACATCCTTTGGCCATCGGGTAGACAAAAAGGACCAAAGGTCTTCAATGAGATCTATTCGAAAAGAGGGACATTACAATTGAAATATACAAAGAGATAAAGGGGTATAAATTGATCGCACAAGAGCAATCTCCCCTTTCTGTAATATCTCCAGTGAAAGATTTTTTAACCCAAAAGGAACACCCAAGAATTCTTATTTATTTCAGCACGCTGGAAGTAAAGATATTAGGACAACAATGTATTTTTTTCACAAAAATAGAAATCTGAAACAAACCCTAGGTATGACGAGCTATTATGGGGTCAAAAGAGCCACAACGTACCTTGAAAATTGTCTCAAATTACCCAAATCTTATGCCAAAATATTTATAATAAATTATGAATGCAAGGACACCAAAATACTGAATTTTTGGGCCCCAAAACAAGAGTTGAAATTTTATTTTTGGACTGCAGAAATACAACTTACAGAAATGATTGGAAAGAAGTGATCCCAAGCCCAAATCCTCAGAAACAAAGTTGAATATGGCCTCCAAAATTATGGAAAAGTAATTGGTGATGAGATCTGGAACATCCGTGCCCTAGAATGCTTGTTTGTTTGAATCAAAGAGATAAAGGGGTATAAATTGCTCGTGCAAGAGCAATCTCCCCTTTCTGTAATGTCCATAATGGAAGATTTTTTAACCAAAAGGGAACGCCTAAGAATTCTGATTTATTAGTATGTAAGAATGGTTAAATCCTTAGGATTATAATCACCATAGTTATGACTCACTCCAAACATAAACACCATGCAAATGAGGAAAGGGTGATACGGGGGGACGGGGTTTGGCAAAATAATTCTAATGGGGACGTCAGGGGGATCAACTAACTAAAAAATATATAAATACTTAAAATATAAAGATATAGTAACTAAATTATATAAATAAGCTGAAATAAAACCATTTGAGATTTAATTAAGGTGAAACTTGACCTCATAAACATCAAATACATTCCTTAATACTATAATATCAATATGTTAATGTCATAAATTGAAAATTCATAATACATATTGAATTCTGAATTTGAAACAAGCAAAGAAATTTCAAATATATTATAAAATATAAAAGTAAAACCATTCTAAATTACGATTATCAAGTGGTAATAGCTGATATTCATATCGTTAATCTCATAGCCAAATACACCAATAGTTGTCTATTGTCAATATTACAAAAAAAAGAGGACAACTACAAGTATCATCCTAAAAATCAGAATCAACATCTGAAACAATATCCATGAACTCCTCGACGCTGGTACTAGCATCCTCCCCAATTAATTACACAATATTGTAATGATCTACATCCCACCGTAATGGGGTTCGTTTGAGGTGTCTTGCGATCCATAAACGCAAAACATTGTGTACAACTACAAGCTTCTCCGCTCTCACAGAGGTAAGCCTATTCCTCTTAACAGAGTGTATCCAACCATATGTAGAATTCCTCTTAGAGGTAGAGGAGCTTGGACGCGAATGGCAAGTGGTTGTAGCTGGAAGCCCAACAGTCGCCACCAATTCAATGGCTTCTCTTGTGCCATTGTTACCCTTTCTGCCTTTTGATGTTTTGTACCCATCAAGTTCAGTGAAGTTGAGCCACTCCATGTGTGAAGCCTCCTTGGAGTGTACATTTTTTTAAAGGCCTTCATAAGGCCGTTCTTCACCTCATCATCATCCAATGGGATAACTCTCTGGCCTCTCCACATATCATTTGGGATTCAGTGCATATGTAGCCATATGAAGAGGAGTGTTCAACTTCTCCCATCTTCGCTGAATAATGGGCTGTATATGCTCATGATAGAACTCCAAAGTGGGGTCCCTCATCCAAATAGCTACCTTCATTTGCCCAAGCAAATGCACTCGTAGATCTCACCAAGATTGGGGCTGTTAGAATCTCCATATTTGATGACACTGAAAACTAGAGCTATGATTGATATGATGTATTTCATATCAACCCAAAATGTTTCCCGCAACACCACTTCCTTCACTCGTTTCCCTTGATCTGTCTTGGACTCATGCCACCTAGTCCAATCTTGTGTCATAATCATAATTTGTAGGGGCTTGCAACTCAGACATCCTCTCAAACAAAATAAAATAGGATGCAAAGCAGGTGTCAATTGGTTTCAAAAATTCCTTCTTCGAATTTTTTTGAAAAAGTGCCAATGATGTGGTGGTGATTACATATGAACTTCTGCACGTCCCTGGCCTCAGCCACTATTTGGCTGACCCATGAATCTTCCCTATGAGTGCATTGTTCATAGTATGCTAACAACATCGATTCCAATAAATATGTCTATACCTCCACTAGTTTGCCTGTTGCTTTGCACACATAAGCTGCAGTGACAACCTGTACAATGTTTGAAGGTCCAACCTCCTCAATGGCATTCTTCAAAATCTGGACCAGAACAATCAATTGCTCTCAAGAAGTGGTCCATCTTTGCAAGAGACAATGATATTGATGAGAGGAAGGTGTCTAATATCCGTCCACCCATCCATGATAATGCCATCCATGTGACACCCATGTCACCTTCATCTCCTCCATCAATAGATTAACCTTGGAATAGTTTCTATCCAAGATTGTTGTCCTTAGTTTTGTGTCTCCAGGAGGCACATAACTTGTACCTGCTTTTGCAACCTTAGCCATAGCCTCCTTGTAATAAGGAGAGCGAAACATTAAATGGAATCCCAACAGCATAGAAAAATTTCCCAATAGCATCATCTGCCTCTTCCCTTGCCTTTGAATCAAACATGTCAACAACTGAATTTGGGGCTGCCCCCACGGCCTTTCTCTTCCCCCCGCTTTCCACTTTTGACACTCCAAAACTAGAACCAGCCAGAGTATTACTATGTTTGCTAGTCCTATGAGCGCTCAATGGAGTCATTGGAGTGTTAGGCGTAGAACCACGAACTTTTGGCACATTGTCCGTGGTATTTCCATTGAAGATTCTCACCACAGCTGTCTACTCTAGTGAAAGGCCCTTACAAGTGCCAACCCCCCCTTCCTGATACAACAAGTGTGCATTGGTCCTAGTGATACTGCCATGCCAAGAGTGCACGATATGTTGCACTTCCATACTTTGCTGCCCCCTCCAGACTTGGGGTTATCAATTATTTGGGAAAATTGTTGCAATGGCTTCTTCTTATCTGTCCAATGGCAAATTTGGACAACATTTGAGAGGGGCAATTGTTAGCACTCTGAACTACCAGTTGCCATTGCCACTACATTTTGTGTCCCTTCTCCACTCTCCCCCATTGTGGCATCACCAACTCTTCCACGGCCACCTATCTCAACTTCGCGTTCAACCCTCTCCTTCTTCTGATTCATACTCATACTCAAAAGAAGAACTCATGGTGATGATTGCTGCAATGAATTAAAAACAACCATAACTATATGATTGACTGATTATGTAATGAATTAATTTAAAAAAAAAAAACGTAGCCAATATGCATTTTTTTTAAATCGTAAAACTATATGCGTGATTATATTGTGAATGTAGATGCAAATGCTAAAAAACAGCCCCTAAAAAATGCAAAATATAACATAAATTTTAAACTAGAAATAAAATGTAATTTAAAAAAAACCGTAACCATTTAAATTTTAAATTTTACAACCAAACCCTATGCAAGATGCATTTTTTAAAATCCCACAAACTATATGCATGATTGCATTATGAATGTAGAATGCTAAAAAACAACCCCTAAAAAATGCAAATATAATATAAATTTTAAACTAGAAATAAAAATGTAATTAAAAAAAAAAAACGTAACCATTTACAGTGTATAACCAAACCCTATGCAATATGCATTTTTTTAAATCCTACAAACTATATGCATGATTACATTGTGAATGTAGATGCAAATGCTAAAAAACAGCCCCTAGCAAATGCAAATATAATCTAAATTTAAAAAAAAAAAAAAAACTTTAAGTATTGTAAGCAAATAAAATTATAAATACCTCTTGCTCACTCTTGTTCTTGTTCTGGTTCTTGCTCTTGCTCTCCCTTTTGCTCTTACTCTTGCTCTCATTCTTGCTCTCATTCTTGCTCTCGCTCTTGCTCTTGCTCTCACTCTTGCTCTTGCTCTCACTCTTGCTCTTGCCTGGTGTGAATATGAAATGAACCCATAATATAAATTTATAACATAGAATAACACTTTTAGGGTTAGGGTTAGGTTAGGAATGTTACCCAAAATTTAAAAAAGTATCAGACCACGTGGGGGACTGTCGGGGACATCTGGATGTCCCCGGGAAGTTCCCATGGAACGTCCCGCAACGCATGTCCCCAGGACGTTTCCTTCCACTCTGCAGTCCCCAAGGTGTTTCCCGCCATCACTGTAGGAAACGTGGGGGAAACAACAGCTAGCCAACGAGGGTTTTTGACCACAATAGCTGAAAGTAGGAGCAAGTGTGCCCTGGCTCTAAAAATATGATCTTTTCCTCTGAGAATCTGATATAAAAACTCTCCAAAATGAAATGTGGAAATGCCAAAAAGTCAGTCAAATGAAACCCCAACCTCTCATTTTATAATTTTCCATTGCCTTTTCCCAAGTTGGGCGCTCCATGTGGGATTACTAAAGTGACTTTCCATCTTCTAATTTATTGTTGACTTTTACTTTATTTGGAAAGTCACCTTTTTTATTTTAATAATAAATTTATATTAAGTTGTCACCTTTTTAATAAAAATTGAGTGACTTGACAACTTAAAAGCATTAACTTTATTATTTTTCTTTATTTGACAAAGGGGACATGACAGTCTTCCCTTCCCAAAATTGTTTGTCCTCAAGCAGTCAACTCAACTATTCCGACTCTTCCCAACTGGCTATTGTTGTAATTCCAGGATCCCAAATCAATCTTTTTTTCCCTTCCATTCTTCCTTGTGATGTAGTTGGCTTCTGCTGCACTTCTCTGATATAATGAGGAACTTGAGGCCCAGTACCAGGGAATGCTTCTCTAACAGTCTCATTCAGTGAATCTATGATCGTTGAATCATGAGTTAGCTGGGATCTAAAAAGTTTTTGAGAACCATCCCCATCTTCAACTAGGAAATTAGTTCCTTGACTAGACCACTCTTCACGTTGTCCTAATATTACGCAATTGTCCCCTTGCATCCTTAGCCAACACTGTAAAATAACATGGGTAAGTTCAACTAGCGCAATTCGATGTAATGCAAAATCTGAATTATCATAACCTTGAGTTCCCATGGATCCTTTCCTGATTTGACAAGTTGTCCCTCTCAATATATGTTGCAAATCAGACTGAGGATAGGCTGGAAACAAGTTACAACAGCCATAAATCACTTGGAAGTTTATCCAAATCAGGGCTATCGGATTTGATTTGTTTGTCTTCTTCTGCGGTAACCCGTTGTCCACATCATCCAATGATGGAATCCTTTTTAAATTTGCAAGCTCGCAACTGTCCATGACTACTAACAACAGTCCCAAGTCTGAGTTTTTCAAACTCTGCCATATGACAATGGTATAACAACTACCGAACTGAAATCTTATTGAGAAAAACAAAATCATGAGCAGTGTAGAAACTGAAAATCGCCTTACAAAAACAAAAAAATTGAAAAAAGCATATCTACAATTGAAATCAATAGACATATTGGCCCTCAGTTCGAAACTTATCCCAACTTTGTGTAGAAGATGGCCTTCAACAGGAAAGCTCCATTTTGCACATAATTCTTCAAGTGTCCACCATGGGGTAGTATTAGTGAGTGTATCCAAAACCAACAATTGCCACAATGGAGTATCTCAGTGCATTGAGTGCTTTGAAAATATATATCTCTTTCCTTAGTGGTAGCCATGCTTGGAACTTTATCCACTATACCTTGAAATAATGCTTTCTTTTCTACATCTTTGAATTCCATTCTATTAAACAATCTCAACCAATGTATACCCATTGCCAATCTCTACCTCTTTTTGATTGTTGTTACCTTGCTTATTTTGGGTTCCAATTGTTGCTTCCATACTGCCCCACTGAATTTTCTTCAAAAATTGGCTCGGATCAGGCCCTATGAGTGTTGGTGGATGAGTGTAACAGTCATATATAGCTCTGAAATTCTTCAAATCAGTCAACTTGCGGATGTATGTGATTGTTAGCAGCAATCTCAACTCAAAATCCTTAGATATTATTAACATAAGAAAGGTGCAATAGCTGCAATACTGGAAATCCTTCACACCAATCAGTAATGACAGTAGTATAGGGACTGGAAACAACCTAGCTATGACTGAAAACACTTTACGGGCAGCAACATCATTCAATCTTATGACTAAACACATTTTTACCGTTGTTAATGAGACGGGGTAGCTGCTGGAATTGGTGATGACATCAACCTTCAAGTTGGAAGTTTGGAACATGGCTGTCCCCATTATGTTCCTCCTTTCCTTGGGTGGTAGGAGATCATCAACCCTCACTTTTAATTCCTTCCCAAACAGCTGGAAGGGTGTTCGAATTTTTGTACTTAATGATCCCCTCAAGTGATCCCTTTCACACATCATGTTAGACCAAAAGAACCTCATCATATTTGTCAACCTACTGTTGTCTAAGGAGAGTACTATCCTTCCAAAACATGAACTTAGAAAGAACATCATACCATGGTTGTAGCATTGTATTTTCTCATTCAACCTTGGGTTTGTGGTGGCTGGAAACCATCTTTTACTGGCAACAAAAGTCTTTTCAATGCCCGTGGATGGAATATGCATCTTACTAGTGACAAAACCTTCTTCTATCGCTGCAAAAGGTGTAGGGGCAAAGCTGGAAATATTGAAGACAACAGTCCAAAAATTTGTGACAACACTCTTCAAGAACCATTGTTTCTTGTTACCCATAACTATACCATGTTAAGTTGATAATAGATGACCGAAAGATCCCATTTTACCCATGTCTCACCCTTCTTAAACTCTCCTAAGAGTGACTGTCTTCTTAACCTAGTCTTCAAGCTTAGAATTTTGCTCCAAAGAGTGACTTATGAATTGGTCCTTCACCCCTTTGTTAGGATTCACAACATAGTTTGTATGATTCTTCATGAGTTTTCTTTCTTCCTTTGCCAAAATATTTTTTTTTGAGATACTCTCGACACTTCCATCCTTGTGACCCACAATTTTCTCCTCAAATGCATGCTTACCAGTTGAGTCACAAACAATATGAAAGGAGAATGTTGTTGCCCTATCTAGTATGCCTCAGACCTTGTCTAGAAGGTAGCCATTTATCCATTTGTCTCCACTTCTCATAACATATGTTTTGGCCCATGCAATCCCATTTTGAATATCAAATATGAAGCTAGCAAAGATTGTATGAGTTGGTTTACCTGATTTTTGAATTGTTCCATTGCTGCTTGCTTTGATTCGTTGGACAACCCATAATGGCTTCTTCGGACAATTTAGAACCCAAGGTTTTACCTTCATCCTTTTTCCATTTTTTGAGTGATGGCAAGGCTGCAATGGTTCTTTGATGTTCTCACCATAGCTCGAACTGAAATTATAAGGGTGCTTACCCTCTTGACAACAATATGATCTTGCCGTAGTATGGAAGGACTTAATATGGGACATGACCATCTTTCCTTGGGCTGTCATTAGAATGCTTATCTCCCTCGACTGAAGTAGAAGCTTTTGTTAGATTTGCCTTATCACAACCATTCTTTTCAAGTGCCCTTCTATAGTTAGCTTGAAAATCCATCTCATATGGCCATAGCTAAATCTTTGGAATGCTCGGAAGATGGATAGAGGCTTTTTGGAAAAGATCCTCTTTCCATTTGGTACCTTTCATCTCATCCTCATTGTTAGAATAATTCTCATGATGATCAAAACACTGTAAGGTCATAGTATGAGGGTGATACAATAAATCCTTGCTATGGAGATAATCAAATTGCTTACCATTAGTTGCTGCTATGAAAATTCCAGCGACTTGACTGTGAACCTTACCATTCGGAAATTTGGCTTTAACCACCAAATTCTCTCCACAACCTTGCAGATTGGATTTTCTTCTTTCTCATGATCCACCATCAAAATTTCTTCCTTAGCAACTTCTTGAGGCTTTGGCTCTAGCTGCTCTTCCTTCTTCTCCAACCTTCTCCCACCAACCTCTTCATTAAAATCTTCAAAAGTAAAAATCAGACTTTTTATCATATGTGGGAAGCTTGTGAGTGATTCCTTTTTTTCTACTTCTTTTCAAGTGATAGAATTCCCTGAATGACAACATCTAATGTGTTGCAAAATTTAGGGCTACATATTCTTCACAATAAGTGTCCATGTCTTCTACTACATGTGGCTGCTCCTGTTGAAATCTTCTATTCTTTCTGGTGCCCTTACCACTCTTCAACTGACAAAAATCTCTAAGGACAACTTACCTCGCACCCTGTAGCAGAGGACTGCATATCCTTCACCCCATGCCTCTAGCTCCTCTGTGTCACTTGGTGGATCTAACTCAACTGTAGTTTCTTCTCTTTGAAGGAATTTGGCTCTGAGTATTTGAGGAGGTTTAATGGAGGTTCTTTCTTGACCGGAAGAGCTTTCTTCACTATTATTTGTTATTCCTTGGTTGGCTGATCTTTTTGCATTGAGACCATGGAGAGCCTTAGCCAAATCCATGATAGACCCTATCAATGCATCACACATTTCCTTTTGAGATTCCCTCAAAGCATGCCGAAAAGAATGTTGCAAATCTCTTTGACTCCGTGTGATTATTTCTTGTAGAAAACTCATGTTATCCATAGGAGGAGCTATTTGCTCTAGATCATCCATGGTTTCTTTCCTTGGAGTGTGATTTCTTCTTTGATAAACCTAAGCTTGTTTCTCCTTGTGCCTCAAGATTCGATTGCTTTTCACAGGCTGGCAAGGATCACCGCTCTGATACCACTGTAATGTCCCCGATGATTTTTTTTTTAACCCAAAGGGAATACCTAAGAATTCTGATTTATTGCAGCATGCTGGAAATAGAGATATCAGGACAACAATGTATTTTTTCGCAAAAATAGAAACCTAAAACAAACTAGGTATGGTGAGCTGGTATGGAGACAAAAGAGCAACAAAGTACCTTGAATATGATCTCAAATTACCCAAATCTTATGCCAAAATATTTATAATAAATAATGAATGCAAGAACACCAAAATACTGAATTTTTGGGACCCAAAACAAGAGCTGGAATTTTATTTTTGCACTGCAGAAATACAACTTACAAAAATGGTTGGAAAAAAGTGATCCCAAACCCAAATCCTTTGAAACAAAGCTGAATATGGCCTCCAAAGTTATGGCAAAACAATTGGTAATGAGATCTGGAATATCCGTGCTCTAAAGTGCATCAAGCTCCACCCACAAGGGTGTAGATAGCCCTAGATATGGCTACCAATTGTGCCCTAGCTGTCCCTGCTTGAAGTCTTGGCAAATGTCTCTCCACTGGCTGAATTTCTTCGTTTGGAATGCAGATCTAAAGCTGAAAATGTAGAAAACGTGCCCGGAAAGTGTGCCCTAGCCCTAAAAATCTGATCTTTTCCTCTGAGAATATGATATAAGCTCAAGTGTGATCTCTGTATGAGACCACCAAGGATAAATTGAGGGTTTTTTTGTCCCCAAAATTTGAAAGTTAATGAGGGTTTTCATCCTTAATAGCTAGCTAATGAGGGTTTTCGTCCCCAATAGTTGAAAGTAGGAGCAATAAGTCCAAACTCTCCAAAATGAAATGCAGAAATGCCAAAAGGTTTGGCAAATGAAACCTCGATCCCTCCTTTTATAATTTTCCATTGTTGTTTCCCAAGTTCGGCGCTCCATGTGGGATTACTAAAGTAACTTTCCATCTTCTAATTTATTGTTGGCTTTTACTGTATCTGGAAAGTCACCTTTATTTTTATTTTAATAATAAAGTTATATTAAGTTGTCACCTTTTTAATAAAAAGTGAGTGACTTGACAACTTAAAAACATTAAATTTATTATTTTTCTTTATCTAAAAAAGGGGACATGGCACTTTCTCTATTGGCCACTTATTAGGCACATGTGAATGGCCCACTTAAAGCTATCATATATTAATGTTTGTGGTAATAAATGATTGTGGCATTAACTGCACATCTATCCTATTATGAGTATAGAGATATGCGGAAGGCACTCTAAATATAGTTAAGTTAATCCAAGTCAACTTAATATTAGTGAATATAGAATATTGCACCAACACCCCAAAGTGCAACTTAAGGAGGACTAAACAAAACGAGAACGATAAGAATATTTTGAAAATGGGTTCCAACAACTAGCCTTGATGAGGTACCCATGGATAATGAAGCGTAACTAGAAAAAATGAGTCACTGCAAGGTTTCTAAAAAAATAGAAAATGAAGAAAAGTGTTCTAGAGGTGCTAACACACACTGCGAGGCATCCCAAGAAGCAATACAACACATAAGTTGTACAATAATGTTGAAGAAGGTGCATTTGATGAACTAAGAGCCATCACACAAAATACATTGGGAGGACTAAAAGCCATCAAAGATGCACTGGATGGGATGAAAGCCATCACACAAAATACATTAGGTGGACTAAAAGTCATTGAAGATGCACTAGACGGGATGAAAGCCATCATTGAAGAAATATTCGATGGGATGAAATTCATCAGTGAAGAAGTGCAAGTAGTGTGCTTTGAAAGCCATCACACAAAATGCACTGGTGGATTGAAAGCCACTAAAGACGCACCAAATGGTATGAAAGTCATCATTGAAGATGCACTGGATGGGATGAAAGCCATCACTGAAGAAGTGCAAGTAGTATTATAACATTAGATGGCAAATAAAAGAAAAGAACTCAAAAACTGTATGAGTGGAGCTCGTAGATCCACTTCTCTATCACCAAAAAATAACATGTGTTTGGGATACTTGCTATTTACATTGTCTCATGTCAAAAATAAAAAAGAGTTCACCAAATGACTGCCTGTAGTAGATGCAAGGGAAAATCAACATCCACCAAATGATTGCCTATAGTAGATTTAAGGGACACTCAACACTTACCAAATGACTTCCTATAGTAGATGCAAGGGACAATCAACACCCACCAAATGACTTCCATAAATTGAAGAAACTGCTTGTAGGTGCAAGGGAAACTCCAACACCCAAAGAAGCAGTATCTCATTACATATCCCCCAAAATGCTGAATGGGTGGAGTGGGTGAAAATATCTGTGAGTGGAGTCAGTGGATCCTCTTCTTGATCACTAAATAACGATAGATGTTGGGGACACCATTCGATTAGACTGTCTCATGTTGAAAATACAGAAAATATCTCACAAATAGTTAAAAGCTATAAGATGGCTCGTATGGAGATGAGAGAGAAAAAAGACCCATCAACTGAAAAAAGGGCCTGCAACAAAATACACAATTGCGTGGTGGTAGACAAGGCTGAAATAACAAACCACTATGGCACTTTATAAATTAGTACAAGTACAATATATAGACCACAAAACTAAAGAAGATACCGTGCATCAAATGTGAGAATTGCTTTATCAAGGAAATAAGCAATATGACAAGTGTGCAAATGATGCGATTGAATAGCAGGACCTTGCCTATAGTGTCAATGCAAAGAATGCTGACAATGCCACCATAACTGATCTGAAATTCATCCTAAATGAACTTGAATGGTGGAAGAAGATAACTACATGTGATCTAGTGTTGTGTGTACAAATAGTGCATGCAAGGAATCATTTCAAGATGTGTCAAGTGTATTGTGTTTGACTGGTACAATCTCAGGTCTCTCATTCCCAAATGAATGTGCAGAGAACTCATGAGTCACTCAATGTCCTCTCGAAGAGTAGATCCTACAAAAACTGGTGAGCTCGCATGAAGTGATCCTAATGATAACAAATTACCTAATATATAGCCAATGCCATGTTGAGCAGTTCAATGAAAAGGTTGGATATGGGAAACAATGCCCAATAAGTACATATCACTACCTTTGCTAAGGTTACCCATAGAACAAAGTACGCGGGAACCAAAACCAATTGCATGCTTCTCAAAGGAACCAAACACAATTATAGATGGATCTGATGTGGGGGTGCATTAGGTACACCAAGTGCATAATATATAGTAAGTGACTTAGATACTGATGAATGATAGTTTATAGGTGCATGATTGGTCACAGATGGAATAGGCTCACTGGAAGGTGTGTTTAATGTATCGTTTTGATATTGCAAATGACTGTAGGAGGGCATCCTTGCCGGAAACTAGTTAAGAGTAATAAGGTGTTTTGTTTCTTGATTTTGCTGTTCTCTTCTATGTACTTAATCCTTTCTTCCCAAAGTGCACAAACACAAAAAAAAGAGCATTCTGTTTTTCAATTGCAGGTTATTATTTTCTTGCGCGAGGATGTGAAGGTCATGACTTGAAGCCATTAGAAAATATCAAGGAAACAATAATGCCGAGAAGATGACCTTGATGAAACACAATCCAAAAAAATCCCCCAATTGCTTATATTTTTGCAGTTTTACAGTGATTTGCCCCAAAAATGTATTGGTTCCAATGATTGAGATCAAAGAAGAATTCCTAGAATTTGTACTACATTAGAAAGAGAACCCCATAGTTGAAATCAGGTGACACTTTGTAAATAGTGTGTTACCAAGTTGTTTTACAATGCAAATTTTACAAAAAACCGAGAATATTACAGTTTTGTGGCAGAATAAATTTGATTTGATGGTGAAAACAACATAGACCACGGAAAAACACGCAATTGAAAAAAACACCTCAGCGGCATGGATGGATTAAAAAAACAGCCGTTTGAAGTTCGAAAGAATGAGAATTGTGCTCAAACACGTAAAATTTGCAATTTTGCGGAAAACTATTTGCTTAGTGAGAAGACCGAATGAATTAAGAGGGCTAAAAAAATCACCTTTGCATCCGTTACGGGTTGCAAGTTATGGCCTTCTGAATATCAATGCTGAAAAAGAGAAGCCCATGGGTGAGGGCAGGCCCTTGGGGGCTCATAAATGTCAAGTGGCAAGTTGCATAGGATAGGAACAATAGCTGGTCACATGGGCAATGAGGGGTTGAGTGCTCAGGGGCTAATGAATAGGGCCCTTCACCAAATGAAACCCTAGATCAATTTTCCACCTTCAAATGCTCATCATGGGTGCCTTAGTGCTTCATTTTTTAAGATCCAATACTTTCTTGAAAGCTATCGATGAGATAAACACAGGGAGATATGCCTTGTCACACATATTTACAAAAAAAAGCAAAAGGTGATGATTGTCTTCTGCTACTCACTCCGAATTTGAAACTTCAAAAATTCATAAAAAAATCACCAAATGTTCCAATTTTTTGATTTTTTTTTTTAAATTTGTATTTTTGGAGTAATTTTCAATAAAAATAGTTGCTTCATTTGAAAAAAACTTTTTTTTAAAAATGGTAAAAAGATAGAAAAGCCCTAAATTTCGTATTTTGGCCCCAATGGAAAATACCTAGATGGTACTTTTGGAAATCCAGAAAGTAAGTTGGCACAAAAACCTGTTTAGGGGCTTGGGAAGTAGTGTGGGAATGCTGGTCCGGAAAAACTCAAAAATCCACAACTCAAACTAGATCAATGCTCTGGTACCATGTAAGAATGGTTAAATCCTTAGGATTATAGTTTTCATAGTTATGTCTCACTCCAAGCATAAACACTGTGCAAATGAAGAAATGATAATGATAGATCAAAATAGTGCATCACATTGTACGTCCCATTAAATCACATTACATAAATATACAAAGAGATAAGGGGATATAAACAGCTTTGCAAGAGCAAGCTTCCCTTTCCCTATTGGCCACGTATTAGGCACATGTGAATGGCCCGCTTAGAGGTGGCATATATTAATGTTGGTGGCAATTGATGATTGTGGCATTAATTGAACACCTATCCTATTCGAAGTGGTGTCCCCAGATTTCATCTTGAAATCTGTGACTACCCCATCTGAAAAAATTTCGTACTTTTAAAATAATGGGTCGTTTTGTGTTTTTATTGCCAGAAAGTTCTTGTATTGTGTCGAGATATTCCCAAAGAGCCATATTAGCCATTTTTGCCAAATACCCTAGATGCCCAAAATTGTTATATTCTATCGTCGGGATTTTTCTGTGGGAAATTTGTATTTAATTATTTTGAGCCCCGTTTGAGGCAATTTGCGCTCCGGTTTAACTCTGTTATGATCGTACATATTGTTATTCCTATATACCAGTAGGGTTTTAACCAGGAATGAGTTCTGGACTTTATTTGTGACTTTTGGCAACGTTTTGTGTTTTTGTGTTTTTCCCGTTTCGTTTTCTGTGAAATTTCTTCAGATCAATTCCTTTGTCGGTTTGGCCTGATTCTTGGCTTGGAGTAGTTAGAAATCACATACGCACGTTGTGCCAGAAGGAAGTCGCCATCGGAGGTCTGGTTCACTGGGAAAAGACGAAGTCGTGCATCAAAAAGCCTCTTCTGGGCTGACCGCATTTTTGGAAAAAGGTTTGAAGTGGATCATGGGAAAATTAGAAGCAGCAGGTAGGTGGGAATTTTGTACGTGCCTAACGGGGTACTTTTTCCCATGGAAGCAACGCCACTTAAGTGACAATGGGAAAATTAGAGGCAGCAGGCAGACGGGAATTTCTTACCGGCCTTGCAGAGTAAAAATTCCCATTGTGGAATAAAAGAAAAATCATTTGAGTGAATCATGGGATTTTATTGCCTCCCTTGCAGGGTAAACAATCCCATTATGAAAGTCAAATGACTTAAGTGAATCATGGGATTTTCAGGGCTGCCTTGTAGGGTAAATAATCCCATTGTCATGTGTTTCTTAAAAATAGAATTCTTTATGCCAAAAAAGTGCACCCCCTTTGGAGAAGTAAAGGTAACCTTTAAATTGATTAATTTAATTAATTATTCACCCAATTTTGGCGTCCAGGCTTGTGGAAAAGTCAACAAAGGTTAAAGGACAAAAGGTGGTTGAAAATAGATTGTTCTAAAATTAAATAAATTAATTTATTTAATGGCAGCCATTTTACGTCAAAAAGTGCGCCCCTTTTGGGAGAGAAATAATACTTTTAAAAGTATTAAATGATTAAATTAATTCCTATTTTCAGTGGCTAAGGTCAAAGCATACTGTGAGGCTTGAGTTAATTGGAAGCAGAAGTATAAAATTAAATAAATTTAATTTATTTAATGGCAGCCATAAGTATGCACAAAATAGGCACCACATTTGAAGAGTGAAGCTTATTGATTAATTAATTAATTGTTAGTAATAGCAAAGGCATTAATTGATTATAGAATCACAAGGATTATATAAGCAGGGGCTGCCATAAGGATGAATTAATTAATTCACAGGTAAAGAAGTGCAGCCCAGAGGAAAAGTGCGCCCCATTTGAAGAGGATTTTTGCTCAAAAGAAGGTGAAATTAATGCTAAAAGCTTCCAATTTTTGGTGCACAGGTTGAAGAAAGTTGATGTGTTTGGATAATTGTTTGCATAAGTGATACATGTGCTCAAGTGAAGTTGGTAAAATTCATGCTCACTTTGCATGTAAACAAAACATCAATTTTTGGGGCAGCAGGCTTGAATTATGCAATTTTTTATGATTAAAATTCACTGTTCATGTTCCGGTTGCCATCTTTGTCTGAATTAATTGCAGGAATTCGTTATAGGTAATTTACAAAAGAAATGGAGCTTTAATCAATGTCCAATACATTCAATATATCCTCCGAATCTGAAGAATTATCCAGATCTGCACCAGTTTTGAAGAATTCCAGCTGAATAAGAAGAAAAAGAATTGTTCAGACAAATATAGACAAAGCCATGGCAAAGAGGGATGAAAAAGAAAGCACAACGGAGTCATGCATCACTTCCAAATTTGCAGACATAGGAGACACAGATCTAGGTCCGGAACCTCTTTCCGAATTGATTGATAGATCCAGAGAAGGAAAGACTTCACTCATGCGTGCGGTTAAAAGCAGTGGAATTATTCGAGCTGCAGCCTTTCCATACACAACCCAGTTGTCGGCAGCAGGTGGGAGAAGCATAGAGTCGACTGCGTAAACATAATGAACAACATATACATGAAGAAGCCCAGATCTCCTTCTAAGTTCCCAAGAACTCTTCCGCGGTCCAATCTGGTGTAGGAGGTAGATGATATTGCCAAATTTTTATGCAGGATAAATGGTGAGGCGAATGCTCACACTTTCCGTACATGGATGTATGCTTTCATCAGGACCATTAAAGTCAACAAGGTTGATTCCATAATCAATTGGTCGGAAATCATTAGCGACAACATTGGTGAGCAACTCCGGAACGTGAAGCGTACTTTCAGCTTTAAAATGACTTCCTACTTGGTGTACGTTGCAGCTTCACAAGGCATCTTCTCCAAGCTGGATAGATGTGGCGTTCTTTCTAAGGACCCCATTTTCGAGTGCTACCCACAACTTACTGTACCTACGTGCGAGAAAGATTTCAAAGTGGTCAATGATGGATTCTTCTACGAATTCATTTGCAGGCTAGACAGGGACCTAAAGGCCAACAGGGTGAGCAAGGAAGCGTGGGAAGCTGTATCCAGAATTGGCAGTCTATTCATTCAGTTTGTAGATTTCACATACCTCAGGGTTACCGGCTTTTCTGGAGAACCGGTTAAGCTGCCCAGATATCCAAATGATAGATTGATCACCATGGAGCTGAGTAGACAACTTGTGGAGATACACGACCTTCAGTCGAAACGGCACAAGTCTACGGGCTTCTTCCCGATCACTGTGGGACATTATAGCTGCCAGAGCATTCATAGAGCTCGAGGGATGGAGGCGGAGATGTTATCTGAGTATGAGCAAGAGTTCTTCCCGACACGGTTGAACTTCGATCCATTTGGAGTAGCTAGGAAGACGATCTCCCAGGAGTACGCACATGTGCCTTCATTAGAGGATTTCTGGATGAAGTGTAAAAGTGAGTACGAGGTTAGAAAGAAGGATTTCAGCAGGCTATCAGCACGGCAAGTGTTCGACTTTGGACTAGCGCGGATACCTGCGGATCTTAAAGATGATGGGAATGTGTTACTTGACACTTACCATCAAATGGGAAGAGATAGAGCCGTACTTCAGGATAACGTAGGAGGCTGCCATATGATTGAGGAAAGGTCTGGCGTTGTTTTGGTGAATACTTCAAACTGGTTGCTGACAAAGGGATACTGCCTTGATGAAGCATTGATGAATCAAGTCACGAGCAACTTCGGCACAGGAGATTCCCTCAAGAGGAAGCACGGAGGAGAAAGTAGTAGAAGGTCCGAGAAGTTGAAAGTACACAGAAGATCTCAATCAAAGGAGAAGATCACTTCCACGGCTATGACTTTAGTTCCAGCTTCTCCAGCATCCAGTACTTCACCGACTGTTGCACCTCAGCAGGACACTTCCATGCCTCCACTGAATCCGGCAACATTCATCTTCTCTCCTCAGCCACTCTGTTCAGCACCTGTTCCAGAAGAGACGTTGAAGCTGCAGATGGCAGAGTTCGAAAGAGCTTTGTCCTTGGATGATTCAGAAGATGGCAGCCATAACACTGTAGCAGTTTCTGATGGAGAGGAAACAAAGCGGGAGATAGTAGTGCACTCAGCGACTTCTCATTCTCCGAGAAGTAACTTCTCAGAATGGTTGGCTTCGCAGTTGGTTCCAGAAGCTAGAGTGGAAATGAACTTGGAGGAACACGACTTGCAGCTACTCCGGAGTCTAGGCGGAAAAGACAGAAGACCTAAAGTTGCTAAGGTAACTTCAAGGTTGATCATCGAGGAGTCAGGGCAGAAGTTTGCTGAGATGTCAGTTCCGGCGGAAGGAAAGGAGGATGAGCTCACGGCAGAAGATGTAACAGTAACCAGAGTACCCATCGGTCAAGCCACCACAGAAGGATTGAAGCAGGATACACAGACATTAATAGATGCTCTATTCCTTAGGCTTGACAGAGAAAAGGCGGAGAAAGACGAGCTTCAGAAGCAGGTATCTCAGTTGTGCGAGATCATAGCCAAGGTTGCTAAATCTTCCACTCAGCCCATTTCAGAGCAGGTGAGTGATCATCTTATGCAGGAAATGGAGGATGCAAGCAATCAGGTGAAAGCTATTGACGAATGGAAGAATTTGATTATTCGTCAAGCTTCTGTACAACTTGGAGAGGTGTCAGCCTGCCTAAAGGTTATGAATGATGCAGCAAATCAGCTGAAGCAACTGGTGACGAGCATAGTAGATATGAACACAGTTGCTGAGAGTAACCTGAGTACTTTGGCCGAAATCAACAAGCTGCCGGGAGAAGTATTGGTTGCAGAGCAGATTGTGCCGGATGGATCAGTTGAGAAGGGGAAGAAGCTGGAGTTTGCAGTATCTTTCCATTTGGAGATCTGCAGAGTTTTGCTAAAGAGGATGCAGGCTCTTGAGAGTAAGACATCGTCCTTACCAGACAGTATCATTGCTTTCACTGAGGAGGAAGTGGTCGGGAATGTTACTTCATACGTATGGATCGTTCCTAACAGAGTGCTTAATTCCCTGGAAGGGTCTCTTCTGATGGTACAAGGAAGAATTGATGGAGTTACTAAGCCTTTCACGATGAATTCCATTAGCAGACTGGTGGCACTGCAGGCGGATATTGCGAGGTTCGGGCCAAGCTTGGAGGATGTGGAAGCATGTATCAAGGTGTTGAACGAAGGATTGCTGCAGTTCAGGACAGAAAAGGAAGCGGTGGCTAAAACAGATGGGAAGATGCTGAATCACATGTTCGACAAGTATATCCAGTATCAGAACAAAAAGATGACATAAATGTTACAGCTGGCTTGACTTCTTCTTCTATTTTCCACATTCCCAGATGAAATTGTAAAACTTTAAAGTTATTGGTTTTGAAACCATTACTTAAAGTTACGTGGAACAATTCTATTACTTAAGTGATACATGTGTCACTTAAGGAGAAGTTAGTGGAGGATGATTGCCAAATGTCATCTTTACTTGTTTATGTTTCAGTTCAGTTGAGTTTCCCATTTGTACTTTCCCTTCTACATTCTATAAGTAGAAGAAGAACCTCTGGGTTAATGATCAGAATTTGTAAGCAGCATCCTTGTGTTCCAGACTTTGTGCTGAAACCCTTGAGAGCCACTTGAAGCAAAGGAATATACAGGAGCAGATTTCCGGAGAACTTTGTGTCACGATGTATTGAGTTTCTAGCTTTTATATCTTAGATCTTTTAATAAACTGTGTTATTTCAGATCTAGATCTAGAGCTGCCTTTGCTTATAATTCTGTGTTGATATCTATTGGTTTCTTCTATGTGCATGCAATCAACTCTGTTATCTATTGATTGGGATGCACATCTTCCCCATTTCTTCTCTGTGTTTATATAATTCCCTTCTTCTATAAATATTTCCTTTCTTAAACAACTGCTTACTTGCTGCAGAACTGTACAACTATGGTTCATGAGCTGAACAGTTAAAGTAAAACCCCATATAGATACTAGCATACTTTAATTGACAAATCTGACACGGGAGCCTCACCGGTAAATGAGGGAGATTTATCTCATGACTGCCTAGGTTTTGTGCTATGCAGAAAATCTAGCCAACACTAAGCCTACAAATGCGCACAAGGTATTCTATATATAGTTAAAAGCTAATCTAAGCCATTGGAACTCCATATTCAGTGAACATAGACATATTTTCTAAAATGACCTAATCATTTACCAAAAACTATGAAATTTATGCTAACAGCTTCATGCCTATTGACATTTTTGGTTTTGTTCTTGGCACCACTGCAGTTTAGCATGGAATCTGAAACATATTTGCTAAGATTAAGTTTGTACAACAGTTAATCAATAGATTTGAAGTACAGGGAAGGAATTTGTTCTGCATTTTAAGCTGCACTGGTAGTTTCAGTTGTCTTGTTTCTAATTTTCCTCCAACCTTTGCACCTCTCTTGGAGGCTAATTTGCTAATAAAGGCTTGGTATAACACCAGTTTTTTCATAATGAATACACTTATTTGATTAATCTTGTTTCTTCTCTGATACCAACTTTGTTAAGTTAACTGATTGGCAACATATTTTCCTCAGTGATTCTAACATGATTGGATTTAAAACAGTATTGGAAATTATGTTTGTTTCCAACCCCAAAAGTATATGAATGCCTGATTTAGAAAGGAATCTTCTCATGGGTCCAAGAAAACAAACTAAGGAAGTTCCAAATTCTTTATGTGAATGCCTTGAGTAAGGTCATATGAATAACACTTCATTCTTCAATGCTAAGGCGGAGCCAATAAGGAAAGTGCCATCAACTGTACTGATGTGATCATGTAGGGCATCCCCCCCTACCAATTAGAAAATTAGAATGCATCTGCTCGTAGGGTAGTAACTTGTGGAGTAAGTAAACTTCTGCTATAAATAGGGGCGATCCTTTGCTTTCGTAACATCCAACTATTTCTTATATTAATACAATCACTATTTTGGATAAGTTTTTGCTTTATTATTGTTTTGGATTTACAGATGACAAAAAATATGTCTCCCAAGACGAAAACCCTTAGGTGCGAAGTGGCCTGTTATTCCACACTGCTTTTGATTCAGTGCCTGGTTTAACTGATCTTATTTAGGAATGCTACAAAGTGGTATTGAAGCTATAAGACTGAATCCTATCATTTGAACTTTATGATTTACAAAGGGCAAGGAATCTTCCATGTAAGGTCAGATTATATTAACCAATCCAAGTATGAGGTGAAAGAGGAGCTGAAAGAAGTTTGATACATTTTTAGAGAAAACGAGGCATGATATTCCTCTAGTCAGAAGGTTCTTGGACTATAATCTGGACAGGGTTGCGGACATGAGTCTGAATAACTTCTATACACAACCTAGAAATTTCTGAGGAAGAGGAGACAGAGTTACAAAACCTTAGGGAATGAAAGATAACACCCTTCCAAGTTCGCCAGCCACACAGAGTTCTCACAAACCCAATTTCAACCTCCACATAAAGATTCTATAGTATTACTCTGGGGTAGGAGTGGACTTTCAACCTTCACATGGTTGAGCAAGATCAAGTAAGAGTCCAAGAAGACAAGTTAAATGTTTCCCAAAATTATGTGGATTGGAATTCCCATACTGAATAGAGTTATCAAGTTTGTAGATGTGTTAACCTAAACAGTAGATTAAAATTGGTACAATCTCTACGATGTTCAACTCATTCACCTGTTGCAAAAGGACATGATAAGTTGAAAAATATACAGAGAAAATTTGAACATTTTGGAATTGTCCTCATTCGTATGCCCAAGTCTTTTACAGAACTAGTTTAGACCTGATCTATTGCTCAAACTTGAGGTCAGAAATCTGTGAAGAATTGTTATATCCAAAATGAACTTTGACCGTTGGGAGCTGGATTGCTGTTCTACCATATTACATAAATGCTAGTTTTTTCCTCTCGAATGTCTTACAATATGGGCATTTCAATCTGGGTTCTATCTTCCTTCAAGAGTGCATGAAACTCTTCAATACATACCCTATAGTCTGCTAAAGAATAGGACTCCCATAAACCTAGATCTATTAGGTGAGCTAACTTTTCAGACAATTCTACAATTCATTAGCCTGCTAAACTAAATGATGTTATGAGTTCAAAGTTACATCAATCAGGATTTGAGAAAAATAGCAGTCTCACTAATTAAAATAGAGATGTTTACAATGCCCTTCCTCAGAGCAATGCATGACTACTGGTACCCATGCAAAATATCCTATTCCTTCCTAAAACTCTCCCAGTTTTTTTAATCCTCTCTAATGTTTTCTAAAACAGATTCTCCTATTTTTCTGAACTAAACCCCAAAATAGAATCTCAACTAATTGATTTCCTACAGGTTCCTTCTAATTGGTCCTAAAATATAGCATAGGTGGTCTGCCATGTGGCCCTCCAAATTGAAATCAGGCAGCGGGATCGCCAGGTCAACCCATTGCATTCATTATTCTGTCCCTCTCAGAAAAGATCTAAACCTTCTGGTTCAGAGTCATTGGGTTTACTTGATTTCATTAGATGTGTGATTCAAGTTTTACTAGAATCCGAGAGGTCCTTCCTCTTCACTAAGTACAATTTGAATTCCTTGGATTTTTTATCTGCTAACTTAGTGTCTACTACTTCTTCAATCTGCTCGCACTTTTCTTAGGCAATAGTCTTGTCCATTTTCCAATCTCTTTTTCATCCTAAACTTCTTATGTAATAGCTTGGTAAGGGTATAGTTCTTCTACATCAAATATGGCTGATATCAGGCAAGGACCGGTCTTTCTTGGCTTCAATTTATTATAAGTACCTTGAGAGCGCCTCTTCTTACACAATTGAACCCTGACTAGTTCACTTCCTGGAGATATATACATATTTATTTCTTTCTTTGGAATCTGCTCCACTTATATTGGTCATTTAAATTTAGTTTTCATTTGCTTAACTTGCTTTCCTACATCACTAAATATGCTTACAAAACCATCATGGAACATCTTGGTTACTTGGTTTCCCTCAGAAATGTTAAATCAAGTCCACCATTCCTTTTTGATACCTTCCATAAATAATTTGGAAAGGAGACTAACCTTTCAATTTGTTGAATTGAAAGCAAATTCAGCTTGTGCCAAAACCAAGTCGATATGTTGTGGCATTAGCTTCAAAATCTTCATTTCTTGGCTAACTTGCACTTTCCCCTTGGAATATTTAGGAGCAGCTGACTCGTATGACCTGATTTGAATTTTCATCACGTGATAGTGGCAAGGAGACATTTCCTTGTTGTTTCTATTGATGCTAAAATTGTAAGGCAAATTCTATTTATGCCAAATCCAAGTCCCATCAGAAGCGTTAGCAGATTTAGATTTAAATATCTTTTTGGATTCAGATTTTGGAAAACATTATCTTGGAGTTAGTGTTAGATGGTGCAGATACACAACAAGATGTTCTCAAATGATGGATGGGCAACATTTCAAAGGGAGAAAAGGACGATTGTTGGCTAGATTTTCTGCATAGCACAAAACCTAGGCAGTCATGAGATAAATCTCCCTCATTTAACCGGTGAGGCTCCCGTGTCAGATTTGTCAATTTAAGTATGCTAATATCTAAATGGGGTTTTACTTTAACTACTCAGTTCATGAACCATAACTGAACAATTCTGCAGCAAGTAAGCAGCTGTTTAAAGAAAGGAAAAGTTATAGAAGAAGGTAATTACATAAACACATAGAAGAAATGGGGAAGATGTGCATCCCAATCAGTAGATGGCAGAGTTGATTGCATGCACATAGAAGAATCCAATAGAAATTCTAAAACAAAGGCAACTCTAGATCCAGATCTAAAATAACACAAAGTTTATTAAGAGATCTAAGATTAAAAGCAAGAAACACAGTACACCGTGACACAAAGTTCTCCGGAAACCTGCTCCTTTGTATTCCTTTGCTCCAAGTGGCTCTCAGGGGTTCAGCACAAAGTCTAGAACACAAGATTGTTGCTTACAAATTCTGATCATTAACCCGAAGGTTCTTCCTCTACTTATAGAATGTAGAGGGGCAATTACAAGTTGGAAGCTTTTAGTTGAACTGGCACATGTGGAAGTCGGAAAAGAAACAACTGACAATCTTCCTCCTGGAATTCCTCTTTGCATGACATGTATGATTTGCAACTGAAAATAGAACCTTCTATTTTGCACGTCCGCCACCTATCTCCAAGTAGTTGACTTCTTCAAGTAATGGCTTTTAAACCAATCACTTAAGTTGTATAATTTAATTGATCGCTCAATTACTTTGTCGGAGGAAAGAAGAGGAAAGTTGTAGTCTTGTCCTTTTTCATGTCTGCATGCAGCTGATTCTTTTGCCTTTGATTCTCACCAAACTGGATCTGGGAGTAGCTGGATCTGGAAACAAGCTGGAATTGGAAACACCTGGATTTTGCCTTCGCCTTGTCTTCTCTTTTATCCTTGAAGCTTTTGCAGTTCTTCTCCAGTACATGCATCAATGCAATGTTTGCCGTAGATAACTCATCATCCTTATTTTTAATTGCATATGAGCAATTAAAAATTCTGGAAAGCACTCCGGATGAATGAAAATTCAATGAAGGCTTCAACTGGAAGATGGGAGCATTTGCACAAGATCTTGGAAGGAATTTTCCACGCATTGACTTCTTCACGGGCTGCATTCGAAACAAGAGGATGAAGCCTTTGTGCCGGAAGCTTTTGCAACTATGAGATCTGGATCTGGATCTGCATATGGATTTGCATCTGCATCTAGATATGGATCTGCACCTGCATAACAAACTCTGGCAACTGGGCTGTGGATGGAAAAGCTGCAGCTCGAATAATTCCACTGCTTTTAATCTGCACGCATGAGTGAAGTTTTTCCTGCACGCATGAGTGAAGTCTTTCCTGCTCTGGATCTATCTATCAATTCAGCAAGAGGTTCCGAGCCTAGATCCGTGTCTCCAATATCTGCAAATTTAGAAGTGATGCATGACTCCGTTGTGCTTTCTTTTTCATCTTTTCTTCGCCATAGCTTTGTCTATCTTTGTCTGAACAATTCTTTTTCTTCTTATTTGACTGGAATTCTTCAAAACTGGTGTAGATCTGGATAATTCTTCAGATTCGGAGGATATATTCAATGTATTGGACATTGATTAGAGCTCCTTTTCTTTTTGTAAAGCACCTGTAATGAATTCCTGCAATTAATCAGACAAAGATGACCACCGTAACATGAACAGTGAATTTTAATTATAAAAATCTACACTATTCAAGCCTGCTGCCCCAAAAAATGGTGTTTAATTTGCACATGCAAAGAGAGCAAGAATCTTTTCAACAACTTCACTTGAGCACCTGTAACACCTATACAAACAATTATGCAGACACAAGATAAGCCTCCTTCAAAGTATGCGCCAAAACTAGAAGCCTTTTACCTTGCCATCAAATCCACCTTCCACCTTCTGAGCAAAATCCTTCTTCAAATGGGGCGCACTTTTCCTCTTGGGCTGCACTTCTTTACCTGTGAATTAAATAATTCATCCTTATGGCAGCCCATGCTTATATAACTCTCATAATTCTATAATTAATAATTGCCCTTCTATTCCTGGCAATTAATTAATTAAAAATCATGCTTCTCTCTTTAACTGAAAATAGCATGTTTAAGGACAGCCATCCAATTAATTAAATTAATCAATTTAATCATCCACTCTTCACTTCACTTAAGCTTCACAGTGTGCTTTGACCATAGCCACTGAAAATAGGAATTTAATTTAATCATTTAATACTTTAAAAAGATTATTTCCTTCTCAAAAGGGGCTGCATTAAATAAATTAAATTTATTTAATTTTGGAATTCTATTTTTAAATTCCTTTTGTCCACTTCCCTTTGTTGACTTTTCCACAAGCCTGGGTGCCAAAATTGGGTGAATAAATATTAACAAATATTTATTTAATGCATTATTATTCACCCAAGGTGGGTCGCACTTTTTAGCATAATAGAATTCTATTTTTAAAAACACATGGCAATGAGAATTTTTACCCTGCAAGGCAGCCCCAGAAATCCCATGATCCACTTAAGTGATTTGACTTTGACAATGGGATTATTTACCCTGCATGGCAGGCAATAAAATCCCATGATTTCACTTAAGTCACTTTTCTTTTATTTCACCATGGGAATTTTTACCCTGCAAGGCAGGCAATAAATTCCCGCCTGCCTGCTGCCTCTAATTTTCCCACTGCAACTTAAGTGACTTTTCCATCATGGGAAAAAGTACCCTGCAAGGCAGGCAATAAAATCCCACCTGCCTGCTGCTTCTATTTTTCCCATGATCCACTTAAATCCTTTGTTTTCCAAAAATGCGCCCAACCCCGCAGGGGCTTTTTAGTGCACGACTTCGCCTTTTCCCAGTGAACCAGACCTCCGATGGTGACTTCCTCCGGGCATAACGTGCGTATATGTTCTCCAGTTGCTTCAGGCCAAGAATCGGGCTTACCCGGCAAAGGAATTGTTCCAGAGAAATTTCACAGAAAACGAAACGGGAAAACACAAAAACACAAAAAATTGCCAAAAGTCACAAATAAAGCCCAGAACTTATTCCTTGTTAAAACCCTTCTGGTACATAGGAATAATGACATGTTCGATCATAACAGAGTTAAAACAGAGCGCAAATAGCCTCAAACGGGGCTCAAAATAATTAAATACAAATTTCCCGCAGACAAATCCCGACGACAAAATATAACAATTTTGGGCATCTGGGTATTTGGCGAAAAAGGCTAATATGGCTCTTTGGGAATATCCTGACACAATACAAGAACTTTCAGGCGAAAAAACAAAAAATGACCCATTATTTTAAAAGTACAAATTTTTTTCGGATAGGGTAGTCACAAATATCAGGATGAAATTTGCGTACACCAACGATCGAAGAAATTGATGAAAGAGTGAGGAAATACCTTTACAGAAAGAGAAGATTTCAGTGTGTTCTTCTCCTTATTCTTTTCCCTTTCCAAGGGTGCATCTAACTCAAGTTCATGTTGAACTTCTAAAAGACAAATTGTAAAGAAAATTTCCCTAGATGACAGGAAGATGTTTGGAGCAGAGACTAAGAAGGGGACTATAACTGAGAGAGCAACTGCTGCAGAAGACTCAACTGCTAGGAGCACAGTAAAGTGAGAAATGGCTACTAAGGATAATGGAATTTGGATAAAGAGAAAATAATCGCCATAGATGTCAATGGAAAAGGAAAAAGAGGCAGATTATATTGAGTACGTTTCTCATAATCATGATTTTTTGGTATTTGATGCCTATGGATGGTATTTGATTTTTTTGGTACTTCAAAAGATACTTACTCTTCATCTGCTCATTCTCATCCATTCAGATCATTATTCCTCAAAAAGATACTTGTGCCATCAGCTTATTCTCCTCCTTTTGACATAAATGAAAAAAAATCTTCAACAACCTGCCATCTTGTACTGATATTCAATGATGAACTACTGACACCAATTGTTTGATACCAATAGTTGACACAACACACTCACCTTAGGATCATGGAGCTGCGTGATATCAATTTGGAAACAAAACATGCTCTCCCTTTCTGATCATCTTATCAAAAATTGCTCAACCAGTGCGTACTTGTGTCATCTGCTCATTCTATCAGCAACAAAAGCTCAACAACCAAGATATGAGGCAATATAAGAACATACTCTCCCTTTTTTGACATAAATGAGATACCTGTAACTTTCTTGACTCTCCCCCTTTAACATTGAAGGAGATACCTGCAACTCTTGATTCTCTTCTTTTACATCATACCAAGAACTCACCATACGTGGAAGCAATGATTGGAAACATCAACCAAAGTTGGAAGCATAAATCAACTGATCATGACATGCTCCCCCTTACTCAATGCATACTTTCTCCAAGAACTCAAATCACAAGGCCACTCACCTTATTCTTGATAAGACAGATCTGACTCACACCATTGATCACACACTAGGCCATATGTCTGATACCAATAGTCCAATCTCAACTGCTACCAATTAGAAACAAGAAACAATTTTGCTTATCTTTCAAGCATCAACCATACTTCTCTGCTCTGTCCAATTTCCAACCTGTCTTTATGACTCATCAAACCTTCTTATCACTGCTAACCTGCTCATGAAACTAATAAACTAACCAATTGTTGTTTTCGCAAACCTTACATACTTGCCCTTGATACAACTGATATGGACAACCTTCTCAAACATAACAAGAACTCCTTTGTCTTCATCAAGTGCACTTATCCAAAGTACTCAGACCTATGCATGAAGAATTTCACACCAATAACATAACTTTTGCATACCTTGCTTCTTTTGATTCTCAGAGCAACACAAGCTCCAATCATCAAACTTGATCAAAAAATCCATTTTGAGCCAGTTTGAACCTTATCTTTCCTATTGACTTCAAGCTAGGGTTTAAGAAGGGTTTATAAGCTGTTTTGGTGTTAACGATTGTTCATAAAGCTCTGGACCTTAAAACCCAAGCTAATGCCAAGAATTCTTAGCTAGGACACATACCAATCTCTCCCAAAGAGCTTAGGTTCCCATGTTAAAGTTTCACGTGCCAATGCACATCTCAAAGTACACCTCAAGCTTGGATTCTTCATTTTCAAGAACTCAGTAAGACCAAAACTGCAATTTCTTGCTAAATACTTCAAGTTATGATCTGAAACTTCACCCATACGTCTGAAACAACATGCCAACACACTTCCCATACTCAAATTTTTATACTGGTACTGAAAAATGATCCACCTTCCTCATTAGGCCATGTTTTCTTCACCTTGTTTGGTCTTCATGCTAGAGACTGACCTTCGTACCTCTGTTCATGTACTCTAAACCACATTCTCATGCTCAAACAACCTCTACATACCTGTATCCACTTTTTTCACCAAACTATCATGCTCATACCTTCTCACAACATCTCTGTCTTCACATTGTCTTCAAATCCTCTCTCTCTATACTCAAAATGACCTTACAAACAACTGACATCCACCATGCAGACCTAGACATCATCATTAGTCATCATATGCTATAGCTCAAAAACACATTGGTCTTAAAGACCAATTACTTGCTTCTCATGTGACAAAGACCTATATTAGGTCACTAGACACAAATCTTAAGCTCGTACTATGACATCAATGAGAACAACTACAAGTTCTATCTGACTATCTACATGTTAAGTCTTCACACAGCCTTCTTGATGCTCATAGAACACTTGACTCTTCCTGTAAAATCTCTAACTCTGTTGCCAGGGTTCGTCCCCCAGTCCCCCGTACCCTGCCTGATACATATCCGGTACAGATATGTCAGGGTACAGGTACGGGTATGTGATGGGTACGCCCGGGTATGTCCATTTGATAGACCCGGGAATGCCACCTAGACATACCTGCGGCGAGTCCTCTACATGTTTAAATCATGCAAACTTGATTAAGGCACTTAAAACATTCTTTTTATTTTATTTTTTGACTTTAGTAAATGCAAAAAAATGAACCCTAATCATTTACAGGAATAAAATATTAAACCCTAAACTTCTTCAAAAAGCTGATTCTTCCAATGAAATGTATTCGAACACTCACGTCTTGATTCCTTGGAAATGTAAAATGACTTAAGTATATTGTATGTCCTTGAAAATCTTGAAGATTGATCATCTAATGATACTACTTTCAAGTTTTGTTTGTATTCAAAAGGGTTGACATGATATTCGTATATCATATGTATGGAGTAGAAATTCCACATGATCAATGAAAATGTAAAGTCTTAAGTATATTGTCATGCTTCTTGAACATCGATTCAAGTTTTGTCTTAATGCTTATCAGTTTTCTATGGACTAAAAAATGATGTTCAAAATGATTGTGTCATGCTAAAAATAAATAAATAAATATTCTTGTTAGGACATTTATTTGCAATATGACCAATCTTACGTACGTATCCAAGACGTATTGTACCCAAGGGTTTTTTAAAATTGATGTATCCGCGTATCGAACCTGTACCCTAACCCGTACCCGTATCCGTAACCTGGCAACATAGAGCTCAAAGAACAGCCCTGCTTACTAATTTTCATGACTTACCTGTGTATACATACCCAAATTTCTCTGTTCTCAAGCTACCCTACCTTCAACATTGGTAGATCCTGACCTCAACAACACTCATCTCATAGATCCATGTAGGCCTCCCATGTCAAGTTCATCCATCCTGCAGGGTCCATATCTTGCTATATAGCTACAAAAACTGATTTTGGTCTTGAAGACCAATTACCTGCTCTCAAGGAGCACAGAATCCTATATTAGGCCATATTGACATAACTCCTATGCACAGTCATGCGCTCCAAAACTCTTTGATGATATTGACATCTTCATCTACGTGCTGGGTCAGATACACAACAATATCTTGAAGCTCTTCACTTTGCAACATATCTCCATGAATTTGAATGGTCTAATCAAGTCATCATACAAATGATTGAAACACATACCTGTTGTCCTTCTTAGCTATCTCAAGTCTTCAACATGAGCAATATGCCTACAACACACCTCACTGCTGTTTCTTTTGGATTATGAATGCCTCTATGAAGCCTAATAGAGACACCCCATATCACTTAGGGCTCTAAAGCATTATGAACTCAGGAGATTCACAGATCTCCATCCCTTTGCAATCTTGAGACTAATAATTTGTCTTTAGGATCCTTCTTGTCTTAATTGGCATTTCAGGTTTGATGACTGTATCATTCTCCTTTTCCTCTACTGTCTGTGTTGACTCCAATAAGTGCATGATTGGCACTCCCATTGAAGAGAGGAGCTCTTACTAGTTAAAAATCATCCTTGAACTTGATTCTTTATCCATAGCAAATAGTCCATCCTATGATCTTGTTCAAGCTGATAAAAACTAGTACTTTCAGAGAACTTAGCTTTCATACCAATTCTTGGAAGCATAATCAATTCACAGGTTCATACTTATTGATATACATTTTCTTGTCTCGTCTTCCTTCTTGAGCACTAGGATCTTGAACCTTCTTTTCTTGTTTAGGTGCTTCAAACTTCTTGTTCTGTCTAGATGATCCAAAATGACTGAATCTTGCAATATGACCAGTATTTTGACAGTTATAACAAATAACATCACTCTTACCTTGATATGAGCTGAGTTCCCTTCTACAATCCATAGCCCTATGTTCATATTCATTGCATGAATAACAGTAGCCTTTGAAATAACTTTCATAGTTCCATGAATACTCATTCCTTGAGGGCCTTCTACATTCTCTTGCTCTATGACAAAACATATTACATGCATAACCGTAACCATGATATGAACTAGCATACCTCATAGCATTAGGCTGTCTAACAGACCTTGTATTCATATTGTTCTTGAGATTGATCCTTCTTGTCAGCATTAACATCTTCCATGTTATCCTTTTGATCTTCTCTGAAGCTAGGACTTGCATTGTCATCTTCATTGCCCTTCTTGTGGCCTCCAATGAAACCAAGACCTGTCTTGTCACTAGAAGACTTCTAACTGCTCAACATGTCATTTAGAGCCTTAGAGCTCTTCTCAAACTTTTCAGAGGCATTTAACCTGCTTGTTGCTTGTTCCATCTTTGCCTTCAAGGTCTTCATCTCTGTTTCATACCTGATACAGTCTTCTTCCTTAGCCTTTAGGGATTCAATCTCAGTCTTGAACTTGGTACACTCTTCTTCTTTGGCCTTTAGAGCCACTGTTACTAACTCAACCTGAATCTCAAACTCTATCGTAAGTATCTTTTTGAGGAAGAATGATATGAATGGATGAGAATGAGCAGATGAAGTGTAAGGATCTTTGGAAGTGTTTGTGCTTCCAACATCTACCACTCTGCTAACGAAATACACACAAATAAAATCAAATGAATGCGGTCTTTGATGCTCTACCTTTAGAGTAACAGACTGTTCTATGCTTTTTCTTCAAATATACCGGTTTCAATCTTCAAACAAACCTGTGATTTTTCTTGCATAATTATATCTGCAAAAAAGAAAGAAATTACACACAAACTCATAATACACTTAAAACAAACCCAAACACAGTTACAGCAGGGCTGTCCCTGAGAAAAGAAAAGTACAATTTGTTTTTATCACAAACCAAAATCTTCTTTCCTTCCCTCCATCTATTTTTTTTCCTTTATTGTTTTATACAAGAGGATGAAACCCTGTTCTAATCCAACCATTCCTATTTTTCGTAACATCAACTATATTTATTCCTAAAATTTCTGTGTTGCTAAAAATAGCATGCCATCAAAATATGGATGAACATGCAATCCCGGGAGGCAAACATGTCCAAAAATTAACTCCGCGAGCCCCAAAATTTCTGGAGCTTGCTTTGTCCTTTGTCAAATGGAGAGCTGCAGCGATTTGAGCGAGTTAGTCAGATAATGAAAGTGTCCTTGATCAACCATAAGTTGAATGTGAACTAGAAGACTGACTCCACCTGTGATGGAAATAGGGGAACCATCAGTATCTCTTGTTGCAATGATGGGGTTGCATTGCCTTGAAACCTTTTATATATTTTGCCCATATAAAGACTAGGGGTCTGGTGAAAATTGATATTGGAAATTTATTTAGCATTCTGGATAAGAAACAAATTTGAAGATTATGTCTCCACCTAGACACCACTGAAAACTTTCCCATTTGAATCCCAGGTCACCATACGTTCAATGCATAATGTGAATATCGCATTGGTTGGACTTGGCTCTACCACTTAATGATAAAGTGGTTGTTGTAGATATTGTTTTGGAAATTCAGTTTTACTCATTTAGCACCAACCAACCAAACATCAACAAAGGTTTGTTTCTTTCAATTTTAGTGACGATGAGTATCATAGTAGCAAAAATCAAAACCACGTGTTCTTAACCATTTCAAATGTGCCTGAATCGTAAATTGTGTCTTTGAGCCTGGCACGTCAGTGAAAACTGACAATTACTTGGTCATACATATAGGAAATTAAAAAAAAAAATATTGCGTAGTTGGAAAAATATGAGTTTTATGAAATTGATTGAGAAGGGGGGAAATTGTTAATTTTTGCTAATTTTTTAATCTTTATTTTCTTAAATTGTCAAGTTTTCCCCATTTCAATCCCAAGTAATTAAAAATCACTTACACTCTAAACATGAGTCATTGTCATGTAAGTATCATGCTACCATCACATCCTCACTTCCAAAGGAAATCAAGACTGTGGCGTCTAAGCACATGAACTGTTTTTTTAAATGAGGGACATTCATTTTTTATGGCTCACTTGTATTGCATGAACATAGAACCTTTTGGTCAACAAGTCCAATCCCAAATAATTCCAAAACTGCATCACAAATACAAGTAGTCTCCTAAGAACTACCCAGTCCACTACCCCAATTATATTAGATGGAAATCAAGAAATACATATTTGGCTGTGCCAAGCTTGAAAACTATTAGTCCAAGCTTGAGCATTATACAAAAGTAAAGCCGAAGAAATAATCATAGCGAAGAATCAAGATTAAGAATATATCTGATGTCTTCTTGGAGCTTGTTGGACCACCATGTAGGAGGCAAGCCATAGCAAAGAAGATTCTTATTATCCAGGGCCCAGTTAGCCAAGCCATCTGCAACTTTATTCCTTTCACGAGGAATGTGATTGAACTGAACTTCTTGAAATTTCTCCTGCAATGTTTTTATCTTCCACACCTCTTTAGCAATTCGCCAGTTGGGAGAAGAACCAACACTATTTTCAGACAACTTCATAATGATTTGAGAGTCTGCTTCAATTTGAATTTTCTGCCACCCAATTTTTAAAGCCTCTTGCATGCCTTTATAAACCGCTTTCACCTCTGCAAGATTATTGGTAGTAATACCCAGATTCTCTACAAAAAAGAACTGCACATCACCTTCCTTGTTTCTACCAATGCCTCCCATAGCCGCTCTTCCTGGATTTCCTCTGGAAGCTCCATCTGTATTCAGTTTTCCAAAACCCAAAGTAGGGTCTTTCGATTGACTTTCTCTTACGATTTTCTTATTAATATGAAAACGGGGCATAGAAGCATCCCTAGGATCAAGAGATAACTGATTGCATATATGCTCCCATTCCGTAGAAAGAGTATGGGGCAAAGATATTTTGTGTTTTAGACTTTCAGCTATATTGATTTTAGTTTTTTCCCAGACATAAGATCCATCTTTGCTGATTTGCTGGAAAATTCTACTATTTCTTTCTTTCCAAATATTCCATAGGAGAAGAGAGATACCACTCCATAGCACCGGGAGAAGATTTTGTCCTTTAGGGAGAAGTCTTTGCCACTCTTTGAAAACCTGCTCAAGGGAGCCAAAATTATTCCAGTGCAATTTAAACAGAGCAGAAAGATGTTGCCAAATTGGAATAACCCAGGGACAAAGGAAAAAAAGATGAGTAGAAGATTCTTCATCTTCTAAGCACAAAGCACATCTGAAAGGGCCATAAAATCCTTTCTTCATAAGATGGTCCCTTGTTAAGACTCTTCTTTGAATAAGAAGCCAAACAAAAAAACTAACTTTAGGCCACATACCCGGCTGCCATAAGTGCTTAAAGAGAAACTGAAGAGGATGAGGATTATCTATCATCAAGGAGGCATAGCCAGTGGACACTGTATAATTACCAGAAGGGTCTTGTCCCCATCCCAACTTGTCTGGCAATGGGGAAGAAGAAAGAGGACGAGCCTTCAACACATTATGCAACAAAATCTGAGCATCATGCTCTATAACAAGTGGCCATTCAGAAACCGGAATCCAATCTTTTTCACTCTCCCAAGGATGAGTAGACGGTTTACCATAGTGGGCTACCTTAACCCAACCAATATCTTGCATTTGCTTCATTATAGTCTAGAACTGAGGAAATTGAAGGATGAGAGGGGGCTGTCCATCCCAAGAATCAGTCCAAAAATTAGCTAATTGCCCATTATTAACAATCCAGAAGAGCTGCCTTTTAATAATTTCCTCTCCCATTCTGATAAACATCAAGGTCGGAGAACCCTTAGTAGGAAGGGATGATCTAATGATTTTCTCCGGGGCTTATTTTCAGCATACTTTGCTCTGAAAGTGGCAGCCCAAAGATCATTAGGATAAACAAGCAACCTCCAATAGAGTTTAGCAGCTAAGGCTTTATTCTGCTTAGGGGAGGATCTGAATCCCAAACCACCTTCCTTTTTTGGCTGGCAAAGAGTTTCCCATTTAACTAAGGACCATTTTTTCTTATCTTGAACTCCGCTCCATAAGAACTTTTGGCAAATAGAGTCCACCTGTTTCAAGATAGTTCCAGGAATGTTTAACACAAAGGCAACATATATCGGCATAGCTTGAAGGACAGATTTGATCAACGTCATCCTTCCTCCTGAAGAAAGCCATTTATTAGTCCATTTTTGTAATTTTAATTCAAACTTGTTGATTAACCAATGCCAATCCTTTAACTTCTTAGAAGCTAAAGGAATACCCAAATATTGTAAAGGAAGCACTCCCTTCTTAAAATGGAAGATATTCAGAATTTGCTCTTCTTGTCTTCTAGAACAATGAAAAAAGAAAATACTGGATTTTCCTTGATTGATCAGCTGACCAGTGGCTACCGAAAAGGTATGAAGCACTTTATGGATTTGTTTAGCTTCCAAAGAGGTAGCTCTTCCAAGCATCGTAGAATCATCAACAAATTGGAGGCAAGATATCGGATGAATGTTTTTAGCCAGCTGAATTCCATGAATTTTTTTTCCTGACAGGCTTTATTGACAAGTCTCCCCATGCATGCTACCAAAATAATGAATAAGAAAGGTGGTAGGAGATCTCCTTGCCGAATGCCTCTGGAAGCTCCAAAAATTTCTGAAGGAGAGCCATTAACTAAAACAACAAAGGAAACAAAAGAGATACATGCCTTTAACCATTGAATCCATTTCATAGAAAAGCCAAATTGAGCCAAAACTTTGCAAAGGAAACCCCAATCCACTCTGTCATAAGCTTTGGATAAATCCAGTCTAATAAACATTGTCGGGTTTCTCTGAATGTCCATAGAGTGCAAAATTTCCTGAGCTAGCACAATCTCATCATGAATATGGCGACCAAGAACAAATCCACCTTGCTCAGGAGAAATAATCTTATGAAGAAGGGGTTTTAGTCTTTCCGCTATAACTTTGGTAATAATTTTATACAAGACATTACATAAGGCTATAAGCCGGAAACCAGAGATATCCTCCACTTCATTAGCTTTAGGAATAAGAGCAATGAAAGTCTTATTTATCTCTTTAAGCATAGTTTTGGCCATCCTTACTTCCTCAACCACTTGTAAAAGGTCCCCTTTAATAATATCCCAAAAGGCCTGGAAAAACTCAATCGGGAAACCATCAGACCAGGAGTTGTCTCTCTTCATATTGAAGACAATACCTTGGAGCTCTTCTTCTGTAACAGGTTGAGTCAACTTTTCATTATCCTGTTGAGAAATACTGCTAGGTAATATGTTCAGAAGTTGTTTTGAGTCTAGATCCAGAGGTTGAGAGGTGAACAACTGCTGAAAATACTGTTGAGCCACCTGCTGCATCCCTTGAATCAAATAAACCTTTGTTCCGTCTCCTTTGGAAAGGGAGTGGATATAATTATGGGCCCTCCTAGCTAACAAAGATTTGTGGAAGAAAGCTGAATTTTTATCTCCCTCCTTTAACCATTGAATCCTGGATTTTTGCTTCCACATAATTTCTTCTCTAATATCCCATTCCTGTAATTCTACTTTCAGGAGACATTCTTTCTTGAAAAGGTCCAAAGAGAAACCTGAATGTCGGTGAAGAGCATTAATATCTTCCAGCTGATCAAGAATCTTTGTTTTTTTCCTTAATATCTCCAAACTCATTCCAATTCCAAGCTTTTAGCTTGAATTTTAAGTAGGTCAATCTCTTGACAAACATAAACATTTGAGTTCCAAACCTGGGCTTTCCTTCCATCCACCATTGCTGAACATACTTAGCAATATCTTTATGACGAAGCCACATGAGCTGAAATCTAAAAGGAGCTTTGCATGGAGAAGTTCTACCAATTTCCAAGCATACCGGCCAGTGATCTGAACCACTATTATTGATAATCATTGTCTTAGGAGCACAACCCCTTAACCACCATTCTTTTGAGATCAAAAAGCGATCCAATCTTTCCATGATACAATCCTGACCCTGCCTTCTATTAGACCATGTCATCATACCATTAGCAGTAGGCACATCCACCAAATGATGAGTCTGAATGAATTGAGTCATGACAATCGAACTAGCATCAATATGGGGATTACCACCCTGTTTCTCTTGGATATTCAAGATAGTATTAAAATCCCCACCTAAAATAACAGGCAACTGAGGAAAAGATTGGATAATAGAGGTCATACCCTGCCATTGTTGTCTTTTGTCTTCCATAACCAAAGGAGCATAAACATTAAAAAATAAGAACTCCTGGTCTTCCATTTTAGAATAGGCATGCAAACATAATGCACCCTTAATCGCACAGGAATTTAAGACAATAATCATTCTTGGGTCCCAAAGAGAGACAATACCTCCTGAAGCTCCTTGAGAGCTTATAGAAAGGTGTTTAGCTTTAGGCCAAATGTTTTCAGCTAGCGGACATAAGATCAATGGAGGCTTTGGTCTCCTGGATACAAACCATCGTGGGATGATCAATATTAATCATTCTTCTAAGTTCTTGAACTTTTGAAGGAGATCCCTTCAAACCCCTTATATTCCAAGTGATCACTTTCATTGAGAAGAGCTTTGGAAAAATTGGGACAAATCCCGAGCTGTTCCCGAATTACTCATCTTTTGACCCTCTTGCTGAAGTTTAACTTGATTCGACTTTCTCCCAGCCTTCATATTGGTATCCATTTTAAATTTCTTGTTTTTTTCCTGATCCATGCCTAAAGAAGACTCTATTTGATGTGACACATTAGAGTCTCTAACAACAAGAGCTTTTTTCCATTCCTTCCATCTCTTTTGTTTGCTGATTATGTTCTTGAAATTGCTCATGGAATTTATTTTTACGCTGGTAGTTTTTTACCATGTTTTCACTTACAGTCTTATTAGGTTGTGCTTGAAAAATAACCATCTGATTCTGACCTCCGACATCCGGTTGAACTTGAGCTGTTTGTTGCTTATCCATCTGTGTTTTTGGCACCTGTGATTCCATAAATACATCCGGTTCTTTTTCCTCCTGTTCCTGTAGGCTAGCAAATCTATTATTATTACTAGTTTCAGCTTGTTCCTTGCCATTCTTTTTTGCCGTTTGTTTCTTCTTTGGAATAATAAAATCATCTTTAGTCTTTTCTTCCCCCTGCTGTTCTGAAACTTTATGCTTGCAGTCCCTTACCAGATGCCCATATTCATGGCATAAATGACATCTAAAGGGGATGTTTTCATAGTCCAAAACTTGGTCCCACTTGTCCTCTATGACTAAAGATATTTTTGTAGGCAATGGTTTATTAAGGTCCATCAAAACACAGATCCTTGCATATATCATCTGTTCCAACTGTAGAGAAGCATCAACAGTCATCATAAAAGTACCCAACGTGTTGCCAATTGCCATGAAAACATTCTGATTCCAATACTCAGCTGGAAGCCCAAAAAGTCTTACCCATATAGGGGCTACCGAGGGGAGTTCTTCGTCCGGTTTAAACATGGGGTGCCAAGGTTTCATGAATAACCCAGCCCTTCCCAAGAACCATGGTCCACCTTGAAAAATGAGTTCATGATCGGAGGCTGAAGCAAAGAGGATCAAGAAATATCCATTAGGATAAACAGAAACTGAGTACTCACCTTTTGTGTTCCATACTTTTTTAGCCCACTCCTTGAAGACCCCCAGCGAAGGTCGGAAACCAAGAAATTGAACAATCAGGCCTCGGTTCTCCAACTCATTGATGCTACCTTGTACATCAGTCTTCTGAAGTTGAATAACCGGTGTTCCATCTGCTGCTAGCATGCATCCCTTCTCATTCTTCCTAGGATCTAGCTTGGGCATCCTCAAGGGAAATTTTTGGAGATTTCTACCATTTATATTATTCTTCGAAGATCCACAAAGGGCTTCTTTAAATGAGGTTTGGAAACCATTCGTAGCGATGAGATAATCTTTTCCCGCATCAATCTTCTTCACGTTAGCCATTACCGCCAAAATTCACCAAAAATGATCACAAAGGGATAACCCAACAGATCACACGTTTCCTTCAAAGGGCAGACGTGGAAGAGAGGATGAATAGAATAAGGTTTAACAATCTACTAAAGTCAAACATGAGTGAAAATTATAGATAACAATGCCACCAAACGACGTAGAAGAAGGGAAAAGGAAGGAAAATAAAAGGGAATCAAGGCACACAGAGACATAAAAACAAGTTCGAAAAACATGCACGAACAAAGGAATACCAACGATAGACACAAGGAAAGCCCTGTCCCGATCCTTGAAGGTCATGACATGGGCATGGAAGACAAGAAACTGGCACTAAAAACAGAAACATGTCACCAATAATTCGTTAAGTATCTCAAAGGGCTTGCCGCACCTGTACATGTTGTACACTCATTTATATTATGCATATATGGATTACAAATGACGAATCTTCTAAGAAAAGAAATATGTATAAGGAAGATTCTATTAGGAGAAAAATGTTTAAAGAGACGTGTGCGGATACATAAGAATATGAAATAGCCCATGTAACCATCTCATCATTTAATAAAATACAATAAACCATGTGACTGTCTTATCTTTTCCTCCTGGCTTGGAAGAAATTGTCCTCAAATTTTTTTTGGCTGCATAAAGTTTTGCTCAAATGTTGATTAGGACATCCACTTAGCTTGAGTAGGAAATGATGCTTTGTGACCAGCTAATTGGTAGCAGAGTTGCGCCTCGTTGTTTGATTGCGAACATCAAGAAGAGTATCTTTGTCCAAAGGAATTTGAATTCTGGAATGGTGTGCTTGGAATGAGAGATAATTACCTCTTCCTCCTGTGGTGGCTCATTAAGCTTGGGTTGACTTACATTCACAACATTATGTATACCAAAATAAGAAGGAAAATCCAACCTAAAAGCATTTTCTCCAAGCTGCTGCAAAATAATATAAGGCCCTTTCTAATATGTTTCTCAGAATTGAAATAGAAACTACGAAAAGAATACACACAAAGACACAGAGATTAAAGAGCTTTTTGTCAAAACACCATGTTTGCACTCTTCATTGTTATGGAACAAATAGATGTACAATCATGAGGATTTCTGTTGACTGCATAAGATCATGGCCAAGAAAAAAGGACAAGGTAGAAAGCTAATTTACAAAAATGTTTACAAGAGTGAATCTCATCATTTATCAAATATGTTTGTGCTTCTGATGCTGCTGAGGTTTAAATCTATGCTTATCTAAGTAGAGATAAAATTTATCACTAGTCTGAAAATATTGAGGGACTCAATGAGTCATTACTGATCATGAATATATTTATATTTGGCTCGAATCTTCATGTATCATGAACTTGTGTGTTGACTAGCCAAATGCTGGACAAAAGCCTTAGCTTGCTTCTTTTGTCAATGAGATGAAGTTGTTTTGGGCTGAGCTACCAAAATCTTGGAGCAAGGGGTGAATACCCATAGCTCATCTCAAATGTAGTGTCTTGTAGAGACTGGATAGCTGTATTGTAACTATGTTGCAACACATGAAGATTCTTGTCTCTCTACTTATTCTGTTTTTGGTAGACGCGTTGTGCATGACTAGGGATATAGAGAACCTCAACTAACATTCTAAAATATTCCACAAGGTTTTCCAAAAGACTCTAAGAAATCGTCACAATTAGAAATCATAGTGAGTGGTAAAGCCCAAGAAACACCATTGTTATTGAGAAAACAACTCAATAGCTTTGGAAGCACCTAGAGTTTTGTTACATGGAATGAATATGACCCTTTTAGAAAACCTTCATACAACAGCAAACATGCAATTTGGCCTCCAAAAAGTAGATTTCCACCCATTAAAGTCCATTGATATGGGTTCCCAAGGCCTGGAGGGAACGGGAAGTGGCTGGTTAAAACCAAGTTTTCTTTTAGAAGGTTCAAATTGAGTGCACAGTGATTATTTTTTAATAAAATCTTCCACATGGTTCCTCATAGAAGGCTAGTAGAAATATCTTTGTAAATGATGCACTGTCCTCAATGTGCCAAAAGATGAGTGTGCCTCTCTAATGAGTGTGAAGCCAGCTGAACCAACTGTAACATACATGATTTAATTTCATATAGCAAAGCCCTTAATGTCTAATAAACAAAATGAGTTTGTTTTGCCATTGCAAGTTGTAATTATGTTAAGTGGTGAGAATTACCCGAGTGTGGATTTGAATAAGTCACTTCCAATCTTCATATGCGTTTAGAACTGGTATTGAGAGTATTAGAAGTTGGTATTGGGAATATGCAAAATCTTGGGAGGTAAACTTGACATAATAACTCTAGTAGTAGTCCCCTTTTTGTACTCAATGAGATGAATTGTTGAATAGGGGAGAGGAGCCAATACTTGAGCATGGTCTAATAGTGGACATAGAGTCTTGATTACACAACACCCAATAGTTGTCATAGTACAACCTGATAGTTGTCATAAGACTATCTAGTGATTATTTAATTTTGACTTGACAACACCCAATAACATCATGACATGTAAGATTTACTATTATTAAATATTCAATGTTCAACCATTATCACCCATGTTCAAGTATTGGTTTCCATCACGGTGTAGTGTAACTCAAATTTATTATTTTAAATCAATTCAAAATATGCCTTTCCCTCAAATTAAACACTCCAAAGAAAAAATATAAATTAAGAAAAACTTGAACATGTTGGTGAAAAAATCGCGATCCCACATGGTATACAATTGATTTTGTGGACCCCTTAACTTAGGGTGCACCACTACTAGCTCCTCTCCCCTATAAGAAGCCTTTTAAGATGCCTTTGTTCTTGAATCTTGGTTTGCGAATTTAAAAACATGAGGAACTAATTATTTATATGAAGTATCCTTTACTTACCAAGGATGTAATGCCTCTTAACGCTCAAGTGCTCGAGACAATGCATAGAATCCATCATCATGTGTTGTAGTTTTGCATTTCTGCAAATAGTGTTTCTTAGTGGCATGCATTGAGGTGGCGTATCTGCTTAAGAACAACTCCTATGGCATAATTGGATGTATTTGTCTCTTATCTCTAGGGGACAATAAAAAACCTGTAAGAGAAAGCACTGGAGTTGAATTTATTTAATATACTATCTCCTTCAGTTGTCCTTTAGTATATTTCATTTACTGTTTAAATTCATACAATTGTCACACAAGTGAAATATATGAATGTTTCCTTTATACACACATGCACCCACACATGCACACACACACACAAAGACACACACATAGACGGAGACACACGCGTAGAGATACAAACACACACGCACACACACATTACTATGGCGACCAATCTTAAATTTAACACCCATTTGATCGTCATTAACGTTAATTTGACAGTCATATGGGAGTTTTTCTTCTTCCTCATTCAAATAAGGAGATGGAACCGATAATCAATGTGGGATGCCAAAAATCCAAGATAGGCACCCCAAATTTGATATCTCTCATCATTTTTTAGGCAGATGTATTTAATATAACTAGACTAGTTAGTGTGTTGACAATCATTTAATATGAGACCGCCTATGCAAGGTATACAAGCTCTATAATTAGTTCACTATTAACTAGTTAAGTGAATTCATTAATTAATTAAGTAGCTTGAAAAAGAAAAAGAATGGTGGGGGAGGTGGGCAGGAAGGGCGTGCGGGGGAAAGGGGTGTGTGTACATTGGTCAAAGGGAATGAAAAAGGAGAAGAGGGATAGGATTTACACAAGATACGTAACAAAGGTTTCCAAGAATGGCACAATTTCCAACCATCATCTTGATTCAAATTATTTGGATGCTTCTCAATCCCTAACATTTTGGTGAAACAATTCTCCATGCCTAACATTTTGGTGTTATTTATGCAATAGAGTAATTTGTTTGGTCTTAATGTTCCACTAGGGAAAACCTATTAACTCTACCATGCTCTAAATCTGCACAATCCTCCTTAATTCTAGTTTGAAATGAACTTCCAATCTTACCAATGTAAGATTTACCACAGGAGCAAGGGTAGTGTAATCATTTTTTCTTAGTTTTGCACTAATGGGGTCTTTGGTGTTCCTAAATCTATATTTTTAATTTTTTCCGTCAGTAAGGGGGTTTGGAGGCACTAAAGGAGATTACTGTGCATAATACCATTAAGCTACCGCGAGTCAAGGGAAAGTGAGAACTGTTAGTGGCACAAAATATTGGAGTGGAGCTCTAGTGGAGGAATAGGATTGTCATATTTTTTTTTCCTAATAATTGGGAGTAGAGTTATGATGCACACCAACTCTTTTAAGTTTTTATAATAGTCTATACTTTCTTATGGTTTGATTTCTAATTTCTATGTACGAAGATCAATCTTTTAGCAATAGTCATCTGAGAGCTTACACCATTGGCGAAATGCTACCTCAAGCATAAGAGAGTGAGAGCATGCTAGCTTCTATTTCTCATGGAAAGTATTCAGAGAAGAGGATTTGTAAAGGAGCCATGGTAATGTAATATCCCCTTCCCAATCAAAGAACTTTGGCCTATTTTGTCAACCTGACGGCCAAAGGAAAAATATAAGGGTGACTTAAGTTATATTTAATTATTATAAAGTGCCATTAATAAAAGAAAAAAAAAATATATAGCACTTATAATAATTTATATGACTTAATAATTATTAAAGCTAGGATGTAAAAGGGATCCAAATGTAATTTTTTATTCATCCTAGGAAAAATGGCGACTTGTCCTAAGAAGGGAAAATGGAGGGTAGAAATTGCATAGAGAATCATTGCATGTTGATTGGATATTTTAGAGGTTGCTTTGGGTTTCTTCTTCCTTTATAAGGAGAAGTTGACTTGAGGGGAAGACATTCTATGCTATTTGATAATTTCTGATTTATGTCTTAAGCTTGTTGCTTTTGCATAATAAATTCTAAGGACGAAAACCCTTAGTATTTTCTCTCTTGTGGACAAAAACCCTGAGAGTTTGAGAGGAATTTCTATTCAGGAAATTTTATTGAGCTTACACAAATTGTTTGAATCATTTACAACAATGTGTGAAGAGTATTTTGTAAGCAGAGTTGAAGAATAAATTGCAGCTGTGGTTTACTTCATTATAAGTAGTGGAGCGACCCATTTTGTAGTTGATTCTTGTTGAATACATGACATTCCAGGTCTGAAATTTATTGCTGCTTATTGTACTGAATTTTGGGAATAAAAATAAATTAATTTCATAATTTTTGGAGTTGATTTGATGTCCTAAATGTGCTGGTCGACCTACTTTTAATGGCAAAATTAGGGTTTCGTGTTTGTTGTGCGAAAACTAATTCTATAATATTATTTTTCATATTTTTGTGGCCCAAGATCCAAAATTTCAGCTCATTTGGACTTCTTTAGCAAAAGATATGAATTTTTTGAAGTTATGCTATAGACAAGGGTTTTAAATAATTTATTGCAGCCTTGTTTACATCAGAAATCTACATTTTTATACATATTTGGGCTTTATAAAATAGTGGTACCAGATTTGAGTGGAAAGATTTAAATATAAGGGCTGATTTGTGTGGGTTTTCCACTCAACCCTAGTCGCACTTCTCATTATAAATTCAGATCTGCATAGTAAAAATTTGATTTTAATTTTGTGAGCTTGCATTTGGTTGTGGGATTTTCCTAAAAGCCATCGAAAGCAAAATATGTCCATTTGAGGACATTACACTGGTATCAGAGCAGTGATTTTCCCAGCATGTGAAGCGGAAATCAGATTTGCATGAACAAAGGTAAGAATTATTCAATATGAAGTGGACCCAAGTTCCTATCTTTGATGACACCAATGGAATATCTGCTAGATTGTGGTTGAAGAAATCTGAAAGATATTTGTCATGTAATTCGGTGTGTCAAGTGATGCCCTCAAGGTCATCTCTAGATACATGGATGGAATAGCACACAAATGTTAGCATCATCTGTTGAAGACCCAAGAGAATGAATCCGTTGCTTTCTTCGAGGATTTTCCCCAAAATTTTCAAGAGAGATTTGATGTGCAGGATGAACAAACAAACAAAATCACGGAGTCTACCAAATCAGATTTACACTTGGAGAGAAATCAGCCAATGGTGTATTCCAACATGCAAGAAAAAGAAGCTCCAAAAGGTATGATTTCCATTGAGCAAAATAATAGTGTTAGTGAAACTTTTCTTGCTAGAGAAATCGATAATAGACATGAGAAGAAATTCATATATGCAAGCAAGGAGGATGTAATGGAGACTCTAAGAAAGTGTGAGGAATGGAATAGAAGAGCTAAGGCTGCTATATCGATAGCCGCTCAAGCAAAACAACTTCTACAAGAGTACAAGGCAAGGATGTGGACAAACAATGCAAGGGAGTCTACACCCATGAAGGAAGACTTTATGGAGCAACTTGCACGTGAAGAGGAGCCTCCCATGGACACTTTTATGGTATTGCAGCCTGCTGCAATTTCCAAATCAGCAACCGTTGATTAGCTTTCAGATACATTTAAGAGACACATAGACAATAGTATTGGGGACAACTCAACATATGTCTATCTTGAACACTTGGAGCATAGTGATGGCATTGAAAGGTATGAGATAAGGTCATATTTATTGTTGCATAGTAACTCATTTCAGATTTGCTTTATTCATGAGGTGTACGATACTGCAAATGGTAGAATAAAGCATGTGGATTCCTTGTCCCAAATTGATGAATATGGGCATTATGAGAGCTATCTATTTTTGCAAAAGATCTCTCATTTGATAGGTACATGTGCAAGGCTATTAAAATACTTCAACATGTTTTGTCTCTTGTGCATGGCACTTAAACAAAACAAATTCAGAATTGCTTGAGGGTAAGCAATTTTGGGAAGGGAGGATTGTAATATCCCCTTCCCAATCGAAGACCTTTGGCCTATTTTGTCAACTTGACGGCCAAAGGAAAAATATAAGGGTGACTTAAGTTATATTTAATTATTATAAAGTGCCATTAATAAAAGAAAAAAATAATATAGAGCGCTTATAATAATTTATATGACTTAATAATTATTAAAGCTAGGATGTAAAAGGGATCCAAATGTAATTTTTTATTCATCCTAGGAAAAATGGCGACTTGTCATAGGAAGGAAAAATAGAGGGTAGAAATTGCATAGAGAAAATCATTGCATGTTGATTGGATATTTTGGAGGTTGCTTTGGGTCTCTTCTTCCGTTATAAGGAGAAGTCGACTTGAGGGGAAGACATTCTATGCTATTTGATACTTTTTTATTTGTGTCTTAAGCTTGTTGCTTTTGCATAATAAATTCAAAGGACGAAAACCCTTAGTATTTTCTCTCTTGTGGTCAAAAACCTCGAGAGTTTGAAAGGAATTTATATTTAGGAAATTCTATTGAGCTCACACAGATTGTTTGAGTCATTTACAACAATCTATGAAGAGTATTTGCAAGCAGAGTTGAAGAATAAATTGCAGCAGTGGTTTACTTCATTATACATAGTGGAGCGACCCATTTTGTAGTTGATTCTTGTTGAATACATGACATTCCAAGTCTGAAATCTATTGCTGCTAATTGTACTAAATTTTGGGAATCAAAATAAATTAATCTCATAATTTTTGGAGCTGATTTGATGCCCTAAATGTGCTGGGCGACCTTATTTTTATGGCAAAATTAGGGTTTCGTGTTTGCTTTGCGAAAACTAATTCTGGAATAGTATTTTTCATATTTTTGTGGCCCAAGATCCAAAATTTCAGCTCATTTGGACTCCTTTAGCAAAAGATATGATTTTTTTGAAGTTATGCTGCAGACAGGGTTTTTAAATAATTTATTGCAGCCTTGTTTACATCAGAAATATGCATTTTTATACATATTTGGGCTTTATAAATTAGTAGTACCAGATTTGAGTGGAAAAATTTAAATATAAGGGCTGATTTGTGTGGATTTTCCACTTAACCCTTGATCTGTGAACTCTTCAACTTTGGAATTATTCACAAAATCACAATTAATCGTTGTTGTTTACTTTCTATTAGAAAATAACCGAGATAGCTAGTGAATAAATTATTATTGTGCTTAGAATCAACAATTGTAGTAAAGGAAAGAATATAAGCACATAACACCAACAATTTTATCTTGGAAAACCTCCAATAGAGGAAAAACCAGTCGGGAAGGGCAATTGCTCTTTCTTCCCACTTCTATTGGCCAATTCAAATCAACAAGTACAGAATTTACAATAAGTATGAAAGGGAAGTAGATAATATCTCAACACTTCCTTTCAATTACTTGCTTGCTTTGTCTCAACACTCCTTTCTTCTACAACAATACAATTTCCAGCACTAAGACTTCTTGCTCACTTGCTCTCATGCTTCGATGATCTTCTACACTTCTACAATTGTGTATTTATAGCCTTTCTCATGTCCTCCCATGCACTAGAGAATGGGAAAGGTCATGAAGGAGAAGAGAAACGAACATCCTTTCAAATTCAGAGGCTGTTTGTTTTGAATTTTGTTTTCTGTCCGTAATGGCCAGGACCGCCGCCTTGTCTGGGCGGCGGTTCTGTAACCGCCGCCCTGCACCGGGCAGCGGTCCTGTTACTTACAAGACAAAACCTCCGTTTATTGTTTTTCTTCTTTGTGCTAACTGTTTTTGATGAAGTAGAGTTATTTTGGATCCCTATGGATCAACCCTAATCACACTTCTCATTATAAATTCATATCTGCATAGTAAAAATCTGATTTTAATTTTGTGAACTTGCATTTGGTTGTGGGATTTTCCTAAAATCCATCAAGGGCAAAATATGTCCATTTGTGGACTTTATAGGGAACCCTGTATCATAGATTAGACTCTTTATTATGGTGATGTTATATTAAAAGTTAATGCCTATCAAATATGTGTCTGACCCTTTGTCCAATTCTAAATGGGATGGACTACAACAAATATAATAATATCAAACAGATAATGACCAAACCGTACAAGGGTGCTTTGCATTCAATTTTGATTTAATACCGAGATGCAATTTGTAAGACCCTATCATTTGCTATATACGTTTACTATCTATGTTAAAAAGCTTCTCATAAGAGTTGTGGTTTCACTTATACCCTGATAGTTCATAAGAGTCGGTGATCTTTTTGAGTGTTGATGAAAATAATATGGAGATCTGGTGTTGAATTGGCAGTTAAATTTATTTTTGCTTTTACTCGTATTAGTGTATAGAGGAATCATCATTTTTCCTAACAGCAGTTTAATGCCTTTGCAGGTACTAAATTTGGAGGTGATGGACAATAGTAGGCACTGGCAAATAGTAGGTTGCAGTGCTTATACTGGGGAAGGTCTGCTAGCAGGCTTTGATTGGCTTGTTGACGACATTGCTTCACGCATATATCTGCTTGAATAATTGATTGACTTCTATCAGGGAGTTGGAATCTGATTCTGCCATTCCGGTGCCTGATTGTAAAGCAGTGTACAACAAATACTTATTGTAAGCAGAAATCCAGCTCTTGGCAAGTGAGAACAAAAGGAGCCAATATTGTTAGATTTACTATATTTTTCAATATTTTGGATCAGATGCAAGTTTTGAAGTACTTTTGACAACTATATTTTTGCTTACTTTTTAAGGCTGGATGAATGGTTTTCTGTTTTTTGTTGTTATTTTCATATAATTGGACACTTTACAATTGTTTAAGACACATCGTGGGCTATAAGAGAATGTCCTAGAGAAGAACTATACGAATAAATTTGCTCTTAATCCTCACATGAGATACACGTAGTCTGCTGACGCTTATGATTGTTTCAACAGATAGATTAGCTATAACAAATCATTTTAAGTAGTCATTTCACTATGACAACTCTATATGCCGCCATCCTTGTTGGATAATGTCTGTATTTGTAACAAGCACTACCATATGACATTAATCCAAATTTTAATGTAGTTTTTGTGGTGCAGCTAACAACTTTTACTTATTTAATGTTTTTTGAGCATGTTTCCTAGTGATGGAAAGATGCTCTAAAGATTCTCTTTTCATTTCTTCCTGTTATCATATGGTCCAGGTCTGCTATGGATCACTTTGACACATGGTGAGCACATAGATACATATTTTGTTAGCATTATAATGCAGTAAATGGATACAAAGTTGTAAAAAGAATGAAAACGCCCTTCGTGGAACCCATAGTTCACAGAATCGTATTTGGCAAATAGTTGGCAGACCCCCCAAAAATTGACTCGGCAAGACTCGGCAAATATTCAGAAGTACTCGACAACTTCAAAAAATACCAAATTTCTTTCAAGAACATAAATTTTATGCAAAATATAGTTACAAAATGAAGCTGCAAAACGTTGGGGAAGTTTTTTCTATTAGATTTGATTACAAATAAAATATTAAATCACATCATCATGTGAATACAACAGCCAGCTGATAAGTCTTATGAATATATGATGATTTTTCGTTGAAAATTATCATCGTAAATTGCATATCTATGCAAGTGAAAAATAACAATAATTTACAATTTCCAAAAACTCGCCATTTTTCTTTAAATCTCTCTGAAAACTTGCAAGTATTTGTCAAAAATTTGTGTGTATTCACCATAATCTCGCGAATAATTGCCGAAAACCCACAAGTATTCACCAAAAAATTGGCTGCATGTTCTAGCAAATTTTTTTGTGGAATATTCGGCCAAGGAAAAAAATGGCGAGTACTTCCAAAGTTTGCTAACTATGGTGAAACCCATCATATCGAAGTTTATTATAGACATTCTATCCAAAACTAGGCTCTTCTAGTTCATGGCTAACCAGAACTTTTCCATAATAACTCAATATGTAGATAAAATCAAGCCCATTTAATAACAAACATAGGATTGGTAATAGAGTAAATTGCGACCCAAGATACCAGATCAAAATCTTAAATCAGATTCTTTGCTCAACCATACTAGCCATTATGGTGTGACTCGATAAATTTTTTAGGATGTTCCTATTCAAACAAACATAACAAGAGGAATGAATGCTTGAGGGACAGCCTTTTTAATTAGATTATACTTATGGACATGATAAATAGATCTTCCATTCAACATTATAAGCGAGGTCAGTACTAGTCATGAAAATTAAATTTCATACTTGTTAGAGACGGAGATGCTAACTATGATCACGACACACCTCTCTACACAGGCATGCCCATTTAAATAATTGCTACCATAATTGTAGTACAAATCATTGTTTTGCCATTTTGCATTGTGTTGCAAGACATGAATTATTGATGGTTGATAGAGTTGCATGGGCATCTATTTCTCAAGCAAATGAAAGGACCTTGAGGAACCTCTACTAGATATATTTTTATTTTAAGTTCCTTCACCTTCTTGATTGTTGCTGCCATCGAATATTTGCAATTGGGACCTTTAGTTTATGTGGAATGCTTTCTCGTAGCCCATTGATCTGTACTTCCATGGAGAGTTGCCCATTAGTCAAATTGCGTGTCCTTGTTTCCAGCCTCTAATGGCACACATTGTATTCTATCTCCGATCATATTTGTTAGCCTAAGGTATCCCTTTAATGTGGTTATTGCTTCAAGAGTAGTCATATTAGATGACTAGAACATCAACAAATTTTATCCATGCCCCTTTGCTTTGTTGCTTTGTACACTTGAATGCTAGAGGGGGCATAGCAGAGTTGAAAGTATTATCACATCTAATTGATTGCCATCAGACACTTGGGTTTCACTCTTCGGAAGATTGTACCAGGAAAAGTATCCAAAGTTGTGATTTGGGATCAAAAGTTTGTTATCCTTTGAGAGGCGTACTGGACATTGTTGTTAGGATTGTGAATAGCTCTGATCTTTGCTGAGAATAAAAATACATTTCCTATGAAAATAAAACTTCAAATTTTGTTTAAACTTTCTAGTACCTTGATTTTTGCAAAATCCTTGAAGGTGGTAAATTCTACATGAACTAGTTGCTTATCTTTCATATCACAGAAAATTTCCAAACAATTACCAAAATCACAGGGATAAGTACAATTATTTTGATATTAAATTCCTGAAAAAATGCTCCAACATAAAATGCTTGATCTAAACATTATGTGAAGAAAATTTTATAGCATTCATGATTTATTTGTTACTTTTTAACCTTGAGACAACTTTATAGCAGTCACGATGTACTTTTCAGGTTTTTGACCTTTAAGGTTGTGATCCATTAGATGGAATAAATTTACTTTTGGCATCTATAACATTTATTTAAGAACTACTTATAGTGATGCTTCTAAGATGTTCCTCTTTTATTTTTATTTGAAGGCTAAAAACATTTTGTAACTTTGTCAATGGAGAAAGAGGCTAGAGGGTGAGAAGCCCAAAGTGCGGAATTATATTTATCATTCTTCTCCTACTAACAAACTTGTGATTATTACCACTGTCCTTATCCATACTGACAAAAGTTTAGGATGATTGTGCTAAGTGGGTCCCCCAACCTCGTGATTATTACCAAAATACATTAAGAAAAAATGTCATTTTAATGACCACCATAAAAATTCCACAAAAAGTTAATAATATAATTATGTAACTTGTCAAATATGAAGGGCCACAACTAAACTTACCCTTCAAATTGTTATAGCTAAGAGCACCCCTTCAAAGATGTGTACCCTGAAAAATTATATTCAATGATGTGTAAACAATTATGACTGCAAAACTAAGAACTAACTCACATGAGCTACATACGAAATTGGTATATGGACACTTTTAAAAATGGTTTTGGGGAAAATAATTTGTAAGTTTTATAGCTCAAATGAGATTCGAGATGAAGCTAATTTTTTCCTAGCATACCCATTATGCAATGATACAAGACATTCTTTTGTAGATATATGTAATCTTAAATTATTTCATGAACTCCTTAATCATCACAACCAAACTAAACTTGGTTTTTTATTTTAAATCTAAATGCCAATTGAATCACTAGTCTACATGAGTAAGCAATGATTTAGTGGTCCATGTTTTCTTCAGACAAATATGGTGTTAAAAAATCACCACCCTTCAAAAAATGCCTTACTATCTTAAGTTGGATATACCTAATGTTGTGTCTTGGAATTGTTTCCATCACTCCAAAATCCTCATATCTATATAAAAACTTAATCCATATTCATTGGAAGGAATGGTACGCAACACTTATAGACCCCATACACCATGAACCCCATACACCATGATCCCCATGCATGTGGAGGTGATGCCACAAGGAAAGTGCCTCTAACAAATTCCTTGCTATCTCAAGTCATATATGCCTAATCCATGTGTCTTGGAACTATTTATGTGATTCAAAAATCCTCAATTCCACATAAAAATTTAATCCCATCTTGGTTAGAAGGCTTTGTCTATGGGAAAATATAATCCTGATATACCATGATCCTTCTGCCAATGGGGGTGGTGCCACAATGGAAGTGATCCTCATGCTACCATAATAGCTAATTTGTTGCAGATAACTATATTTTCTCTCTAAGTTTCCGCTCTCCTCTTCTTTCTCTTAAAAAATATCCAAAAAGACTCCCTTACCACAAGCTTATGAAAACGTCTTTCCATATAAGTTAGATATGCCTAATCCGTGTCTTGGAATTGTTTCTATGAATTTAAAATCATATTTTTATCCACATTAAAATTGAAGCCCATATTAGTTGGAAGGTTTGTTTCAAATGGAAAAATAATTTATTGTGATATTTATGCCAACGAGGGAAATGCCACAATGAAAGAATCTCTCCTAAAAATACAAAAAATGATTGGTTGTGGATGAGTACATTTATTTGCTTGACCCCCCTTCTCCCCTTTTATAGCTTAAGAAAAAATCCAAAACAATTCTTTTGCAACAAGCTTATAAAAATGTATCTTAAACAAAATACGCCTAATATATGCTTTGGAATTGTTTCAACAACTCAAAATTTCTCTATCTACATAAAAACGTAATCCCCTCTCTTCCTCTGTGGCTTAGAAGAAAAATCCAAAAAATTATTCCCTCACAAATAGATTCAAAAAGTGCCTAGTTATCTTCAACCAGATATGCCTAATCTTTGTCTTGGAATTGTTTCTAAGACTCTAAGATCCTCATATCTACATAAAAAAAAGAATCTTGTATTGGCAGGAAGGTTTGGCTTAGGAAAATGTAAACCCAATACACCACAATTCTTATGTTGATGGAGGTGATGCTATAATGAAAGTGACCCTCCTTGGTCTGAGAGTGGAAGTAGTAGCTAATGTCTACCTCCTCATTGCGGTACTCTTGTCATTATTTAGACACTTCACACAACCACATGTATCCCACATAGTGCAAAAATCAGTAGATAACAATGTTGCCTTCATTCCCAATCAGCCAGGGCTCCAATAAGAGTCAAGGGGTTCACCTTGTGGAGTTGAGGGGGAAAACACCATGGGGTATGGGACAATGGCTTCTGGGCCATGTTTTTTTGATCAACAATCTTGTCACTATTCATCAACGCGATGTTCAATAACTCATAATAACATTTGTACACTATATGCATCTTGTGTGACATTATGCCAACTTGTGCCATCACAATTGGCTATCCTCACTCGAAACTCAACTTGATTGGAACATGTCAAGGTAGTGCACAACTCGAGTACTTATATAGGTTACACACTAACCTCCGCGACATCTTCCCAACATATTGATGCTTCTCTAGGCATTGCTTAAATTGACTAGAATACCTTGAGTTGAGACCAAGTACTAAGGAACATTGTGCAATGTTGTGTACTTCCACTCACACTCTCATGTTCTGTGTAACCTATGCCCCTTTGTGGCATCTCAAAAATTTCACAGAGACTTCACACACCCTTGTGCACTTTCAAAACACTAAGATGAATGTTGTGCAATGCAAGACATCCAAAACTTAGTGGTCACATGGACACTTTGCACCATGTCGTACCATTCCATATGTCACTTCTAGTGCTCAGTTAATGTCAATATAATTGTTATCATACCACACATTTGGGAGTTCAACTATCATACTTGCAAGAAGGTGGATAACCATACACAATAAAAGTCGAACCATTTCATAATTATTCTCTGGTTATCAAGAAACAAATATATTCAAGACTAGGCAAATCTTTTAGGAAGTGTCTCCCCCTTTTTGAGCTCAAGAATTCTCATCCTCAACATTTCTGGTTAGTCATAGTCTTGAAAAATCAATTAGGAAGTGTTTCTCTTATTTGATAATGAGAATCCTCATTTTTAGCCTTACTATGCATTAGATGCATATGTAGTATGTTTTACAGTTTCCATTGAATAAAAGTAGCAATCACATTCCTCGCTTCCAATGAGATCATTTATCTTGAAAATTATTCCTTTTGACTCCCCAATCACATTTTTTTATTGCATCGTAATCCCTTTCTCATTTCTGCAATATTAAATTCCACATTATAGTTCCAATCATCTGAGGGGTCAACCTTAATAGAAGAGATCACCGAGCCAATTGTACAGTTGTTGTCTTCCACATTTTCCATTTGAATACTACCAGGATGTACATTTTCCTACAATTTCTTTTCTTCCCTCAATTTTTTTGATGTATTTCATTATATTACAATGCTAATGAGAAAATGTGTTACAAACTTCTCATCTAGACTTACACATTAAATGTGGATGTTGGGATATAGTTCACCTAGCTCTAGAGATATATTTTATAGGTTTGGATTCATACAACGATTGTGTTATGATGAGATACGGATTTTCCTTTCTTGAAGCTCTAGCTTCCATGCTAAGACCTAAACAGGGGTTAACAATGATTAGGTTGGATTACCTCACTACACCCTGTTTGATGTGATGAGTGATGTGTTATATGCCACCACTCTAAAGAGGGATAAAACCACATGTAGTTCTCCCAATCCTATGATGAGACACATGTGATATATAGAATAAACAATAAATATGGAGCCTTGATATGAACTTACACTTGGAAATATACACGATAACTCATATATTACTCATTCTTGATCTAGGGAAATAATATAGTTGACTTCATATTTTAGTAGCTTGTCATACATTATTGGTGGTAAACTCAACAATTTTTCCTTCGCCTAAATGACTGATATAATACAAAGATAACAAATTCACAGACAAAGCTAGAACATGGAGAACTTTATTTGAACATGTTATTCATCATCTTAATGGATCCTTCACCTTCAACATTAAGAGGAGTTTAGTTTTTGATTTATTTATTTTTGTATTATTTTCCAAGATAGTTTGAAACAAAAAATCCTAATTTACCCTGTGATTTGAGGCCCACGAATCCAATTTTCTATTCATTTATTGTTGATCCACTAGTTGTAGAAAGAGCAACACTTATTTTGGAGGGAGGAAGTTGCATTTGTTTGATCTCTGCTTCCAATTATGTCATTCTATTTAAACACCAATGTTCTTTGGTTAAGTGCATGGAAATGGGGGGCCAAAAAGCGGACACAATTATGTTTTTTGGCCATTTTAGCCATAACACTCTTGCGTTATGGCTTGGTCACATTATACCGCAACAGGGAAAAATTAGGGTTGCGGTAATTACCTAGCCTAAAATGCAAGCACGGTATAACGTGCTCACATTGGTAAATGAGAGTGTGTTATAATCGTGCTTGTGTTTTTCTTTGTCTATGTGGTATGTGTGATTTTGGGAGGGATATATTTACTAATCTTTATAAGTTTTTCATTTAATAATATTTATACTTTATTATTTTTATACTTAAATTTATTTTAGTAAATATAAGAAATTAGGGTCACTCTGCACCTTATGGAACTAGTCTCACAGCTCCATCAATCACAGTTTATAAGATGGTTTTTCATATTAAAACATGGTCAATACATAGGTATTTTTCAGGATTTCAACATTCAATCTAAAGATTTTATTGTTTAAATTCTACAATCGATGTCTATTTTGGGAAATAATATAGTCATTGTTTAGGTTTTGGGGCCTTTTAGAAGTGTTGCAGGAAATTTAGGAAGATTTAGGAAAGTTTTTATCATTCAAGAACAATCTTCTCAACAATAGGTTTTCTAGGTGTAGGGAACAAACACTCTAATAGTGAAATTTGACTTCTTTAGATTATTTTGGGAGCTCCATAAGGAGTTGGGATGGAAAAAAATAGGCATTAGAAATATATGTGAATCATATATATGTTGGCAACATCCATTTTTCTCAAAGACTTGAAGGTTTCATGAAGAATTTTAAAATAGTAAAACTTCCTCTTTCAGTTCCAGTAAAAAATGGCCCTAAATTTGCAAGATCTAGAGAGATGGTCACCACATGGTGATAGGTGAATATTTGTAAATGTTGATAAGTACCTCTCAGAATGGGTACTTTCATAAATATACTATTGTTTACCATGGGTGAGGATCTCATGAGGACGGGGCCAAATTTTGTGAGTTGAAAACACCTTCCTAACGCCCCAGGTTGTGTTTTTGAGCGACAAAACTTCTAACATGAAAAGGTGGTAAAAAATGAGTTACCATGAGTTGAAATCATGTTTATAAAACCTCAAGTGATGACTTAAGTGTTTAGAAACATTGTTATGAGATCTACATTGTGATGGGAACATGATGCTCTCTTCTAATTACAAGGCAAGAGTGAGGATCACTCTCTTACTTTTCAAGGCCTCAACAATTAACCCTAGTGATCACAAATCAACTCCATGATGCTCAAACCATTTTTTGATTATCTATCACTTACTGAAATAGGTATTCACCATGTAGATGGAAGGATTTATCATTGAATGAGATTCTTGTCATGTGGCCACCTATTATACTGAAATGAGGTGGTTGTAATTTCCTTCCTCCTTTGAAGTGTGATCACACTACAAGGTTCGAATGAGTGTTTAAGAACACTACCAAGTGAGTGACATCAAGTGAAACTCAGATGATTTCTCATTCTTACATATATGGTGCTCTATATGAAGATCATCCTCTTACCCCTCCTGGCTTCAGAATTCTCCTCGTATGGAATCAACTTCATGATACTCATACACCTCTTTGCTAGTATGCCTCTCATGGAGATAGATGATGCATTGATCCTTCACACATGATGGTCATGAATGCCTTAGTTTGACTATCTCATCTTGGCTTTTTCCTTGAAGAGCTTTGAACATGATGGCAGAGTCAAGATATGATGATCCTCAACTTGCTTCCATGAGCTTTACATTTCATCTTTGAACATGATTACACCATTTTTAACTTCACAATTCACTTCCCTAACCAAGATGCCACATGAGTGGAAACATTCCTATAGTATCTGGACACATATTCACTAAATTACTCCTCATGGAAATAGGTTTCCTCCTCTATATGGAAGGATTGATCCCTAAATGAGATTTGAAGGAATGTTTAAGGGTGAGATCCATCTTATTGAACTCTAACTACATTGAAGCACTGTGAAAGCCACTCCCTAAATCCTCATCAAGATATGAACACATTTCGCCAAGTATTTATTAAGTGTTTAGAAACAATCTTAAGAGATATGCATTATTTCCCTCCAATGACTACCATTGCCACTCATGGTGAATGTTATCATCCGGGATCCCATGATTATCATTCAACTTTATGAACTTCATACACTACACCTTTTCAACTTCATGGAGATGATTCATATCCTTAACACATGAAATCACTTGAATTCTCCTTATATACACTTTTTATGATGATTCTCAAATTAGCTTCCCATTTCACAATGTCTATTATAGATATCATTTTGATTTTGTAGACACATATTCACTCATTTTTTTCCTCTAAACTCATTTGAACTTTAAAATCGTTTGAGGGTGAGCTCCATATAGAACTCCAACAAAATGAATCACCATTGTCAAGCCACTCTCTCAATTCCCTGAACACATTGCCAAGTTTTTATTAAGTGTTTAGAAACAATCTCAAGAGATATGCACCTTTTGTGAGATCAATATGACTACTATCATCACTTATGGCGATCCTTTCTCATCATGCTCATGATTATCATTCCCTTGATAACTTGAATTTCAATGAGGTTCTAGATGTTTCAGATCCTTCACATACCTCATGATTCTACTGATTACAACCATTGTCCAAGTGACTTTCTATTACACATTTTTATGCATATTTGTTTTCCTCTAAACTCATTCGTTAACTCCCAGAATCTTCCATAGAAGATAACATTCACCATTGAAGCTCTCATTCCCTACACCTCGAATACCCAATGTTGAACAAATGGATTCTGAATGATATTTTCTTTCCTAAAATTTCTTAAATTACTTGAGATACCTTCAATTATCTTCAGTATTACCCTCATATGCTTTAGAATTTCCCCGAACATTCCTAAACTGTGTTTACCAACTGCAAAATGGTGAAAATGTCCTTTTTAGCCTCCAAAGGAAAATATATTTAACTGAATCTCACTGAATTAATTTATCACGTTGGGTAATCATCCTTGCACACTAAAAAAAATTTAAAACCTTGTTAGGAATTTCCTTTGAGCCAGGGTGAAGGTTGAACTGAAGGCAAGCTAGTCAGAGGAAGGATGCAAAGTGACTAAAAGGATACACATATTGATGTCTATCAAGAGGAATGAATTGAATATTGCTATGCCATTAGTCCTATAACTTATACTTGCATATTGTGATCATTTATCTACATTTTGGTGTTCTTGGTGTTCTATTGCTTCTGATATTCAAATCTATCTAAATAATTTCATTACAAATATATAGTGGTAGTTCATGAAATCTAGCATTTACTTCCAACCTTGAATAAGTTTTGTTAACTCTCATAGTTTTTCTCACCTAAAGCTTAATGTTGGGAGCATATCAGGTGTCCACAGATTTGGATTATAAAATAAGAAACTTGAATTTAATCCTCATATTCTTAAAGCTTATTCAATAGGTAAATGATTCAAGAAGGGTTTGTATGATAAGAAATCTAAATTTTCTCCCTATCAAGTTATCTAAAACCCTATTTTGGGGTTTTAACAAGAAAATATTAATATCTCAGCTGATAAGGATTCTTAGAAGATAAATCTACCTAGAATTGGGTTATAAAACTTATGAGTCTTCTTGAGTCACACCATTATGGAGAAGACTCTAATACCATTGCGGAGAACACCCTTTTGATCAATTTTATCCATGTGGAATTAGAACTTGAAGGTGAATCACATGTTCCTGACCTCCACAATGTATTGAGCTCATTACCAAGCACTAATTAAGTGTTTAGAAACACTCTTGGGAGGTATGTATTGATTAAGAGTATGAGATGATTGCTAGCATCACCTTCGGTGGCCTTGGATCAAAATGGATGCTCCCAAAATGTAAAGGATTATTCAATATTTTACAGTTCCTACTTGTTTTCCTCCTAAATCGTTATGGAGCTCCCGGAATTAGAGAATTCAATGTTCACAATTTGACAGCTCATTCCTTGCACCTGAAAGCCTCGTTATTGAACAGACTATCCCTTAATGATCAAAACTTTCCTAAATATTCCTAAAATACTTCCAACACCTTCAAGGATTTCAAATACAACCTTTAGATACTTAATAATTTTTCATAACCCTCCTAGAGGATGCACACAGGCTCCAAAATGGCCAAAATTGGCCTTTTTAGGCTTGCCAATGAATTAGTCTTTTACTGCACTTCAATGAATGGAATAATGGACCTTTTAAAACCTTTTTACAAACTTATACATGTTCACCCAATGCATTAGGAATACCTTTAAGGACAAGGTGATCATGACACAGGAGGAAGGTTGGCCTAGAGAGGGATTCAAGAAGATTTGGGAGTAAGATTTCACATTGTGGCTTGGTTTTCATGGTTTAAGTTTTGCATTTTTGGTTATCAATTCACACATGACAACATCTCATATTATCATCATCTTACCCTTCCAGTCTTCAAAATCATCCTTGAATGGAATAAAATTTAGGATTCTCATACACTTCTTTATCATATCCCTCTCATGAGAATAGGTGACTTCTTGATCCTTCACACATGATGGTATTGGATGCCTCACTAGCTTGACTAGCTCATTTTGATTTGTTTCTTGAAGATATTTGGACACAATGGTAGAGTCAGGATATGATGATCATCAATTCACTCATTGAGCCTCACTTTTCACCTTTAAACATGATGGTCTCTTCTTAATCTCATAATTCACCTCCCTACCCAAGATGTCACCTGAGTGGAAACATGTTTATGATGTCTACACCCTCTTTCTCAATTTCTCCTCATGGAGATAGGTTTCCTCCTCCTGATAGAAGGATTGATCCCTGAATGAAACTTGGAGGAATGTATGAGAATTAATTCCATGTTCTTGACCTCCACACTGTACTGAAACACTGCAAATTCCACCTCCATGACTTGTAAGATGTGTGTTCATTACCAAGAATTGATTAAGTGTTTAGAAACACTCTCATAAAATATGCATTGTTTTTGAGCCTGAGATGATTTCCACCATCACTCATGGTGAGATTCTCTTATCATGCTCTTGATGACCATTCCCTTCATGATTTGAATCTTGATGAAGCTCTTGATGTTTTAAAAATTTCACAGACCTCATGCTTTTTATGATTGCACCCATTTTCCTCATGATGTTTCAGATCCTTCACAGACCTCATGATGACCATTCCCTTGATTATTTGAATCAATAAAAACTTACATATGTGTTTTGATTTATTATGTGTTATAAAAATTGCATGAGTCCATATATTCGAGAAATTGTTGCTACTTTAGGGAGTTATGATGTTTATAAAATATAGTTTTAACACATCTAACACTCCTAAAAATGTCAGTAAACAATCTAAAAGGCCCAAAAACCTAAACAATGACTATATTCTTTCCCAAAATAGACATCGATTGTAGAATTTAAACCCTAAAAGCTTTAGACTGAATGCTGAAATCCTAAAAAATACCTATGTACTGACCAAGATTAGAATATGAAAAACCATCTTCTAAACTGTGACAGATGGAGCTGTGAGACTAGTTCCATAAGGTGCAGAGTGACCCTAATTTCTTATATTTACTAAAATAAATTTAAAGTATAATAAATAATAAAGTATAAAGACTAATAAATGAAAAAATTATAAATATATATCTCCCATAACCACATATACCACATAGCAAATAGAAACGCGAGCATGCTTGCATTTCATCTTATTTGGATTTGAAATTACCAAACCATAGGCTTGGATTTTCCTTGGATATCCAAACCTAAGGTTTGGACTATGTAATATGTGAATAAATCCGTGTTTTACAAAAAAACATCAAAATTTCACGTGTACACCCTGATATCTCATGCATTATGACATAATATTCTAAAAAAATTATACTATGACATCAAGCTCAATTTTACCTTGGTGACGATATACTTCTTTCTAAAATACAATTAGTTTAAGGCTTTCATCCTTAATTTCTTTTACTAGTGCCTTATTTTCTTGTCAAAACGTATGCATACGTTTTTGTACACAATTTATGATTTTTCATCCAAATTTCAAAAAAAAAAAACTCCTCTTCTAAACTCCATTCTACATGCACTAAAAAAAACAAAAAATGACTTTTTCTCAAAGTTACGGGGGTGTACACACAAATATTTCATTTTCGAGATGTGTGCACTTTGAAAATTAATAAAAAATTATATATAGATCCAAAAATTATGAAAGATTAGTGGGACCTCGTACATGGTTTTATCTAAATTTATACTGAAGGGATTTTAAAAATAAGCTATATAACTAAAAAAATAGGGGGGCACACACACAATAGGTTCTTATGTTTTTGACACAAAAATAGACATACTTTGTGTGCACACCACATTTAACCCTCTTAATCTCCACCATTTTTGAAATATATTAGTAGTTTAGAAACTAGATTATGAGATCTACTATACTTATTCTTACCACTTTGTCAAATTTTGAGCATTTGCATGCCAAATTATTAGATGAAGTTAAGGTTTTACTGATTTCAGGAAAAATGTGTCCACTTTTGACCCCCTTTTGGCTCCTCATTTCCATGCACTTACCCCTTTATAACTTGGTTTACGAAAAAATTAAAACATTCTTTGCTATATTTTCCTTTGTCTATACTTGGGGTAGATTTTTACTTTGTTGATTGATTTCCCTTAGGATTGGGCTATGTTTTTCCTTTATCCTTGGTGGGGACCTTGCCTTTTCTAGTGTTAGGTTTTGGAAACACATTGGAGTCATTGACTACCGATACTTATTACTTGGTACCTCCAGGTTAGATATCACCAATAAAAACTAGTTTTTCATGCTCTCTATGAAGTTACTCACATAATTTATTGAAATTTAATGCCACATATGTAGTGCCCAAAGAATCATGCTGTATTTAGTAGTTGGAGACAAAAAATGAATATGAATGATAAAATTTAGATTAAATATTTGTAATGATATTTTCATCAGACCTTTTTTCACAAGCTTCGGAAAGTAGAAGCCTTAAGTGCTTCACTTGAGTGGTGAAATCCTCAATCTGAACATTATTATCTAAATTAAGAGAAAAAAGTTCATTTCAAAATTGGCATGCTCATAAATTATCGTGAGTTCTAGAAATATTTTCCAAGATATTTAAAACATTATTGGTATCCATTTCATCCTAAAAATGAAACTACAAATTAGGGGATATCACTTGCCCAAAAATTCTTTACGCTTCATCATAGTGATTTTTCCATGCCAACAATTTTGTAGGCTCTGTAGGCGCTACTTCCGATTCATTGCAATGTAGTAAATACCATGGCTAATAAGGAAATTATTAATGTGTCATTTTGAGTTGAAGTAATTAGATCTTGTGAGAATTACGCTTTTGACATCCTTAGTGAGTGTTTAAATTTGTTGTTGGTAAAAAATAGCCCAATTGTTTTCTTTATAAAAATATTTCTAAAAATAACATTTAAAATGATCACCTTCATGAGAAAATCACATTGGTGTAATTTTTTCACGAGGAAAAAATATCCAAATAATTTTTCACAAAAATAGTTTGAAAAAGTAGATTTGTATGGGAAAATTTTCATCAAAATTGAAGCAACAATTAAAATGATCATATTGAAGGAAAAATCACGATGGAATAGGTCCTCAACATGTAAAAAATTCAAAAATTGTACTCTTTTTTTCATGTGGAAATGCTAATATGAATCCATACGGGTTCAAAATCCAATCAAAACCAAAAAATTCCACCCAATTGAATAGAAACCTCCTCTTTTTCTACTTTTCCAAACACACCCTTCGCACTATCTACTCACTACTCTGCAACTATCAAAAACAACAATTTACCAACTATACTTAGATATGACTAAGATCCTACTAAAAATTAAAAATTTGAAGTGTCTCTGCATAAAAATTATGTACTGAAACTATGACTGAATAGAGGATCCAAACTGAAATTGAATCAAATAATATGTACTATGTTTGACTAGGGCTCTATACTGAAACTGCCATGAAAAACTCAACCAAGGCTACAACCAAAATACCAAATCTGAACAATACCATGCTAAAATTCTAGATAAACCCAAATGATTCACTAGGTCAGGGATTGTTTGTTCAATGGGATCTCTGATATACTTATCATGTTCATGAATAGTGAACTAAACCAATGTTTCAAGCCATTGACTATGGAGGATTCCACAATTCCCATAATTGTACTATCCCTTCTCCGAGGTACATAGATATTACCTTCTTGAGGCTAATTGCTTATTAGTGCTCTAAAAAAATGAACATCTAAAAGGATTCCCAAAGGAAAAATTAAGAAATCCTAAGCACTTCATATATGCTATGAGGTACATGGAAGCTAAAATATGCACATCACGTTATCTAATGGGTTGAGTATTGGGGTAGAGGCTGTAATGCCTTATATTAGGTAAAACTGATAATAGATTTTTGCATAATGACATCTTCTGATGTTTTAAAAACTAAAATACGGTTCTAGCTAGGGAAATAAAAATATGAATATGTAAACCCTAAACAACCCACCATTTTCACCAATTTTGATCAATTCACATCCCGCGAAGGAAAAAATGAGATCAAAAGATTGGTTGATTGTAGCAAGCCACTAGATTTGGATAGTACTTGAAAAAAAGCACTAAAAAGTGCAATAAATTTGAACACCCACTTAAAAAAATTCTCTCAAAATTGTAGAATGGATCTAGGTACATGAAAAAAGATTAGAAAAATTACAAATATGTTATATAGAGTTGTATGCAACACAAGGTAAAGATTCTATTGCTTTGATATCGTATTAAAATACATTGTACTATCTAAAATAATTATAAACAACCACAAGACAATCACCCACAAACATGCAAACATAATAAATCAATGAAAGTGTAGACACCTAAATTCGGTATCTATACCTTTATTGCATGCGTGCACATATTTATTTAATTTATCCCCCTTATTTAATTAAATGCAATTTCATCCCATCCATATTAATCTTTATTATGATAGGTTTGGTCTGAGCTTTGCACAGGGAAATAATAATAACGTTCTATATTATTCAACATTATTACAAAGGCTATTATATAGCCAGAGGAATAGAAAACCAACTTCCTACGAACTCGGAAGTCATACAACCAAATAACCCACTAATAGCTTTACTGGTACAACCAAACTATTTTTGTTTAAACAATATATGATAAATAATAATAATATAACCGACAAATTTACCGTATGGTAAATATCAAATATATGAGCACTAAAGTAATCCTAACATTCCCCCCTTTAGTGTGAACATGGGATAAAAACAACCACACTTTCTTTGGAGCTTTCCGCCTGTGCGTGCTCATGATCTGGGTGGTTTTACAGGACAACCAACAACCTCAACAAGGATGGTTTTACAGGACAACCGAAAACCTCAACAAGGATGGTTTTACAGGACAACCAACAACCTCAACAAAGGATGGTTTTAAAGGACAACCAACAAACCAAATATCATGACACTACTTTTCCTTGTGCTTTCCTTTGTCCACTATGTTTTTCCTTCAGGGAATTATGTAGGAAACTCTGCTCAATGAATACAAACTGAAAATATGGAAAAATGAAAATTTTCACTTATTCAACACAAAATAGGAAATTTGAAATCATATTGCACACAACTGAAACAAATAACAACTCTGAAATAAAAATCAAACTCATAAACACACTGTCACCACAACTTCATGTGGCCCTGTCGTTGGTGAATGACGAGAGGTCGTTGATCGACCTCCAATGCCTCTGTCCTCAAGTTTACATGTTGCTAACTCAATGGAATGAGAACATGAAGCACATTTATTTTTACATTGAGCTTATTATTTTCTTCCCTCCTACAATGTGAAACACTTTATTTTTACAGACGTTGGGTAACACCGAAAATGCATCCGTAAGGAATTTTTTTAACAATTTTTTTAGGACTTTAACAACGACAATTTTTTTGACAAAAACTCACAAATTTAATGACAACGCTTTTGACTCAAACTCACAATGACTTTAATGAGAGACTTGTGACAATACAACTTTTAACGATACTAGACACAAAAATAACAACTTATTACAAATTCTAATTAACAATTGAAATTAATGAAACTTTGAATCTTTGAAAATTGACGACACTCATTTGACACAATGACCCTTTTTACAATGTGATAACAGATAACCTAAATATGAATTACTTTTGAGTTTTTGTACATATAATAAAAATACAAAAATAGACCTTGATTCTTTTAATAACAAGACGACACAAAGCTATTATTTTTGGAGAGAGCATGTTCTTACACATTAATTTGACACTATAAATTTAAATACAATAAGAATAACTCTTGAGAGAGCTGAATACAATTAAAATGACACGACAAATGTATACTAAAACTCCTACAAAACTCATATACACTAAGTATGTAATAAATAAAAACAAAACTCTTTAATGAAGAGCCCAAAGATTGGGTAGTTTAGAGAACTTGGTGTTCTTGGTCGTAGGTGATCTTTGGATCCTCGATATTAGAAGACAATGCATGATCGAAAAAAAATGAATGCGATGAACTTAACTGACCATCAAATTTCGAGATCTATTTGATGTGGTTCTGATACGGATTTGCATGCACCGAGCCTTTGCATGGAATCCACACCATGTTTTGTGTAATTGAAGCGGTTTGGCGATGATACGATGCTAGAACTTCGACTACCCAAATATGTAGTAAACATTCAAACCTGCAAATCTGAATCCGTTCCTCAATCCTTGAAATTATTTTGATAACAAAGAGATAATGCTTGAAAATCATAGTTGGAAACTAAAATGAGCCCGTTCGAAGAGATAACACAACACATATTGCGTATGGGGAGCCGTTAAAACCGGTGAAAGTTGTGCATGCATTCATCAATGCGAGATCTTCAAGCTTGGGAACCATATTAGTAATAGAACCTGGAATCAATGCAAATTATCCATATTTGAACTCTTATGGAGAAAATGAATAATTGGATTCACAAAATGGTCTTCAATTTTTGCATAAATGGAAGCACATGGATAAGAAAAAATATGTAGTATCCTGTATACTTGGAATGATACTCAATTATAATAGCCTCATCCAATGTAAATTATACTTGGAATCCCCATTGGAATTTGTGCACAACCATATAAACAATAGATTTTATCCACATAGTGGAATAGATGTAGGTTAGAAAATTACAGGTGCAATGAACTCAAACAATGTATAGCCCAATATAAACAACTGATGATATAATGCACTTGATAAAAAAATACTAGACTTCTCTTTGACGGTGAGAAACAAATCCGCAATAGGTCCTAGAGTAGATTTGATAACGAATGACATGAAGGATCAAACCTTAGACACTAGACCAAAATGCTCAAGCCTAAAATATGAAATTTTCATTGACACGGGCGATGATACAAAAATTTTGCCCCTTAAGAATATTAAAGCTTCATAATAATCCTATTCTAACCCGTTCTGGTACCAAATGTCAGGTTTGGTATGAGCTTTGCATATGGAAATAATAATAACGATATATATTATTCAACACTATTACAAAGTCTATTATATAGCCACAGGAATAGAAAACCAACTTCCTATGAACTCAGAAGTCATACAACCAAATAACCCGTTAATAAATTTACCGGTACAACCAAACTATTATTGTTTAAACAATATATGATAGATAATAATAATATAGCTAAAATATTTACCATATGGTAAATATCAAATATGTGAGCACTAAAGTAATCCTAACATATTAAATTTAATTAATTAATTAATACCTATCTACTTTCCTAATGGACCTTATTTTTAGGATTCTTTTATCCTAAATCCATCCCCTTGCTTTTCTAAGATTCTATCATATCTATTTTTATGCCCTAACTACCCATATCACATCACCTTCCCGCCTACATGCTTTAAAGCATTTTCCCAATTTTTAAGAAATCCAAAATCATGCCAAAATCACAAAAGAAGCCCATTGGGGAAACTTCCCCTATAGTCGGCGGTGACCCAACCTAGTTGTTGTCGACCCTATGAAGCTGAATCCATCCTTTCCATAATAAAGGAGATGCATGCAAATTTTGGAGCCCTCTCGTGACTTATGAATCCTACCTGGTACTCGAGCATTCCAACAATAGTTACAAACCTCCTGGACATCTTTGGAACGTGATTACATCATTCATGATCATTCTTCATGAGATTATCATCATCGTTGTTTTGTTTTGCTTTATATCTATCATATTATCTTGGTATTGTGTGTATCTAATGTTTTTCAGGTTCAAATCAACCTCAGAAACACTCACAACTTCTTCAACAACCTTCTTTTCCAACTTATTTGCTTGCAGGTTGCCTTTTCCATCCATTCATCCTTGGCCTTATCCAAACTCTAATATTATCACCACCGACCCACCCAGGTCTCTGTCGACTCGAGCCCTGCTTTCTAAACATATTAGCCAAACCACTATTTCCGCCACTTTCTTTGCATCTGCTAATTCAGACTTCTTCTGTAGGTGGTCCCCAACATTCAAAAGCTCCTGTTTTGCATCTAGACCCTTGTAGGTCTGCTTATTCAACTCATATTCTAGATCTGTCCTCCCAGGTCACCGTCGACCTGCCTCTACACAGTCTAGGCCATCGTCGAGCCAGACCCATTAACATCTAGTTTACAATTATTACAATCTAATCAACTTTTAGATCAATCTCTATCATTTTCCTGATTTAGTAATATTTATGTTTCTACATGCTTTTGCAATTTCATCTTTTACATCACTTTTGTTTAACAAACGGGGGTTGACATCCACCAAGTAAGTTCACGCTTCTTAGGTCATCATTTTCGGACATCCCCCGCATACCGTGTCTAATCGTTTTTCTTTCAGTGGTTCTTATTTGCAGGTTATCGGCTGGTAGCAGCGAGATCCATCAATTACCTTTGCGTCTGTATCCATCACATCACATTTGAGGTAATATAAACCCTCCAAAATTTCTAAGTTGTGTAATTTATTTAGTAACTAACTCATTGACTTGATAATGAATGAGAAAATACTACAACATTCTTGTCACACCCAGTGGGAATGCCCTCCAGGTGATATGTTGCTTTTCTTTCTATATTCTACTTTTTTTGTCTTGCACTAACACTATAGCGTGAGGCTCCATTTTATTGCTTGCTCGTGTTGGGTTTGTCTTCATGGATCGCTCATCACTCAAGAGTGTAGATAAAAATGAAAATATATACCCAAGTATTCCTCATTTTTCCCTATTTGATTCTTTCTGCATTATACTTTCCTTTCTTGCGTGTGTCTTCATCGAAAAATCACACTTCGATTTGGTTTAAAAAGAACATTTCTTTCTACATACTTCTTGCTCACATAGCTTAAATAGGGGTTCAACCTTCTGCATCACATATTATATCACACACAACCAAACCTCACGCATTTAAATCACACATCAAAACATCCCCTTATCCGGTTGACTAATTGGCATTTCATCACCCAACATGAAGCTGCCTCAGACTTCCCTAGCCATAACAAACCCGAAACCAGACATAGATTGCCTTCTCCTAGGTACGTTGTTACCCATTCCCATTTTATTTTTCACATATTCATAACCAAAAACATAAAAAAGAATTGTCTGTTTGATTTTTCTGATTTAAAATGGAAAAAAACTTTTCCTCGAACAGTTCGGCACAAAATTCCACCATGACCAATGTGCCATCCAAACCAGTTGCTTCCAGGCCTTCTTATAGCCCTATCTATGACTTCTTGGGCCATAAACCTACCACCTCTCAATCACGTCGACCAGTGCACCCTGTTCCACCCCCATCATCTTCTATCATCGCTGTTTCATCTGACATCACTGTGCTTCTCCAACCTCTTGACATTCCCATCCCTCACGTATCAGATCTTCCCTTTCAATCCCAATCACCTCTTCATATCCTTAATTTCCAACAACCAATCTAATTTTCACCACCTGATATATTAAAAAAACCCTTTCCAAATCCATCACCAACAAATTCATCTTCACCGCTACATGATATCAATTCAACTCATTTTCAATCAACACCATACACTAGACACCACCCTCCACATCTACCCTATCATCTTCTCACATCCTAAATAGTGTTCTTATGCCTTCATCAAGGGCTATCCCCAGATCATGGATACCCATGAATTATGAGTCCACGAATTGATTTTTTTATAGAATCCATATAACTATAGACTTTGCTTCTAAATACATTAATTAATGCATGGGGATGTTCCAGATAGTTGTATCCAAAGTAAAAGTGATGCATTTCTCCTTATTTTGTCTCATGTGAACTAATGATCGATGAAACTTCCACTAACTCACTTGTTGAGTAATTTGATGACATGTGTAGATTGATAAGAAACATTTTCTACCAGTTTTGATCAGTTGCAGTCAAGGAGACTAAGTCCACAACACTACGTTATCTTGGAGGATCAACCATAACCAACTATAAACACAGACCCGTATTTATAATAGGATTACAGGGTGTCATGGAACTTTTACTGAAGTTGTTTTTGGTTAATCTATTGCCAATATTTGTGGCATGTGTTGTAATTAACTGTGTCTATAAGACACGTCCTCTGAACTGTTACTTAGTTTATTTTCTACATTGCAATAGTTAATAGAAGAAGTTACTTTCAGTTTCACTTTGGAGCTTTACGATGGACTTATTTGGATTAATATAATATATGTTATTTTGAGTATAAGTTTGTGTTAAGAGCCTCAATCCCGAAGTAGAGCAAGGGACCACTCGACTGAGGTGATTGGAGGAATTGGTATTTCTTGCAAGTTCATTATATTTGCTTAATTTCAGTTTTAGTATCTTGGTTTGAATGATCATATGAATGTGATCTTGTATTTCCACGTTTTAGGAGATTTCCTTACTAATTTTTCCTTTGAACAAGTATTTAAATTGATTAAGCATTTCCTTTTGAAATCATTTCATTCTAGCAATGTTGTTTCCATAGACTAGATGCATTTTCTATATTTTGTTTCCATTTCAATAGCTTAGAACTATATTTGCTTTATGTAGTTGGGTAGTGTAGAACAATAAAATAATACTAAACATAACCCCCCAACAAGAGAGAACCACCACAACACTAAGTTGCATATCTACTTCTCTGCATACAACCTTGAACACATCCATGGTTTATAATGACATCAACGTTTGAACAAGTTGATTAAATGATTGAAAGTTACAATGACCCATCATGTTTGCGTCATTTCCGGGGATTACCATACGTAAAACACACCATTCCATTCACTTCTATGTTATGGGTGTTAGTGAAGTTGAGCTATGCAACCAATAGAAATCCTAAGCCTTGCTTTGAAAGATAAATATTGATACATAGGGTGCAAGATGCTCAAGGAAGATATATATCTCACAACATTCAACAAATATCCCCCATTGGAGAACATTTAGTAGACATTGATAATACTACTTTTGAGAGTGACGATGAGTCTAAAAAAACTTGTCTAGGATGTGAACAATTTGTAGAATGGGAGACAGGGGAAATAATGGGAACGATGGGAACGATGATGATATACCTTTGGGTAGAACTTTTACCTACCCTATTACCTTAAATGAAGATAAGGAATCCCATATGAAAAACATTTCCCTATCCATTCTACCTATCTTTCAGGGAATATCCACAAAATATCCAGACCAATTCTTGTTTGAATTCAAAGTCCTCTGCCAAACATATGACTACAAAATAGACAACCAGAAAATTAATATTTTTCCTTCTACCCTCAAGGACTCTACCATGAGTTGGTTTATGGGATTACCCTCAAACTCTGTTCATTCCTAGGAAGAGATGGAGACTGGATTTTGAATAAATACCAAGACTACTGCAGGGCCAGAGGTAGGAGGGAGGAATTCTTTCATATTAGAAAAAAGGAGGATGAAAACTTAGAAGATTATTTGGACATATTTCTTTTTTTCCATAGGAGAAGTGGTTATGAGTTGAAAGTAGACATAAGTAAGACAATCTTCCTTAAAGGACTTGATGATGAAGCCAAAAAGTCCCTCCATCTCATGGGTGGAAACAAACTCACCCTAGAACAAATTGTTGATTTACATAGGAGCTACTCTAGAACAAGGGGAAGCAGTAGAAGAAAGAAAACATAAAAACATGCCTTTAGTACCTTAGAAATTCTAGAGGAGATGGCCAATATGAAAATACACTTTTTGACATAGGTAAATTCAACTATTGATGGGCTGAAAGCTAAGAGCAATGTTGCAAAAGAACCTTTGGACATGTATTGTCCTAGATGCATGAAAATATATACCTTGAAAGAGTTTCCTTTAGATATCACAAACATGTGTTTGACCTGTGATGTCCCTCAGCATGACATTAACCACTGTACTTTCCTACCTCAGCTGAAAGAAATATTAAATGCTATGAATCAAGAAACTAGAGAGGTAAATCTTATTCAAAGATCAAATAATCAAGCTGGTTATGCTCCTAGACCTTCTCAGAACCCTTGGATGATGTCATGGGGACAACTTGAGTGGGTATAACCCAATTGGATGGTCTACTCACCTCCACAACTATGGATGCATTCATATAATCAGAAAGGATGGGCACCACCAGTCAATGCAGAACTATGGCCAAACCAACAATGGTGATAACCACATAACTGTAACTAGCAACAAAACTATAACCAACAACAGATTTATAATAAAAAACATAATTATAATCAACCAAGAAGGTTTCAACAATAACAAACTTTAATGCCACCAGCACCACAGTAAAATCATCAGCAGGGAAAGCAACACAAACCCAACTTCCAGTTCAACTTGTCTCAAACCCAAGGAATTGACAAACAAATTCAATTAGTGAAGTAGGACAGGGTGAGAAAATGCAAGTTAATACCGTGCATCTGAGAACTGGAAAAATAATTAATAATCCTCCAATAGTTACTACTGAGATACCTATGGAAAGAGAGGAAGCTAAAAATGCTCCGTAAACACAAAAAATAAGAATGATAATGAGAAAGACAAACATGTGCATGCAACTCCTTTCCCTAAGAGATTATAAGAAGTACAAGATGGGGAAGAATCAACACTAGTTCAAGAGTTGAAAAAGATGAATATAGAGGTTCCACTCTTGAGAGAAATAATGGATATTCCTGAATTAAAATAAACCATTAGGAACCACTGCATAAAGACACCGGGAAGGAATAAGAAATATCCTAAAAAAGTCAAAGTAGAAGGAAATCTAGCTAACCTTGTAGCTGGAAAACTTATTTCACCAAAATATGGGGACCCTGGGAGTCCAGTCATCACTATTTTTGTGAACGAATAATTAATATCTAGTGTTTTGGTGGATCTCGGTGCTGCCATCAATGTCATAACAACAGAAACGTTCAATTTTTTGTCTTTAACAAGATTACTGCCAACCAATATTATCCTCCAATTGGAAGATTAGTCTATTGGTGTACCAGATGAAATAATTGAAGACATAATGGTTATGGTTGAATCCTGGGAGTATCCAGTAGATTGTTTGGTCTTACAGCCTAAAAATCAAAATATGGGATATCCAATCGTCTTAGGTAGACCCTGGTTAGCCACTTTAGTTGCACACAGTGACTATAGGTCGGGAAAAATGACTATCTCAAATGGGCAGAAAGCAAAAAAAAATTCTCTCTATCCTCCTGCACAGCTATATGTGGATGTTTGTGAACATGTGTGGGTGGATTTTGCAGATAATAACAAAATGAGTCTTGCTTATTTGGCCACTATTGCAGTAAAAAATCACCTGGAAGAAATGACAGAGACCTATTCGGTGTTAGATGAAGAGGATACAAAAGCTACAGAAATCAGAACTGTGGCTACATAAATTGAAACAACATCTACAAAAATGACTGTTGTGCACTCAGAAATGAACAACATCATCTCATTAAGTGAAGTTTCTATCGAAGGTTGTGGTGAGAAATATGATTACCATGAAGGCCAAACATCAACTAATCTCCACTGCCCTTTAGCCAAGATTATATATTATATGGGAAAATATTATGAGAACATGAATATTTTTCACATGTTGCAACCTCACGCTTGTCCCTTGAAATCTCTAATTGTTGAGACAAAATTGGCTATCCTGTAAGATACTAAACAAGTAACTGTTGGGTTAGGCAAGGAATTAACTATTGGTAATAACTTAGAAGACAACCAGGAGACTAGGGTTGTTGACATCTAGAGAAATCATTAGAAAGCCTTTTCTTGGGATTATATTGACATGAAAGGGATTCATCCAAACATATGCACTCATCATATTTACACCGAGGATGTCAAACCAGTTAAGAAACCACAACAAAGGATCAATACAACACTAAGATACATTGTCAAAGATGAAATAGAAAAATTGTTGAAGGTAGGATTCATCTATCTAATATCTGATAGTCAGTGGGTATCACCGCTTGTTATAGTTCCCAAGAAAAATGGTAAGTGGGGGATCTATATAGATTATAGGGAGATTAATAAAGCCACCAAGAAAGATTACTTTTCCCTTCCCTTTATCGATCAAGTTTTGGATAATTTGGTAGGTAAGAAATAATTTTCTTTGTTGGATGGGTTTAGCGGGTATAACCAAATCAATATAGCACCTTCTGATTGGGATAAAACCACCGTCACTTATCCATGAGGTACATTTTCATACAAAGTTATACCATTTGGACTTTGCAATGCACCTGCTAATTTTCAGAGAGTAGTCTTAGCTATTTTTGTAGACCTTACCAATGATTGTGTTGAATTTTATATGGACGATTTCACTGTCCATGGGTCCACCTTTGAGGAGTCTTTGAGCAATCTTGAAAAATTGTTAGCACGATGTGAACAACACCAACTCTCATTATGTCATGAAAATTGCTTGATAATGGTTGATCAAGGAGTTGTTTTGGGTCATCACATCTATGCTAAGGGTATCCAAGTTGATCCAAGGAAGGTAAAATTCATTACTCAGCTACCCGCACCAACAAATCAAATAGATATCAAAAGTTTCCTTAGACATGTAATGTATTATAGACAGTTCATAAAGGAATTTAGTAAAAGTGTTGCGCTAATGTTCTCTCTGCTGACAAAATATTGTGTTTTTGAATGGAATCTTGAATGTCAACAAACCCCTAGTCTTGAGAGGACCCAATTGGAGTCAACCCTTTCATATTCACACTGATGATTCCAACACTACAATGGGAACTATTCTTGGAAAAAAATATGAGGAAGATCAAATGTATGCCATTTATTTCATTAGCAAAAACCTGACCCCTGCAGAAAGAAACTACACCACTACAGAAAAAGAATTCTTAGTTGTTGCTTACTCCCTAAACAAATTCATACACTATATTATTGGTTATAATATTTTTTGTATACAGACCATTCAACCATAAGATAATGAATAAACTAGTGGTAGGGGATAGAACTATCTGGTGGTTACTTCTTCTACAAGAGATTAACTTAACCATTATTGATAAGCCTAGAAAGGCTAATGTTGTTGCTGATTTTATGTCAAGATTGAATCTTTCAGGTGAAGAAGAGGCAGTTTAACACCAATTCCCAGATGAGAATCTATTTGCAATATCAGTACGATCCCCATGGTTTTCTGTTCTTACAAATTATTTAACTACAGGGAATTTTCCAGTTTACGTCACTAGTAAAGAAAGAAAGAGATTAATCAGAAATAGTGCTACATAAAAATCATGCAATGGAATTTTGTTTAAATTTTGTCCTGACTTGATTCTTCGCATGTGTGTTCAAGAAGATGAATTATATGACATACTAAGAGCATGCCATGATGAACCTGGAGGAGGAAACTGCTAAGTAAAGAGGAAAATTCATAAGGTCCTTGGAGCTGGTTACTACTGACCCTCTCTCCACAAAGCTGTCAAGAAATATATATGACAGTGTGATGCATGTCAATGAATGGGGAAGCCTACTTTGTCTTCTGAAATTTCTCTCAATCCTCAATTAGTATTAGGGTGATTTTTGAAGTGGGGAATTGATTTCATTGGACCAATAGAACCCCCATCTTATGGAAAAGAGTACTTTTTTGTGTGCATTGACTATGTTACCTAATGGGTCGAGGTTCAAGCACTAACATCTGCCAATGAAGATGTTGTAGTTGAATTTCTGTACAAATAGATCATGCTTAGATTTAGAGCTCCCAGAGCCATAGTGTTTGATCAAGGACCCCAGTTCATGTCCAACATAATTGAGGCCTTTCTACAGATTTACCAGATCAAGCATAGGAAATCATCACCGTACCACCCTCAATCCAATGGATAGGTGGAGGTTACAAACAGAGAATTGGAAAACATTCTGACTAAGGTTATAGATGCTGATAGAAAGAATTGGGTGCCAAGACTTCCTGAAGCAGTTTGGGAATATAATACAACCTAGAAAACCACCACTGGTTTCTCCCCATATGAACTGGTATATGGGAAAAATCGATTCCTCCTAGTAGAATTTGAATTACAAACCTGGAGGATAGCACTGAAGCTAGGAATTGAGCTGGATGAAGCTCAGCATGAAAGAGTGATGTAGTTAAATGAACTTGATGAAATGTAGATGAAGGCACAACAACAAACTGAAATCCTTCAACACCAGAGGAAATTATGACATGACGCTCATATCAAGACCAAAAGGCTCAACAAAGGATATGGGTCTTACTGTTTGACTCAAAATACCAACAATTCAAAAGGAAGCTGAGAACAAGATGGCTAGGACCATATCAAATTGAAATGATTTATGATGATGGATATGTGAGACTGTTTCCAATCGATGGTGACGATAAAAATTTGTTAGTGAATGGCCATAGACATAGGATGTATCAACATCCCCAGGATAAGGAAACTTTCACTAAAGACATGCTGTTGTGTGAAGAAATTGATTTAGTGGAAGACTGTAGCTCTTTCTGCCATAAGTAGTTTGTTAGGAAAATTCAAATAAAGGAAAAAGAGCATAATTTAGATCCTCTTCCCTCTATATCTAAAAATAAAAAAATATGTTTTATTTTTACGTGAAAATAAAGGTTGGAGATGTCGATTATATAAATGTGCATTGATCATGTTTACTTTTCAAATACAGGAGGTGGAGTGCCAATGGTCAGAAGAATGTTGAGCTGGTAAGGTGACATGTACTCACTTTTTTTTTCTATGGATATTAACTATTTTTTAGGACTCCCAAATAAATTTATTAAAAACGTAAAATCAAATCTCATGGAGTTAAGTGGAGGGATAAGGAGTAATAGTGGATAGGTAAAGGCATGCATCACCTTTCTCGAGGAATGAAAAATGGCACGAGTAGTCGCAATGGCAGTATGGGAATTGTGTGAAGAAATTAAAATCTTGCCACATCAATTGGTACCATCAGTATTTTTGCCACCATTTTATGCCAACTTAATGACATTATAAACTCGAAGTATAGTTCAAATTTTTTCTACTGACATTACATGCAACTACTGTGTCTCTCTCATACAACCATCACCATTTTTTTTTTGTGACTTCACCCGAATCTGTACTATGGGGAAAAAGAAGAAATCAGAACCAGAATTTACAGAGCCACTGTTACAGAATGCTATTATCTCCCAAGTCTTCCATGATGCAGGTTGGCTGGATTTTATTCACCAATTTGAGGGATTTGATGAGGATTTAGTTGGAGAATTTCTGTTGAATTTCGAGGCAACTTGCTCTCACATAGGGGAAAATTAATTGAGATAAACAACCACATTTTTGCCACAATATCTAGCCTCCCAGAATTTGGGCTTAGGGTTGTAACTAACTCCCCACTGAAGGATTTGATATCTCTGTTTCAAGAGGAAGGGGAAGCTCTTCCCAAGATAATCATTAATCCCCATGGAATTCAAAAGGGATTTAAGAGAGAGAGAGTCTGTTGGGCCATTGGAAGGAAATTACTACTTGGGTGAACAAGAATTTTATTTGTGATGGGAAACCATCAATATTGGGGGGTGAAACATTGAAGATTATGAATCATTTGAAGAAGGGTCAGACAAACCCTGAGCTTAAGGTGAATCTTCCCAAGCACCTTGTAGATGTTTTCCTCAAGGTAGGATAGAAACACAAAAGTGGAGGTGGTAATGATGCCATAAAACAACCAGGGCTTATCTAGCTCATTTGTACACATCAGGATTTTGGTATACCCAAGTGGAAGGTAGAAAAGAAAACTGTAGGGGAGAGTTCTAAGAAAAAAATAATCAAAAGGGATCCTACACCAGTTTTTGCAGAACCATCTCCCAGTACTCAGCCTAAGCCTCAATCGACTCCTTTGCCTTCCAATGTGGTTATAGAATAATTATTAGAAGAGGATGAGAAGCCCTCTATGCCTCATGCTTCTAAAGGAAAGATTCCCCCTGCCAACCCTTGCTACTAGTTCATTAAATATAAGAAGGTCTGGTCCCTCAAGAAAAACTAAATTTTCTCAACCTACATTGTTTGATGAGGTTTCAGCCCCAATTTTGGAAGAATTTTCCGAAACTGGTACTTCCTCTTCCTATGGAGAACAATTGAAAGATGATGATTTTGCATCAACCGAGCTACTGGAGGTTCCTATGGAAATTTTGGAAAGTATTCATGCAGCTCCGAACATACAAATTGAAGCTACGGAAGCTGCTACACATGAAGTTGGGCGCATAGACTCACAAAAAGATGAGGTCATGAGCCAATACCAAAATTAAATTGACACTTTGCAGACGAAACTGAAAGGTATGGAAGAAAAAAATATTTCCTTACAAAATGAATTTGTACAAAATACTATGGAGAAAGTTAAATAAATAACTACTTTAAAAGTAGAAGTTAATACTTTAAAGAGGCAAAAGAATATTGGTTTGCAAGCATGGAATGATTTTTCCTCTCATTGTGCCCAATTGTCTTTTAGAAATAAAGAGTTAGTCAAAGAAAATAAGAAACTTAAGGAAGAGGCTGAATCTAATACTAATGCCAAGAAGAAATTGGAAACAATTGTTGAAACTATTTTTCCTTTGGCTTGCAAACTCTTAGTCTACATAAAACCATCTTTTGTCTATAGTTTATTCCTTCAAGAAAAGTTTTATTCCTGACAGTTACAAAGAATATTTTGTGGGGAAAATCATTAGGCCTTCAGACGGGAATTTTTTTTTGGAGATTTATTAAGGGTGTACTCCTGAAGTACAAAATTTATTATGTGAATTATATCTCCATAATATGCTAGTTCCAAATGTTCCTAATTTCTTTATAAACTTTTCAGTAGGGGAGTTTCAACTGAAAGCTTTTCTTTTTAGTCATTAGCAAGGAATTAAATTGTGTGGGAACAAAAAACATATATTTTTAATCAAGAGGCTAGGAATGTATGTTTTTACATTAGACCTACCCACCATAATGATGTTTACATGAAAAAAGATTTTAGATCTTTATATTATCAAGTTGGGATTGGTAAGAATACATCAGAAATATTGGCACAATGTGTCCAAGATTTTAAAACCTAATGCCAACAGAACTTTGGTAAGGCTATGATAACCTATGATAAGAGGTGGGAAACTTTAAGTTTTCCATTAAAATGGAGATAGGTTATCTCCCCTCATAATATTAGTTGGAGTATGCGTAGAGGGGATGCACTTGTAGAAATTATTTGGCAGTTGGAAGAGAAGGGAAACAATGAATATAGTAAGGAATGGGTTTGTATGAAAATTAGGCCTCCTTTGGTCCTAAACCCCATGACCACTTAGTAGAATAGTGCTCCCCAGTCACATGAAAATTTTAAGGCATGGGCTAAGGTTATGTTGGAAACCTAGGGATGCAAAGGTGCAAGGTGTAACTGTACGTACCCAAAATTGTAAGGTACTGTACTGCCAGAACAATGTAACAAGTGCCCCAATGATGATACAGGTCTCCTCGCAAGGTGTTCGGGATCCGAAAAAGCTCTCCGAGTGTGCGTTAACATCCCGCATGTCCCGCTTAGCCCCCATGTCCTTTGTTTTTCCTTTTTCCCCTCTTTTCTTGGCCTTTTGATCTTCAGTGACGAAATCGCCGCCCTGCATGGGTGGTAGTCTCGTGACCGCCACCCTGATCAGGGCGGCGGTCCAGTAACCGCCGCCCTGCTCAGAGCGGCGGTCCTTTACACGTTTTCTAGAAAGTGTTTTAACGCGACTCACGTAAAAATCAACGTTTCACCAGCTTTCCTTGCCGACTTGGGCTTGCATTTATGTTTTTGGTCCCCTGGAATAGTGTTTGGCCATTGTTTATTGTTGGAGAGTTCAGTTTGGTTTTGATCTTTGGGTGAATGCAATTCCTATAAATAGATTGCTTGTGCTCAAGCAAATGGCCCTCAAGTTTTGCCTTTGGATTTCCTTTTGCAATAGATTTAGTTTTCCTTTTGCTTATAATGTTTAGTTTCATTCCTTTGTATGCTTAGTTAGCATTGTTCAGCTGTTGGTAAGCCACAAATCCATCTTGTGCAAGCAGTGTTGTTGCTTTATCCAATCCATTGGAATAGAATAGCTTAGGAAGCCATTAAAGTTGCATGTTTTGCTCCTCAAACAAGATAGTTTCAAGTTCTGGACGCTTTATGTTGCATGACTCGCAATAAATCCCACTAGGAATTGCATAGGCCAAGCTCTGTACTCTTGCGCTATCCCTCTCCTACTCGCATTATATTCAGTCTGCATTCTGAGCTGCCTTTGTCCTAAAAATCTACTTCTGTTGATGCTAGCATTACACGCTTTTCTGGATCCACGTGAACACAAAAGAACGAGGAGATCACACTGAGGGGACAAGATCAAACACACCATCGGATTCGCCACTGTTTTGCGGAGTCCGGGTTTTAACTTTCAAAGTTCTAGTTAGAATCATATCAAATAAAGTAATTAATTGTTTCATTTCAGTAAATTCTATTCTCGATATTGCCAGGGAAGCTGTGGGGATTGATAGTTTCTAAGAAACTATGATTCACTCCTCACTTCTTAGGTAGGATCGAGAATCTTACAGATAGATTAGATAAGCTATTTCATTGTTTAGAATAGATCTACAAATTGCACAGACAAATAGCTACATTCGGTTATTTTGTTTGTTTTAAGTTTTATCTTAGCTATCAAATTCTAGATACGTTTAAATAGCTACTTTTCTTAAATTCTTAAAAAGTTCCTATGAAAAATAGAAGTCATATACGTTTTAGATTTATTCCACATAGTTAGAATTTGCTTTGTTACAGTTAGATTTACATTTTGTTTTGTATGACAATCACGGGACCCCGGGGAATACGTATTTGAGCCAATCTTGTCTCAATCCAACCTCGTCACAGCAATAGTTGACATAGACAAGAACCTTAGAATACAAGTCTTCCAAACAACAATAGATTTACAACTGATCAGCTCTCAGTTGAGAGGGTTAAATATAGAAGACGACCAAGCACACACGTTTTGGTCAAATCAACCGAACTACAGATTACCCTAGGCAAACATTCACATGACTATAGAAGGGTTCGAAAGAGAACAAACCTTTGATTGTGATCCTTTGGTCCCACAACCAGATGCAGGAGACACTCTCACAGACATAGATACTAGTTTAAGAATCCAGGTTGCACGAACACCTGTGAGGTATTCCGAGAAAATCACGCAGTTATTGAGTTTAAACATAGAAGCTGAGAAAGCGTACGATTACTGGATACTAGGGATTAGGACTTGACTTCGTACATGACCGTAGCAGGACCGCAACAACCAAGAGTCTATGGTTGTGATCCACAAATCCCATAGCCTAACGAATCCATAAGTCAATCAGATATAGATACTGGCCTACGCACGTTAGTATTCAGATCTACTCCACTTCCACCCACCATCATCGAACAATTGTCCTTACTAGATATAGCAGCTAACAAAGCTAGAGAATTCTGGACTAGGCCAGAGAATCGCCCGTAGAGTCAACTGTATTCACCATCCACCATATGACCTTATCTGGAGACGTACATGAAACTATCCTAGGTCATTTTCCACGTATTCCACAACCCATAGATCGAATCACGCCAGAGCTCGATATTGATTGGAGCCTTCGAGCAGTCATCCTTGCTGATCGATCTATCACACCAGTCCAAGTTAGAAGTTCCTTCTTTGCCTTAGACTCGCAAATTCCATTAGTGCGTGTCGAAAACATTAGATTGCCTAACTAGTTTGTCTACATCCCACGCATATTCCATCCCCACCGGCTATCTCGGCACGACCTCGGGAGGTCGGGTGCGCGGAAGAGTTACCTGTAGATTCCCACGCTCACTTATCGCTTTTCCGGCGTACAGTAACGTCTTGATTTTTAGAAGCTACTATGATAACCTCTTTTCATGATGTTGTAAATGTGGAAATGAGGATAATTATGTTAAGATAAATCTTTTAATCTTAAAAAGAATGTGTTACTGATCTGGACCCTTGTTTACTGTAACTTGTTTACTTGAGACGGAGGTCATTATAACTTGTGTTTTGCAAAGTGCAAAACTGCAGACTGCTTTTGTGTTTGATGAAATCATATTGTTGTTGACAACACACCTTGAATCAATTCCATTGATCCAAGGTATGCTGCGGTCTTCTTTATGATCGCTTTGTCGATTTACTTTCTAAATGGAATGAAGTTCGAAACTAGACTGAAGGTCGTTTGTAAATGTTATAGAACCTGGTTATAGGTATAAATATTTGGTACCTTGATGCCAATGGAAAAGGTTCGATTTCCGAACTACATACAAATTGTAATGCCGGAAAGCGTAAGACATTAAGAGTTTTGGTGCAAGTGAACAAGGTATAGATATGTTGGGCATGGAACGAACGTCCTGCATTATGCTGAATATGAACGTAAGTTTGTAAAACTTACTAAGGAACCTATTAACTAAAACACTACGGGGTTAAGTTCTAACCTATGACCTAAAAACTATCCTAGGAGGGTTTTATAAATTAAAAGGAATTTAAAATATTGCACATCCCAATGATTTGCGACCTTGGTGAATACCTAACTATGGACAATACAAACTAAACTATTGCTAACCTAAGGAGGGTACCTATGGACACATGCTGATGAGCAGATAAGAAGGGAAGGTTAGAAATTTAATAAAGGACAGTAAATGATGTCCTTGCAGTTTTCAACGCCAGGTTTGGCGGGAACATGGAAAGTTGTAGATATCCAACTAGCAATGTAGCTAAGAAGGAAATTACATGCAAAAAATTTAAAAATGAAACTCGCCAAACCTGAGTGAATGGTGGCATGGAAATTAAGGAAAAGCAATGCATTCAATGCATTTATTGATCTCAGTCTTGGTGAGCAGCTCGCCTTGGAAAGGGGATAGAGGAAATTTTGTGGTTATTGTGTTCATTCGGGTTTTGAGTTTTGCTTTGCATTTTTTTTATAGTTCTTTTGAACCTGCAACCATTCTGGTCATTGTTGCTGTTGTTTGGAGTAACCATGGCTATTTTGAGCTTGTGAAAGTTAGGAGATTGTTGGGAAATTCTTGTTGTTGTTGCTGTGGAGAAGAATAGCTCTTATGGGTGCAGACGCAGTTTTCTTCAAGCCACAAGAAATTTTATAGGCATGTTGAGCTCTTCTCTTTATACCGTTTTGCTCTTTGTTAACCGTCTTCATTAAAAGAACTCTGCTCTTATGTTGGGTGTTTTTGTAAAATGAAAATGTTGATACAATTAATGTGATTTCTGGGTTGAGATATCTGTTGGAAATGAATACAATTTGGGTATTTCTTTGCAAAAAGAGTAAATGAAATGAAATCTGTCCTTGCTGTATGAGTTTTGTTTTGACAGTGTTGGGTAGTCGGTTCTATTATCCATTATGGGTTCGAGTTGATGAATATACCAATGATGTGAATAATGTTTTTTGAGTTTTGTGCATGTAAATGATTTGGGAAAAATAGTGATAATGCTTGATGAAACTATTTGTGTGAGTTATTATCCTAGTTGCTTTACATTGCATATAATACGATTTCACCGGGGACATCGAACCGGGGAACACGACTTTCATTCCATTGTGCTTTACCCTTCTTGAATAAAAAATGAATTCAGTATCTCCATGTGGGTTGAAGGGCCGTGAATGGTTGTTGGGGAAATAAATTATTTAAACACTGAACTTGGTTATTTGATGAGTGAGTAGAGTGTATTGTTATATTTCTTTGAATCCATTGAAATGTATATATATAAATAAAGGAACTGTATATCTGAACCTTTTTATGGTGTTCGATTAGAACCGTATTAGAGTAAAATCTTGTTCTTGTGGTTGGAAAGATGGGTTCTTTATTTAATACAGTGATATTATGGCCATATAGCTGGTTGCTCATTCTTGCTTGTTTCAGACCTAGCTGGGAATGATTGTTTTTAGCGAATATATATATATGCAAATTGCAGTCTAAAATTCTTGTTGCTTGCATTAAAACTGAATCGGAACTGGGTTCTTACTTTGGTGTTTGGAAAACGAATCCTTTTATTATTACGATGAAAACATGATTTGTTGTCTGCTGTACACTCTTACTTGTTTGTATCTGGATGAGAATGTCCATTGGGTGAAAAATTAAATGAAATGATTTGATTTAGAGGGGCCGTTGATATTGATGCTTACGGACCAGAAGCAAATGAATTCTGGAAAACTCTCCGGAATGGTAGTTAGTAAGTTTTATTTACTGAAATAGATTTGTTAGAAGAAATCATCTTATGGGAACAGGTCTGTGCTAACTAGTTGATATTCGGCCAGGCATTGAGAAGAGATAATACAATTCTTTTTCCATTCATTCGATTATTGACTTTATTTGCTCTCACTTTGGCTGTTATCATTGATTGATATCACTTCTTGTTTAATTCATCCAGTGCAGTTGTGATGAAAAGAAGGGGAATATTGGATGGGTAATTGGAAGTAATAATTATTTTCTTCTCTTATCCAGTTGAAATTCTATATTTGATATTGAATGAATTTCTTATGGCCTTAGGCGTAAGCATCTGCATTTAATTGTTGTTTTCCTTCTTTTCGGATTTGAAAGAAGTATTATACTGTTTGTTGAATTTTGAGAAATGACACCAGTGTTTTCATGGTGAATGACTACTTTCTCTTCTGCATTTGATTGCTTGAAATTAAATGAGTAGTATGAAAGGGAAGTGGTTCTATTTGAATTCTTAATTAAAATTCATCTCTTGAAATTTCAACTATTATAATGGAATGGAATTGATAGTAATTGCATTAGATCAACATTATATACATAAGTGTATTAGCTCTTTCAGATTTTTTAGTCTGGAACTATTGAAAGGAAATTACTTATGGTAGTAATTATTTGGGAGAATGTTAGTAAATCTTTGTGTCTGATTTTGATGGTTATTAGGGGATTGGTTTGTTAAGTTGTTCATCCTTATCAACACTTAATTTGTAGATGATGTCCATCTCAATTTATTAACGTTTCATAAAAGCAGAGTTCTTTTATTGAGACATTTAATTAAGAGAACCTCATTTTAATGACAAGTGCTTAATATGCTCAGTTCGATGAATTGACTCATGCAAGTAAATTTTGCAGATGGTTTCCTTGAGTAAAAATGAAGACATGTTGTCTTCTAATGCTTCTTCTGATTAGCTAAGGATGGATCGTATCTGAGAATTTATTATTCTTCTACGAGGAAATGGAAAAAGAGAAAGCTACATTCTTTTTCTTTATGAGTTGTTAATGTTGTTTGGCATGAATGAAGTCTGGTTGTCTCCTCAGATGCTATTTAGACCACAAATTGTAGGCAATCAGACCCATACCTGGTCTTAGATGATGAACAATCAAGACGTTATCCTAGGAGTGAACAACGCTCCCGGGGTATATACCCACCTATAGGAGGTCTACAAATACAACCCGAGGTCTCTTTTCAAGAAAATACCTCTATGCCACTGCATATAGGAAATACTCTCAGAGAAACTTGGCAAGATAGTAGTCAGTTCATAGCAGGATATCACATGCCTATACAACACCAGGGTATACAACAAACACCGCTAAGGCAAAGCACCGTGACTTCACCAAATGAAGTCATTTCAACGTTAGTAGAAAAAGTGAGAGGGTTAGAACTTGCTCAAGCAAGTCAAAATTCTCAGTTCATGCAAGCAGGAAGTTCCAATCCTCCATACTACCCTGGCCAAGTAGATCTCCTCACAGGAGTAGGCACGTTAGACATGCCTCCTCAGTATCCACAACAAACGCCAACTAGGCCCATCATCTCTAACACTATTCCTCCCGGTCTAGTATCAAACAATCCATTACTAGACAATGCCCCGTCATACTTAAACATGTACTCCAAATCACCACAAGGGGATATGTTCTCCTCTCCCGGCATGTTTTCTCAAACGCAGGGACTTCCCTATGCCCCTGCCAACACATACGCTGTGCCATATCAACAACCCATCCCACCACCACTCCCTCAGCAACCACCATCAATGGTCGAAACCTATGCGATAGGGACTTATTCAGAATATCTGAAAGAGCCTTTAGACTTCGCCATACGAAGTGTCATGCTTCCAAGACCCCTTCCCAATTTACCCAAGTACAAAGGTGAGGGAGATCCAAACGCGCATATCAAATCTTACGCTACAGCCATACGCGAACTACTCCCTTGGGATGGGGTTGTTGCTAAAATATTCCCCAAAACCTTGGAAGGCATTGCTCTCGACTGGTATTATAGAATACCTGAGGCTTCCATCCATTCATTTAAACAACTCGTATCAGAGTTCATTAAGGCATTCGACATGAACAAACTGTTAAGAACAAGAATCAGGGAATTCTTGCACATCAAACAAGAACACAACGAATCTGTCACCCATTTCATCCAGAGGTGGCGTACAGTTCTTTATTCTTCAGCAAGTGCTCCAAATATGGATCAGATGGAACTATACGATTTATTCCTTCATTCTCTCAGCAGAGAGGTGAAGGAAGAAGTCCAGAAGTTCCCACTAAGAACTTACAATGAAGTACTTGAGAGCGCTCTTTGAATAGATCAAGCAGCGATAGATAGTGGCCGTAAAACATATGGAGCAAATGGGAGGTTAATCACCCCCAATCAGAACACTACAAATTATCCCACTACCACAAACGTCAATCAAGGACCTAAAATCCTTAACAAAAATCAGGGTGTAACAACCGATGGAGTAACTGACCAGCCCAAGAAGGTAAATGTTGTCAATACTCCATCACAAACAAACAACCAACGAAACAACAACTTTACCCCGACAATCAATACAGTGGATTTTAACCATCCAAAACAACAACAACGACGAAATCCCATACAAGGGCTGAGCCAAAACTCATTTGGTTATCAAAACCAAAGTCAGAAACAACAAATGCAAAACTTTAAACCTGATAGGCAATAGTTTGATCAGAATTTTAGGCCACAATATACACCAAACCACCAAACCAGGAATTACAATCCCAATTCATATTGTGGTTTCCACAAAATTTGAGGTCATGATACCAGAACGTGTCATGACTACAATAAATTCATGCAACATTTTCCAGAAGAACAAAGACAGTTCTTCACAGATTTATTTTTGGCAGATCCCGTGTCGCCACCACCAAGCATGCTCGCAGGGGCAGTTTCCCCTCAAAATGCTCCCCTTAAGATCTTTAATGATCCACTCCCAAATCATGATAATAACAGACTAAATCCAACTGGGACAAACAAGGGAGCAATGATGGGAAACAATGATCATGAAGCCTCGACTTCACTAAATTCATCAGTTGCGCTGCAACTAGGAAGTTAACCACAACCTAAGATAGTCAGTCTGGTAGAGGTAGACGCTGAACTACCTATCGAAGCTATAACAAGGACACGAGAATATTTCTCTCAACCAAGCCCAAGTCACCTGCCGGAGACAGAAAAGAGTCAACAAATAGTAGAAAAACCCGTAGGTGCCTATGATTTAATTAATGACCTAACAAAAACCTTCTCACACATTTCATTTTTGGACTTACTAAAGAACTCTCCTGCTCACAGAGCTGGTATTTTAGAAGCATTAGGTTTAGGTCATCTAATTAACATCACTCCACCTCCTGAAACACAAGTAAATCACGTAGTTTTTGATATCCACCCTCCGGGGCAGGTGAAAAAGGATGTTGAATTCATATTCGAAATAACTAAAATGCCTACAGATGCTGAGATCGCACATCGGGGTGATCCGGCTTTACATTTGCAAGTATGGGTTTATAACAACTATGTAAAGTGCGCAATGGTAGATGATGGGGCAGCAGTTAACATAGTCCCCTTCTCTTTCCTCCAAAAACTAGGATATGGGGAAACAAACTGTTCCACCACTCGAAATACATTGAGAGGCTATGATAGCCTTAAAGCCACTTCGATAGGAACCATAATATTACCGGTCACCTTAGGACCCAAAACAATCCTAACTGAGTTTTATATTATAGATCGAGAAACCAATTATAATATGATCCTCATCCGACCATGGATACACGGAATGAAGGAAATCCCTTCTACATTATTCCAAGAAGTAAGATTCTTGCATCTAGGAAAGGTGTTTGTAGCCAAAGGCGATCCAAAACCTTTCGATATACACCTAGCTGACTTAAAGAAAAGACCATGTGTGCACTCGGAATTTGAACTTCCAACAAACCAACTTAATAAACCCACTGACACAAAACCAGAGGAGAAGTTGGTACCGACAACGGATCTTGAAACCATTAGCATAGCCAAAACAACCCGAACCCCCAAAGATAAGGCTAACACTAAAGAAACGGTATCATTAGGGACTACTGCAAAAATCGTTGAGTTAATAGAACAAGATTTACCAATGTTCCTACCATTTGATTCAGTAGGCATAGGATATTCACTAGGTGTTGGCTCCCTTCCATCAGAAGATCTCTGCATGGTAGAAGTGGAGTGTGCAAATGCAGCAGATACCCAAACATCTATACTCCCAGCTAAGTATTGGACTCTCCATTTTGATGGAGCTAAATGCCGTTATGGAGCGGGGGCAGGTATAATTCTTACTTCGCCTGAAGAGAAAGTCCTACCATTTGCCTTTAAGCTAAATTTTGAATGCACAAACAATGGCGCTGAGTGCGAAGCCCTACTCCTTGGCCTCACCCTAGCCAAGAGAATTGGTGTTGATAACATCAGAGTCTTAGGAGACTCGCAATTAGTAGCAAACCAAGTTTCTGAAGTATATGAAACCAAAGCCAAACACTTGCAGCTTTACAAAGAAGCCGTATTAGACTTAAGCAAGGCGTTTAACTTCATATCCATTGAAGCAATCCTGCGAGAGAAAAATCTTCTCGCCGATTCAATAGCAACTTCAGCATCGCATTTTACTCCAAGCCATGAGTTAGAGGATACCCATTTCACGGTGTCTATTCGTAATGAACCATTGATAAGAACAACGACAAATCCCCTTTCAAGCGAAAGTGAATCTACCGCCCTAGACCATGTTGATAGTGATATGGCCACTTTGGATTACTTAAACGCCTATGCAGCATTACATCTCTCCTATCATATGCTAGATTTGTCCTTAATTCCACATTCGTTTTCCTATTTCAGAAATCCCATGATGAGTTTTCCCTCACAAGTGGAACCTAGCATATACGCAGTAGAAAATGGGAATGATTTGGATTTACCCCTAGCACCGTCTGAGTTTGAAGAGGGTACCACCTCTTTGATCGAAGAAACAATCGATGTCAACATCAAAACGAAAAATGAACCAAGAATTTTGAAACTAGGATCCTCGTTAACCCCAGAAGAAGTAGAAATACACACTCAGATCCTCAAAGAACATCAGAAGGCGTTTACATTTAATTATAAGGAGATGACAGGAGTCGCACCCCACATTGCGGTGCACAACCTCGTCACTAAATCAGATGCAAAGCCAGTTAAACAAAAATCAAGACCCATGAAGCCCAAGGTAGCTCTCATGGTAAAGGAGGAGGTAATAAAACTCCTCCAAGTAGGATTCATCAAGCCAGTCGACTACTCCCAATGGGTATCTAACATCGTTCCCGTTCTCAAGAAGAATGGAAAGATACGCATCTGCATAGATTTGCGAGACATCAACAAAGCATGTCCTAAGGATGACTTCCCGTTACCATCTATTGATGTCATTGTTGATGCAACAACTGGATTTGAAGTTTTGTCTCTCATTGATGGATTATCGGGATATAATCAAATCAGAATATCTGAGCAAGATCAAGCTAAAACCACGTTTATAACTCCTTGGGGAACCTATTGTTATGTTGTTATGCCATTCGGTCTCAAAAACGTTGGCGCTACATACCAGCGGGCTATGACATATATATTTCACGATCTAATTCATAAAATCGTGGAATCCTACATAGATGACTTGTTGGCTAAGGCCAAGAAGCGTTGTGACCATCCAGAAGTACTCCGCGTCATTCTTTCACGTCTAATAGAATACAGAGTCACACTAAATCTAGAGAAATGCGTCTTTGGTGTAACAGGAGGAAAGCTCCTAGGTTACATCATATCATCATGAGGAATAGATGTTGACCCAACCAAAATTCGGGCTGTCCTCGAAATGGTTCCACCTTCGAATGAATCTAGAATCAGGTCATTTCTTGGAAATTTGGGTGCAATCCGAAGATTTATCCCGGACTTAAGCTTCACCATTCATCCAATCAACAATTTACTCAAGAAGGATTATAGCATTGATTGGACCGAGGACTGCAATGAAGCTTTTGATGCAGTTAAGCGTTTCTTGTTGTCACCACCTACGCTAATGCCACCTAAGCTAGATCGCCCATTAATTTTATACTCACGAGCTACCAATGTCTCGCTAGCCTGCATGCTGGCCCAAGAGGACGACGACAAGAGGGAACGCGTAATTTATTTCATTAGTCGAACATTACTTGACTATGAAACATGTTATACACAGGTAGAACGAGAATGCCTTGCTATAGTATTTGCTACTAAACACTTAAGACACTATATGCTGAATCAAGAAACGAGGGTCATGGTAAAAACGGACCACTTACAAACTTTCCTCACACAAGGGTCCTTGTCTAAAAACGTTGGACGTTTTATAACCTTAATGGGAGAATTCGAATTAACATTTATAAATCAGAATTCGGTTAAAGGACAAATCATCGCAGATTGGTTAGCTGATAACCCATTATATGGAGGTGATCTAGTAGATTTAGATTTTCTAGATGAGTCCATATATTACATCGAAACCTGACCCTCTATCTTTGAGTGTCTTTGGTACACTGATATCATTAATTATATCATGGACCATACGTACCCAGAAGGAGCTACCCCACAACGAAGAAGACGGCTACGTATTATTGCAGCCAAATATGTCATCATAGAGCAAGTACTCTACCAAAAAGCATTCGATGGAATGCTCCTAAGATGTGTCGACACAGAAGAATCCAAGAGGATTCTCCATGAATCCCACAGTGGAATATGTGGAGGCCACTTCGATGGCCATGCCACCACTGGAAAAATAACATCGAATGGGCTATTTCTGGCCCACTCTAGAACATGACGCAAAAGATTTTGTACGCAGGTGTCATAAGTGCCAAGAATTCTCCCATGAGATCCACATGCCGGCACAAGCTCTACAGCCAATTGCTACTCCATGGCCCTTTTCTACATGGGGCCTAGACTTAATAGGGAAATTCTCTCCCTCATCCACAGACGGCCATAATTTTATAATCATGGCCACTGAATATTTTACCAAATGGGTAGAGGCTATGCCTCTTACTACTATACTTGGTTCTGTGATCGCCAAGTTCATTTTGAACCAAATCGTTTGCAGGTACGGTATCCCACAAATCATTATCTCCAATAATGGAACTTCTTTTAAGAATGAAGAGGTTTGCGAGCTATGCAATAAATTTAAGATAAGCCATCATACGGCTTCCTTGTATTACCCTCAAGCCAATGGACAGGCTTGAAGCGACGAACAAGACACTGAAATCCATTCTCCTTAAAATGGTGAAAGAAAACAAATGAGATTGGCATTTGAAATTATACCCAACCTTATGGGCCCACTGAACCTCAATAAGAACACCCACGGGAGCAACGCCTTTTTCACTAGTATTTGGGGCAGAGGCAGTTCTCCCACTTGAGGTCGAAATACCCAGTCTCCACATTTCATTACAAGGGATTCTGGATGAAGACACTTACAGAGAAGCACGTATTTTCCAACTAGAAACCCTAGATGAAACTAGGTTAGATGCTGAACAGTGACATAGAATCTATGCTGACCGGATGTGCCGGCAGTACAACAAGAAGGTCTATGAACGTGACATATACGAAGGTGATCTAGTTCTAAGACTAGACAGCCGTATCGACAAGAAGACCGGCGAAGGAAGGAAATTCTGGCCCAAATGGTTGGGCCCATACCGAGTCATGAAGGACTATGGAAATGGTGCATACCTCTTATGTACGCTAGAAGGTGAGGAATTTGGCGAAACAGTCAATTCCCTACACCTCAAGCGGTTCTATGCATAAGCAGCTAGCACTACTTATATAACTATCTACATTGCATCTTCATATAGATTAAGATCATTTTGTCCACTTGTTTCTTACATAAATTGTGATCAAGGAATCTATTCTCAAAGTAATTCATTACAAACTCATGATGTTGTTGGCATAAACTCTTTAATCATACCTCTCCATTTTCGTGATATCATCAAAATATCTCAGAATCTTTTTATCAAATAAAATCAGACATGACGAAGTCTTAACGGTAACCATACCAAGATCTACAAATTTATTCTCGCTTTGATTTTCTTCTTAGGATAGGTGTCTTGCCTATGGTCTGTTCTAGAAGCTTCATGGTGTCACATCTATCCCATATATATATATCTCTTTGGAAATAAACACATACTGACATTTTACTCAAATAAACAAGTCAAATATTGATCAAAACAGAAAATTTTAATTTTATACATTTCCTTGCCCCACCAACTTTCAGTGATGAGCTTGCATCTCTTACTAGTGACGTAGGGTTGGGAAAGGATGGAAATGCCCTTACTCGCCTATACCTTGCCCACGGTGATAAACCCACGCTTCTTACTAGTAGCGTGGGGAAAAGTGTAGGGGGTCCTCTTGACAAATAAATGCAAATGATCATACGTAAACAATTCAAACTCTGAAACTTTGAGTAAAAAACAAATGAATCAGATGTTCAAAATCCCAAAAGAGTTAAAATCCTAAAAACCCAGATTTTGTCTACTATGTGGCCATCTACGGGTCTAAGTCTAGATAAACCGCAAAGCAAGTTGCAGTCTAAACTATGAAGTCACTCGGGTAGAGTAAGCTTGTAGCTTCTAATTTGGTTCCGCCAAAGCTTTCTCTGTCTTTCATCACTATCATTTCACCACATTTCATAACTTGCGCCCTTCTTGGCTCTTGGTGATAAGCCCTCGCATCTTACTAGTTGCGTGGAGTTAGGAGTGGGGCAAGTTAATTTGTTCATCATAATGGTTATATTCATCACTTTGCAAAACAAACATGAGATATCAAAAATTGCTTACAGAAGCTAAGATTCAAAATCACATTATATCTACATATATCAGCATCATTAAATACACAAAAGGAAACAAACATTTGCATCATTTGTTCTCCATTACATACATTCTAAAAAGCATATAAAACATACATCGTAGTATACACGAAGAAACTAGAAATAAAAAGGAAAACATGAGTGCCAAGCTTTTGATCCAAAACGAATGCATATATATAGATAATCAATGTTTATGTACAATGCCATCATGCTCTAAGCATGATCAAAATGCTCAAAGAGCCCGTGATATACAAAGAATATAAAATACAAAATACACGAGAGCCAAGTGGCTTCTCAATCCCTACGCGACCCCTCTGAAGGTGCACGCCCTCGCCTGGGACTCCAGCTACGCCGGCGCTCTGAATGTACGAAGGGCTCAGGGTCCCGAGGGGCAGCCGCGGTCTCACCATGAGAATAGCTCCTCATGAGACGCTCGGCCGTCCTATAGCCCGCTAACTCTGTGCGGAGGGTCGACACCATCCTGGCCACGTGCCAAATAGGAGCGAAGACATCGGTATGTCTACCAACTGCTGAGGGCTCCCCAGCGTCCACGGACAGCTCCACGTGGGTCCTATCCATGGGGATCATCATGGAATCGGTACATACCCTGCGGATCAAATCCTGCCACTCGTCAACAGTCTCTGCAAACATAGGAGAAAATGAATAGAAACTAAGCAAGAGGCTAAAAAATACAAAATAACAACTAGGGAGAGCCTACAAACAAACATTAAAAGGGAGAAAAGGTAACTTACTTGGATCACTAGGCCTCCAGGATGGGTCGCTGGGGCTGGCACCTGCCGCAGATGCTGCTGCCGACTGAGGGGTTGCTCCTGTGGCAGGAGCAACGTGTCACCCTGCAACGGACTCAGCCTCTCCACCATGGCTCTGGGAGAGTGGCTCCTCTAAAACTAAAGTATCCCTCTCTGCGCTCTGCTCAGCCCTCTCTGCCTGCATAATGTCCTGAGTGTCATGCCACTCAGGATCACTGTCATCAGTCTCCTCCTCTGACCCTCCCTCTATGAACTCCTCAGACTCAGAGTCAATATCAATAGGGTCATCGCTGCTATGAGCAGGACCCGCAACAATCTGAAGCAAAGGTGCATGTGGCGCACCGGCTCTCCCTCTAACACGAACTATCTTCCTGGCTGCAATGGGAATGCCAGGAGTGACCACTGTCCAACCTCGGCCTCTAGGCCCCCCTCTGGCCTTGCGAACTGATCTGTAAATTGGCGCCACTGGGGGAAGCATACCCGTGTATGGTAGGCCAAACTACTGAGGAACTCAGCCAAAGGGGTGCACCTCCACTCGTCCCACTCAATCGATAAGCTGCCCTGTGGTGGGGCAGGAGATCAAGGTAAGGGTCTCCTCGCCCCATATGCCGGCCATGAGCTGGTATGGTGTCACCTCCATATCGGCAGTAGTTAGGAAGGCAACTAGCTGATGAGGTGCTCTAAGCACCGACATGTCTGTCCATTTGGCTGCCCTAACAGCTCCAGGATCTGCCACCTCCACACCCCTGCCATAAGGGATGAAGTGCTCATAAACCCAACTCATGACTAGAGTCGGGTGGCTCAGTGACTGCCCCTGTAAACGGACCACCCTATATAGATCATGGTAGGTGGTCCCAAGAATATCTGTACCCCAAGCGTATATCCAGCCATGCCCCTCTATCTGTGCAATAATGGGGGCCCAGCAGTATAATAGTGTGTCACCTCCCTTGTCCCTGATTAGTCTCAAGGCAAGGATCCTCATAATGGCCTGTCGAAATACGGGGATGGGCAAAGAAGGGATGGATTGAACTCTCACCCCCTTCTTTGACCCCGTGGAGATGGCTGCATCTCCCATATAAGTCGCCCACTGTGCAATCTGTGCCCGTGAGCCTGCTGTCTCCAAAGTGAGTCACCTCCCGATGATCGGGACCCCCAGAATGTGGTAGACGTCCTCCAATGTAATGGTCCACTCGCCACGGACCCCTGGCAATCGGAAGGTGTTCCGATCTGCATCCCAGTAAGAAAATAAGTCACAAAGGATGTGACTAGATGGTGCAACATGGGGCACGCGCGATATGCGCAGTATACCAGCCCTCTGAAGTGTGTCCTCCTCGTCCTGTGAGAGGGCATCTAGTACCCCTGAGAGCCAATCACACACTCTCTCTCTCTGCTCCATCTGATGTACTCCTCTCTCACCTGCATACACCCAAAAACACACAAAACAAAGTAAGTTAGCATCCAAGAAATGCTAAGAAATTCATAAAAGCACGTAGAAATGCTAAAAATACAAACACAATCTCAAAAACAGGTTCCTTTTGCATTCTGTGCAAAACCACGGCCCTAAGCAGGGAGGCGGTTTTGTAACCGCCGCCTTAAGGGCAGTGGTCGTGTAACCGCCGCCCTGAACAGGGCGGCGGTCATGTAACCTCCGCCCTGGCCAGGGAGGCGGTCGTGGTCCGAAAACCCACGCGGGTTTTTAACCTAAAAATGCCTAAAAAGTGCAAAAAAATGGCCTTTTAACCTAAAAATAGAACCTACCAAGTAGGCGCCCCCCCTAGGTGGATTAACACTAGCATTTTCAAAAAACCCCCCCCCATTAATTTAGCATTTCAAAATAAAGGGGGGAAAAACAATAAACTGAAGAAAACTAACATGTGATCGCTGAGATCGGTGTTCCGCACGTGGAGGCATGATCACGATCTCGCTGCGGACGTTTCGACTCTACTCACGCAAGAAACCGTCACCGTGGGTCCTAGAGCTCAAAATCAACCAAATCAACTCGCGCAAATGAATAGGAAAATGGGCCCACTTTCATATATATAGCACTTTGTTTCATTTTAAAATGGCTTTTTCACAGGTTTGGAGCGCTGATGGAGGTAAGTTCCTATCCCCGCACAAATGGTACGTTCTCATTCCCTGTTATTCTCAGTGTTTATTTTTGAACTATTGTATCTATCTGCACTTGAGTTCTCTTTTCATTTTGCAGGTAGCGGGAATTTTGGATGGCGTCATTTCAACACACGGACATGTCAGGTATAACTTCTAACTTCCCATTTTAGGACTGCCATACTTGGACCCACCGTTTTACGCCTCTTCATGGCTAAAATGCTTCTCCGAGGGGGCAATATGTACGTACCCAAAATTGTAAGGTACTGTACTACCGGAACAATTTAACAAGTGCCCCAATGATGATACAGGTCTCCTCGCAAGGTGTTCAGGATCCGGAAAATCTCTCCGAGTGTGCGTTAACATCCCGCATGCCCCGCTTAGCCCCTGCGTCCTTTGTTTTTCCTTTTCCCCCTCTTTTCTTGGCCTTTTGGCTCTTCAGTGACGAAACCGCCGCCCTGCATGGGCGGCGGTCTCGTGACCGCCGCCCTGATCAAGGCGGCGGTCCTGTAACCGCCACCCTGCTCAGAGCGGTGGTCCTTTACGCATTTTCCAGAAAGCATTTTAACGTGACTCACGTAAAATTCAACGTTTCACCAGCTTTCCTTGCCGACTTGGGCTTGCATTTATGTTTTTGGTCCCCTGGAATAGTGTTTGGCCATTGTTTATAGTTTTAGAGTTCAGTTTGGTTTTGATCTTTGGGTGAATGAAAAGCTATAAATAAATGGCTTGGGCTCAAACAAATGGTCTGCCCCTCATTCACTTTCATGCTCTCATTTTCATAGTTCAGTCTTTTATTTTGTTTAGAAGCCATAGCTTTAATTCTTTGCATGCTTAGTTAGCATTGTTCAGCTGTTGGTAAGCCACATACCCATCTTGTGTAGGCAGTACTGTTATTTCACCCAATCCATTGGAGTAGAATAGCTTAGGAAGCCATTAAAGTTGCAGGTTTTGCTTCTCAAACAGGATAGTTTCAGGTTCTGGATGCTTTATGTTGCATGACTCGTAATAAATCCCGCTAGGAATTGCATAGGCCAAGCTCTGTACTCTTGCGCTATCCCTCTCCTACTCACATTATATTCAGTCTACATTCTAAGCTACTTTTGTCCCAAAATCTACTTCTGTTGATGCTAGCATTACACGCTTTTCTGGATCCACATGAACATGAAAGAACGAGGAGATCACACTGAGGGGAAAAGATCACATACACCATCGGATTCACCATTGTTCTGCGGAATCTAGGTTTTAACTTTCAAAGTTCTAGTTAGAATCATATCAAATAAAGTAGTTAATTGCTTCATTTCAGTAAATTCTATTCTCGATATTACCAGGGAAGTTGTGGGGATTGATAGTTTCTGAGAAACTATGATTCACTCCTCACTTCTGAGGTAGGATCGAGAATCTCACAAATAGATTAAGCAAGTTATTTCATTATTTAGAATAAATCTACAAATTGCACAGACAAATAGCTACACTCGGTTATTTTGTTTGTTTTAAGTTTTATCTTAGCTATCAAATTCTAGATACGTTTAAATAGCTGCTTTTCTTAAATTCTTAAAAATTTTCTCAGAAAAATAGAAGTCATATACGTTTTAGATTTATTCCACATAGTTAGAATTTGCTTTGTTACAGTTAAATTTACATTTTGTTTTGTATGACAATCATGGGACCCCGGGAGCCCAGGGAATACGTATTTGAGCCAATCGTGCCTCAACCTAACCTCGTCACAGCAATAGTTGACATAGACCAGAACCTTAGAATACAAGTCTTCCGAACAACAACAGATTTACAACTAATTAGCTCTCAGTTGAGAGGGTTAAATAGAAGACGACCAAGCAAACACGTTTTGGTCAAATAAACCAAACTACAGATTACCCTATGAAAACATTCACATGACTGTAAAAGGGTTCGAAAGAGAACAAACCTTTGGTTGTGATCCTTTGGTCCCACAACTAGATGCAGGAGACACTCTCACAGACATGGATACTAGTTTAAGAATCCAGGTTGCACGAACGCCTGTGAGGTATTCCGAGAAAATCACGCAATTATTGAGTTTAAACATAGAAGCTGAGAAAGTGTACAATTACTGGATACTAGGGATTAGGACTTGATTTCATACATGACCATAGCAGGACCGCAACAACCAAGAGTCTACGGTTGTGATCCACAAATCCCACAGCCTAACGAATCCATAAGTCAATCAGATATAAACACTTGCCTATGCACGTTAGTATTCAGATCTACTCCACTTCCACCCACCATCATCGAACAATTGTCCTTACTAGATATAGTGGCTAACAAAGCTAGAGAATTCTGGACTAGGCCAGAGAATCACCCGTAGAGTCGATTGTATTCACCATCCACCATATGACCTTATCTAGAGACGTACACGAAACTATCCCAGGTCATTTTCCACGTATTCCACAACCCATAGATCGAATCACGCCAGAGCTCGATATTGATTGGAGCCTTCGAGCAGTCATCCTTGCCGATCGATCTATCACACCAGTCCAAGTTAGAAGGGCCTTCTTTGCCTTAGATTTGCAAATTCCATTAGTGCGTGTCAAAGACATTAGATTGCCTAACTAGTTTGTCTGCATCCCATGCATACTCCATCCCCACCGGCTGTCTCGGCACGACCTCGGGAGGTCGGGTACGCGGAAGAGTTACCTGTGGATTCCCACACTCGCTTATCGCTTTTCCAGTGTACAGTAACGTCTTGATTTTTAGAAGCTACTATGATAAAATCTTTTCATGATGTTGTAAATGTGGAAATGAGGATAATTATGTTAAGATAAATCTTTTAATCTTAAAAAGAATGTGTTACTGGTCTGGACCCTTGTTTACTTGAGACAGAGGTCATTATAACTTGTGTTTTGCAAAGTGCAAAACAACAGACTGCTTTTGTGTTTGATGAAATCATATTGTTGTTGACAACACACCTTGAATCAATTCCATTGATCCAAGGTATGCTACGGTCTTCTTTATGATCGCTTTGTCGATTTACTTTCTAAATGGAATGAAGTTCGAAACTAGACTGAAGGTCGTTTGTAAATGTTATAGAACCTGGTTATAGGTATAAATATTTGGTACCTTGATGCCAATGGAAAAGGTTCGATTTCCGAACTACATACAAATTGTAATGCCGGAAAGCGTAAGACATTAAGAGTTTTGGTGCAAGTGAACAAGGTATAGATATGTTGGGCATGGAACGAACGTCCTGCATTATGCTGAATATGAACGTAAGTTTGTAAAACTTACTAAGGAACCTATTAACTAAAACACTACGGGGTTAAGTTCTAACCTATGACCTAAAAACTATCCTAGGAGGGTTTTATAAATTAAAAGGAATTTAAAATATTGCACATCCCAATGATTTGCGACCTTGGTGAATACCTAACTATGGACAATACAAACTAAAACTATTGCTAACCTAAGGAGGGTACCTATGGGACACATGCTGATGAGCAGATAAGAAGGGAAGGTTAGAAATTTAATAAAGGACAGTAAATGATGTCCTTGCAGTTTTCAACGCCAGGTTTGGCGGGAACATGGAAAGTTGTAGATATCCAACTAGCAATGTAGCTAAGAAGGAAATTACATGCAAAAAATTTAAAAATGAAACTCGCCAAACCTGAGTGAATGGTGGCATGGAAATTAAGGAAAAGCAATGCATTCAATGCATTTATTGATCTCAGTCTTGGTGAGCAGCTCGCCTTGGAAAGGGGATAGAGGAAATTTTGTGGTTATTGTGTTCATTCGGGTTTTGAGTTTTGCTTTGCATTTTTTTTATAGTTCTTTCGAACCTGCAACCATTCTGGTCATTGTTGCTGTTGTTTGGAGTAACCATGGCTATTTTGAGCTTGTGAAAGTTAGGAGATTGTTGGGAAATTCTTGTTGTTGTTGCTGTGGAGAAGAATAGCTCTTATGGGTGCAGACGCAGTTTTCTTCAAGCCACAAGAAATTTTATAGGCATGTTGAGCTCTTCTCTTTATACCGTTTTGCTCTTTGTTAAGCGTCTTCATTAAAAGAACTCTGCTCTTATGTTGGGTGTTTTTGTAAAATGAAAATGTTGATACAATTAATGTGATTTCTAGGTTGAGATATCTGTTGGAAATGAATACAATTTGGGTATTTCTTTGCAAAATGAGTAAATGAAATGAAATCCGTCCTTGCTGTATGAGTTTTGTTTTGACAGTGTTGGGTAGTCGGTTCTATTATCCATTATGGGTTCGATTTGATGAATGTACCAATGATGTGAATAATGTTTTCTGAGTTTTGTGCATGTAAATGATTTGGGAAAAATAGTGATAATGCTTGATGAAACTGTTTGTGTGAGTTATTATCCTAGTTTCTTTACATTGTATATAATACGATTTCACCGGGGACATCGAATTCATTCCATTGTCTTACCCTTGCTGAATAAAAATGATTCAATATCTCCATGTGGGTTGAAGGCCGTGAATGGTTGTTGGGGAAATAAATTATTTAAACACTGGACTTGGTTATTTGATGAGTGAGTAAAGTGTATTGTTATCTTTCTTTGAATCCATTGAAATGTATATATATAAATAAAGGAACTGTATATCTGAACCTTTTTATGGTGTTCGATTAGAACCGTATTAGAGTAAAATCTTGTTCTTGCGGTTGGAAAAGATGGGTTCTTTATTTAATACAGTGATATTATGGCCATATAGCTGGTTGCTCATTCTTGCTTGTTTCAGACCTAGCTGGGAATGATTGTTTTTAGCGCGCGCGCACACACACACACACATGTGCAAATTACAGTCTAAAATTCTTGCTACTTGCATTAAAACTGAATCAGAACTGGGTTCTTACTTTGGTGTTTGGAAAACGAATCCTTTTATTATTACGATGAAAACATGATTTGTTGTCTGCTGTACACTCTTACTTGTTTGTATCTAGATGAGAATGTCTGTTGGGTGAAAAATTAAAGGAAATGATTTGATTTAGAGGGGCCTTTGATATTGATGCTTACGGACCAGATGCAAATGAATTCTGGAAAGCTCTCCGGAATGGTAGTTAGTAAGTTTTATTTACTGAAATAGATTTGTTAGAAGAAATCATCTTATGGGAACAGGTCTGTGCTAACTAGTTGATATTCGGCCAGGAATTTGAGAAGAGATAATACGATTATTTTTCCATTCATTCGATTATTGACTTTATTTGCTCTCTCACTTTGGCTGTTATCATTGATTGATATCACTTCTTGTTTAATTCATCCAATGCAATTGTGATGAAAAGAAGGGGAATATTGGATGGGTAATTGGAAGTAATAATTATTTTCTTCTCTTATCCAGTTGAAATTCTATATTTGATATTGAATGAATTTCTTATGGCCTTAGGCGTAAGCATCTGCATTTAATTGTTGTTTTCCTTCTTTTCGGATTTGAAAGAAGTATTATACTGTTTGCTGAATTTTGAGAAATGACACCAGTGTTTTCATGGTGAGTGACTACTTTCTCTTCTGCATTTGATTGCTTGAAATTAAATGAGGAGTATGAAAGGGAAGTGGTTCTATTTGAATTCTTAATTAAAATTCATCTCTTGAAATTTCAACTATTATAATGGAATGGAATTGATAGTAATTGCATTAGATCAACATTATATACATAAGTGTATTAGCTCTTTCAGATTTTTTAGTCTGGAACTATTGAAAGGAAATTACTTATGGTAGTAATTATTTGGGAGAATGTTAGTAAATCTTTGTGTCTGATTTTGATGGTTATTAGGGGATTGGTTTGTTAAGTTGTTCATCCTTATCAACACTTAATTTGTAGATGATGTCCATCTCAATTTATTAACGTTTCATAAAATCAGAGTTCTTTTATTGAGACATTTAATTAAGAGAACCTCATTTTAATGACAAGTGCTTAATATGCTCAGTTCGATGAATTGACTCGTGCAAGTAAATTTTGCAGATGGTTTCCTTGAGTAAAAATGAAGACATGTTGTTTTCTAATGCTTCTTCTGATTAGCTAAGGATGGATCGTATCTGAGAATTTATTATTCTTCTACGAGGAAATGGAAAAAGAGAAAGCTACATTATTTTTCTTTATGAGTTGTTAATGTTGTTTGGCATAAATGAAGTCTGGTTGTCTGGGCTTGTAAATTGTATAAATTTTAATCTTAAGGAATGAGTACAAAGGAAAGGTGTGTTATTTTAATGGTTGTACCGCCTTGGAACTATTTGAATAAGATTGGGAGTATAAATTTTACTCGTTGAATGTGGATATATTCAAATGATGGTTGATAGATTTTAAAAGGACATAATATCTATTCTTTACTTGAATACAACTTTTAAGTTGGAATGTACAATTAATTCATGCTTAGGTCAATATGGATTTTAAATTGACATTTGAAAAGAGTTAATTGAATATGATTTCTTAAATGAACGATATTCAGAACTGATATACAAGCTAGTGAATATAAATAAAAGAGACAATTGAATCTTGTACTCTGATTTCGTTAATATCCTTGAGATGTTTGATCCAGAGGATATTCGGTATGAGGAATCATATCTCCTCGTAACAAACCTTAATTGAAGTAAGGTTATAGTGAATAAATGAATACATTAATTTGGAATTAGGCCTCATTTAAATGACGTCTAATAAGATGGAATTTTGAATTTAAATTCAATTGCGAATAAAACTTGGCTAAGTTTAGTAAGTTGATCTTACTACGTTAAGTTGTAATGGACTGTTAGTCTGAAGCTTAAATTAAGGAACTAAGATGGAATTAAGCAATCCTTCAGTAAAGAGGAGTAAAGGCATATTAAGCTTTAAAGATAATATAAGTCTGTCTTAGCTATGCAACTGTACAAACAGTGAGGTTAGAAGATCAACACGGTTGCTGAAAATTGATCTTAGGTACTTAAGATTATAATCTAATCACACTTATAGCTGGATGTGTATCCCTTGATGAAAGGATTCCGTAGGACCTTGGCACACGCCAGCTACAATCTGGTGTCTTCATGAAGCTGGGGCCTTCATGACGACACAATGTTGTAGCTGACATGTTACAATGCCCTCCCGAATTGAATCATCAAGTTTACATAAGTTGGGACCAAGTTACTTGGACGATGATAGGAATGTGACCGTGTATACGGGGTGACTCAAGAAGACTAAAGGTAACTAGACACATGCAGTCGTCTAGGGTTGACAAAGTATGTCTACGTACCTTTAGCCACCAAGAGTGTCTTCTTATACTCTTTCATATTGCTAGTTTGGGTTAAAGTTTAACCTTGGATGAGAGGACTGACAGAGGTCAGAAAAGACCATTCTAGATAACAGACGAAGTTAGGTGAAGGACATATTCCATTGATGTGCATAACGTCTAGGAATATAATCATGCAAAGCATGTGAAAATCTTTGGCCAAAGTATTGCAAGTTGCTGGTTACGTTGTCCTAATCACCTAGTTTACGAAGTAGGATTTCAAATGAATATCGGTAACAAATATTCAGATAGGCCTCTTAAATTGAATACTTCAATAACCAAAATTGGTAGGGAACCAAGTATACTTAGTATACAATGCATGGGTTAACATGAAGGATCGGTGAGTAGCCGAGTCATGAAATGAGAGATCGTTGAACTCTGAGCCATAAATGGGAGATCGGTAGTTCTTCGAGTCATTTACAGCAGCATATATGGTATCTGTTATATGATTGAATGGAATTGAATGTATGTTACAATACAATATAGAGAACATTGGTTTTAAAAGTAATTGTGTGATCTGAATTACATTAATTGGACAAAGAATAATTATTAAAACATGGCCGTGTGTTTTGAATTACATAATTCAGAACAGAGAACGTTATATAAATAAATAAATAAAAATTTCCCTTGTTCTAGTGTCTTAAAATGGGGATGTTACACAAGGAAACAATATAATGATCAATTTGAGGAATATGATATGGCACAACACCTTGGTCAGAGATCGGGCTAGAGATATTTTACACAGGGACTTACAAAAGGTAAAGTGCAGGGGAGATAATGAGTCCATGAATTGACTTGTTATAACATCCATATAACTATATAATTTTCTCGTAAATACGTTAATTAATGCATGGGGATGTTCTAGATAGTTGTATCCTAAGTAAAAATGATGCATTTCTCCTTATTTTGTCTGATGAAAACTAATGATTGATGTAAATTCCACTAACTTCCTTGTTGAGTGATTTGATGACATGTGCAAATTGATAAGGCACATTTTCTACCAATTTTGATCAATTACAATGAAGGAGATCGAGTCCACAAGACTATGCTATCTTGGAGGATTAACCATAACTAGCTATAAATGTGTACACCTGTTTCCAACAGGATTATAGGGTGTCATGGAACTTTTAATGAAGTTGTTATCGGTAAATATGTTGCCAATATTAGTGGCATGTGTTGTAATTAAACATGTCTATAAGACACGTCCTTTGAACTATTACTTAGTCTATTTTCAGTATTTGCTTAGTTAATAGAAGAAGTTACTTTCAGTTATACTTTGGATTTTTTGTGATGAACTTATTTGGATCAATATAATACATGTTATTTTGAGTACAAGTTTATGTTAAGATACTCAATACTGAAGTAAAGAAAGGGTCCACTCAATTGAGGTTATTGGAGGAATTGGTATTTTTTGCAAGTTCTCTATATTCACTTTAATTTCAGTTTAGTATCTTGGTTTGAATGATTATATGAATGTAGTCTTATATTTCCTTGTTTTAGAAGATTCCCTACTATTATTTCCTTTGAGAAAGTATTTCAATTGATTAAGCATTTCCTTTTAAAATCATTTCATTTTAGTAGTGTTGTTTCCGTATATTAGATGCACTTTCTATATTCTATTTCTATTTCAGTAGCTTAGAATTGTATTTTCTTTCCATAGTTGAGTAGTATAGAACAAGAAACCAGTACTAAACAAAACCCCTAACAAAAGAGAACAACCATCACACTGAGTTACATACCTACTTCTCTTCATACAACCTTGAACAAAGAAATGGTTTATAATGACATCAACATTGAAAAATTTGATTAAATGATTGGAAGTTACAACAACCCATCAATCAATACCTTACCTACCACCTTAACCTCTACCACTTCTCTTTCATATACATCTAGTCCTACTCTTACCACATTCGCATTATCTTTGATCTGCACCCCACCTCTTTATCTGTACCTATCATATCTAGACCATTACCCACATCTCTCCCACACACACCCATCACTACACTTATATAACTTCCACAAGTAAAAATCCACCCATGTATACCTTGAAATCATTATCATGTATTTATTTACCAATTACCCACATCATTTGTTTCATCCCATCCTTCCACACCTAATCCTCCAACATCTACCATTACTACATCTACATCCCCCATCGTATATTCTTAATCTACATCCACATCCACAATGCCTCTTAAAACACCTAAGAAAAACACAAAAGGCATTCATACCTCTTCCATAGATCCTCTCATTTCTACATCTACCCATCCACAATCTACATCATCTCCAGGGATAATTTTAGTGGTGAATATTCGTAATATGGCGAATATTCCATTTTTGAAAAATTGGAAAAGGTGAATTTTCTAGCACGGGTCAGTGACCTGTTCGCCTAAAAATTATAGTTTAATTTTTTTTAGGGGTCGGCTTCACCTACCCATTTAAACTATCCCCTATATATCCTATATTGTTCACAAAGTAGAACACTACTAGATCACTCATACCGCCTAGGGTATATGTATTATCAGGTACAGTAAACACGTGAAAGGAGGGCAGAGGCTGCAGACGCGTGACAGAAGGGAAGAGGCTACAGATGCGCGATAGAGAGTTTGTTGACGAGCGACAGGGAGAGTTTGTTGTCGTGTGACATGGAGAGTTTGTTGACGCACGACATGGAGATTTTGTTAATACGCGACATGAGTGTGGAGGAAGTAGACATGCGACAGAGAGTTTGTTGACACACGACATAGAGATTTTTGTTGTCACACGAGCAGAGGGTGGAGGCTGCAGACGTTGACATGCGTCAACAAGGCGGTTGACGTGCGTTAACTAACCTCATTGACGCACGTCAACAGGGTTGTTGACGCACGTCAGTGAGGTTTGTTGACGTCCGACAACAAATCTCCTGTCACGCGTCTGCAGCCTTCTGTCACACCACTTAAAAATCAGGTGAAAATTTTACTGTTGGACCCCCAAAAAATTCACCTTTCCGCAAAACCGGTTCCGAGGATATTCACCAGGTATTTTCCACCTCCGATTTCTAAGAGGTCTCTTAAAATGAACCCTGATCATCTCCCTCTCATATAGACCTTATCAATCACATCATCCAAACACCCCTTTTTATTTCTATAGGTCCACACCTACTTCTATCATTGACTCCACACGTGGACCTACTCCATCTACCTCATTAGATTCTCCCCCATCCACATCTATTCCACCTTTTCCCATCATACCATCCTTAGAATCCATATCAGTTCCTTTTTCCATGATATTTCCTACACCAATCCCATCAAACATCATCACTACACCTCCATTATCTCCCTCTTCTTCAATGCCACATTCATAATTAGAGGAAAATTGGAGAACACTTCAACTTGTAGCATCTATAGGTGACCCTCCCATCTCATCCAGACCATCAGACCCTCCTGCACTAAGGCAATCGTTACCTTCTTTGGAACAAATCATGAAAACATTACTTACCCCAACAGACACAACACCAGCTTCAGATCCGCTAGTTAAAATCATTGTCATCCCTGCTAAGGGCACTCCTAAAAAATCTAAATCCAAAACCCTTGGCACCCTTCCACAAAAATATCTTATGCGTCCTCATAGAAAGAGTGACATTCCTACAACTATGACCAAATCTACATCCTTTATCTTGGGGCCACATCTATCTATCCTAGGGTCGCCTCCATCATGATCAATCAACCAATCCAAATCCAAAAAATATGATTCCCTCTTAGGAAAAGCTCCTTCATCAAGAACACCTCCACCTCCACCTCCACCTACCAATCGATCTAAGCCTAAATCATCCAACCCTTCTTCTTTCAGAGCACATATCACAACGAAATCACCAAGACCTTGATACAATCCACCTTCATCCTCTACATCTACACCATCTCATAGGACCTCTTCCTAACATCATATATTGAATCATATGTAGAATTCCTCCAACATTTACTCTAAACTTCCATGCCATCATGCTTCCACCCATCCATGTACGTTAGATCTAATTTGTCCGAAAGCCATCGTGGTTTAATTATCATTATATATGTGCCTATCATCATACTCTGGGTCGTGACACCTAAGCATTGTAATGCCCTTCAGACTATCATCCATAATCTTATTGAGTGAGGATGATACCACCTTAACAAGTATCATTCCTCTATCTACTACCATTTCATCCATGAGCCCATCCAACTCACTGTTTATTATATCCCCATCCATCCAAATTACCGAGCCTCCTCATAGGTCCTCTTCATCTTATCCATTATCACTCTTCCACATGTCACTCCTCCTGACAAAGGTTCACCCATGTATTCATTCAATATTGTTTGCCATGATATGCACCATCCCCCTGACATCCATTGCATATCTTTTGACATGTACTATCTTATCCCTATCCTTCTCACTGTGGGAGTGTCCCCCTTTCTCATTGATATTTTCACGTTTTCTTCCTAATCCATGCTTCCTATCCCCATCGGTTCATCCTCCTATAGTAGGGGGACTTATTTCTAGGATTTGTCTTTTTCGCAGATAAGTTCCTCTCCATACTTGACATCTTCTCATCTCATCCAGCCTATCTTCATCTGAGTCTTATCCAACTTATTTTTCTATCATCTTCTCCTCTCATGCGACCACCTATGCGTGGCACGATATTTGTGCTTCCCTTGAGGAACATCATGGCTTTACCTAAAAACCACCATCTGTGGCCATATTCATGATCCTATCCTAAAGGCACCATATTCTCACTCTAAGTCCACTTTTGTGGCCATTATTATTCAATTGCTCACTTCTGAGGTGTTGTCCCATATATTTACAATCTTGTATCCAATTCATCTCATTAAATCCTATCTAAAATTATCTTCTCTATCCTTGTCCCTCTCTTTAGAGGACCATTTACTCTCATCCTAATTCCACTTTAATGCAACCATATTTCTACTTTTTTTTGGAGAATGCCATACTTTCGTTTTAAGTAACCATCTCTTCATCTCATTAAGGACGCACATCGTTCACTGTTCTCAAGCACATAGTTTTTCATTCGTCTGTCTCCTTTTCCTTTGCAATCCATTATCCTATCCTAACACTGACTTTAACATGGTGGCGACCTCACCATCATAATGTCACCACTCTAGAATAGGAGCCACCGTAGAAAGTTTTCCCCAAACTAGATTGGACCATACATTATCACACATAAGTATCAATCGGGAGCCAATCAATTGGCCTCCCTTGATGGTAAACTAGAAATGGAACCACTCAATGCATTGCACTTCTGACCATTCTATTGGTAGTATGTCTACCATTGCTCTTAGTCATATCTTTAGATCATTTCTCCATCTTATCCCCTTCCTATCTCTCGATTGTGATGATTTGGGATTATGTGTTCTTCTGTCACTTCATAGATGTGACCTTAAATACAGGCATCACGACTCTGCCCATAGAATTTTCCTTATGGAAAGGTTCTCCCCTCTTGGTGATAACTTCGTGATCATTACATCCATCACCCTCTTATTCACCTATTTGAACCATGCGAAGAGTCTAAGGGTGTCTCGTGTACATTCATTATCCCCTCTTAAGTGGTCTACGTAGCTAGTCCCAACTCTCCCCCATGTAAAATTCAAAATTCATGGATGCTCAAATCAAAATAAAAGTTATTAAAAACAGGCTGATCCCTCAAAAGACAGTTGCTCATGTAAAAATAAAACAGAAGAAAAGCATGCAAAATCAAATTCAAAAGCAAATAAAAAATAAATAGATTGATCCCTTGAAGGACGACTATCATATATATTATTCTTGCCATCTCTATTTTTTATAAAGTATATCATACCCTCAAAGGATGGATACTCTTTTATGGATTTTGAAGGCTTCTTGCTTTGATTAGCCTTCCATTTTATTAGCATCCTAAGAAAAATTCCCACATTGATAAGCTTTCTTCTAGCAGACTTCCCGTATCGATCAGTTTTCTCTTTCCCCTTCCCAGAGCTACGGCATAGTCTTAGGGAAAACCAATTTTGGAGAACCATGTTCCCTTGTAAAAGTACATCTCACACCTCTTTGTCATGTCAAAACTAGGTGTATGAGTTCATTTCATCCATTATATCCTTAAAATATTTGGTATGACCAACTCTCTTTGGTTACATACTAACATCTGTATTGGTCACATGTGCATTGCGTTGCCTGGATCCCCTTCTTGTTTACCTCCAATGCATTGCATTACCTGGAGGCATGATCATTACATTACCTGGAGGCATTCTTTCCTCACGAATTCCTTGATATGACGTAGTTTTTTCACACCTGTAGGTTTCCATCGTTGCGTTAAGTTTTATCTTTAATCTTATCACATCTATCTTTCATCCCTATTTCGCTTTGTTGCAACCAAATACCTTTCCCTATCTCAATCACTTATATGTTATCTATCTACCTTACAACACATTTACTCCTACTTATATTCATCTTTAATCACATCCGTTTCTCAATTTTTTTTCATCACATCTTATCCATACATTATAATTACCATGATTGAATCCAAATGTAAAACATATATTCATAAAACATCACATATTTATATCATCGTTTTATATCACCATGTGCACATCCAAAGTAACCATATTTTACATACATTTATTTCACCATAATCATCAGATATAAAAAAATATGTAATCCATTACATCATCATCACATCATAACATCTAATCTAAAGCCATCATCATAACATCTAATCTAAAGCCATCATCATCACATCAAATTAAATTCATCATATCACATAATAAACACATAATGATCCACGACAAAATCATATATCATATATACATGTCACAATGTGTATCAATACATTATTGTAAGCCTATAAGGGCTCTCTATCAAAGTAGAGTAACTATCAAAATATGTAAAATGTATGTTTGAAACTCTTAGACCCTCTCCTCCAGGGGTAGGTACAATACCTGACCCCTGTGCATCTCCGCCACCCTCATGACCTCCCTCCACTCACTGGTACTGTGATACATCAGCCATAATCCTCGATGGCCTCGCTCCTTTTGCTGCTACCCTTTGAAGGTGCTTCCAATAATGTAGTGTCTTCAGAAAATTTTCAAACAAGATCCCCTCATAATATCTAGCCTTTGCGGCTAGTGCTATGTACATTTCCATAGATATAATGCTGAGAGGTGTTACCTTCGCCGACCCCTATGGAGCTGATTGAACACCACTCATTGAATCCATTGCCAAAATAGTAGAGAGATCACTAAAGTGGGCCCTGTAGGCCTCTCATTGTCTGCGGTAGTGGTATATATCATGAGTAGTTTGGTCCCTCTCCTAAGTGACCACATCACATTTATGTAGAGCTATGTCTATCTTTGAACGTTCCTGATATCTCTCCACTCACATGTGGTCCAACTCAGCACGTAACCATGCCACCTCTACAGAATCTCCTACTCCACTGTCTCCACTACCTCCAGGAGCCACATCTATATCAGTCTCCATCTCCTTTACCTCCTCCTTGCCTCCCTCCTCAGAAACCCAAGATTCCCACGCTATAGCATGCCAGTTAGTGTATCCTACTCCAACCCCCACATCATCATCCTCATCCCATTGCATAAACTACCCCTCCACTGGATCTGCCATGATAGGGCTCGACAGTTCACTGTCTAAATCCTCTCTCTTGTACAAAATAGGATTAAGGGAAACTGTCTGGACGAATCCAAAATGTCGTCGCCCTCTGTCGAATTGAACAACCTTGATCATCTCTGGCTGTCTCCCTTGTATCCACCTTGTCCTCCTCATCACGACAAACTCTATGTCTACTCCCTGCCATGCACGGAAATATCGATACGGCCGCCACCTAACCCAATCAACATCCAACTCTATGATTCGAGCTACATACCAATATACTCTCCTCTCACTCCTATCATCAAATGCCTAATTAACCCTCCATCTCAGAAACCCAACTGCTAGCTCTATGTGGTCTCTTGTAACCCATGGAAGCCCTGGTGACCAAGTCACTGCTATTTGATCATATGCCCACCAGTGTAGTAAGAAACCCACATCCAATCCTAACCTCTACCCTACCTTGTATATGGAAAGCTCATGGTAAACCTGATCCAATAAGGCAGTCCCAAATGAGAATATTGTCTGGTGGTCAAAAATATTTTCCACAACCCCAGCCATTACCCATAGTAATCGAGCTCCACCAAAGTCCAGAAAATCATAACACGACACAACCATCATCACTATACAAATCAAATGGTTGTGCGGTACCCCAGCTTCATATCTCAACCCATATGAAAAAGCCCTTGAAGAAAACCTGACGTGGGGCACATCGACTCCAAATAGTTGTGTCAAAACTGCCAGTCTGTTATCACCAGTAATGAGAAGTATCTACTCCCCATGTATCAGCAATTTGAGGATGTGGTATACATCTTCTAAAGTGATGGTCATCTCCCCCATCTAAAACCAAAATGTACAAGTCTATCGATCCCATCTCTCCACTAAAGCAATCGTAAGCCCCACATCCCATGGGATCTTATGATAATATCTGAAGCCACCTAACCCCACTGCTTCTAAGTGATCCCAATTGACATCTATCATACCCCCACTAATATAATCATACAGATAAGACACTCAGTCTCTCAAATACAACTTCTCCCTAGCCTAAAATCACAAATAAACATGCAAACATTAGATCCCCAATCAAAAGTCCATTCAAAATGTAATCTAACCCTAGCTTGTCCAATCCTACCCTGGTCGACGCCGACCTAGGTTGGGTCGACGTGCCTGAGGGCTGAGTCAATGTCAACCCACCTGGGTCATCACTGACCGCCCCTGACATCATCCACTTTTTGTTAAAAAAAGTAAAAAATAAATAAAACATTAAATTTAACCAAAAACTAGTGTGTGTTTTGTTGCTCACCATCCTCCGCACCCTCTGGCACTTCCTCGCAGCTCTGACAACCTCCATTTCTTTTTTTTTTCTCTTTAATTGGTCTGCTCTCTCTCTCGTTAACTTTACACATGAAAATTAACACCATCGTCAGATCCCAGGGTTTATATAGCCATCGAATTTGGGTCGCCATTAATTGTCCCTAGTCATCGTCGACTCCCCTTGGCAGTAATTATTTTGGGATTTTCCCCCTCTTCCTTGCATCCTTTCCCAGGGAGTCATCTATTGTTGACCTTTAAGTCCATGCTTGTGGCCATATTTATTTTTCCCTTCAGGAATTTTAATCCAACATTCAAACTATTCCTCCTTCGGGCATACGTACTTCCTAAGTCCACATTCATGGCCATATTCATTTTTCCCTTGGGGAATTAAAGTCATCATATCAAGTCCACCCTTGTGGCCATATTCGTGCCCTTCTTGGGGGCACCATATTTTCATTCAAATTCCACCTTTGTGGCAAGACTTTTCCCCTCTTGGGCCATAATTTTCCCTTTTAGCATTTTCGGCCATACCTTTCCCCACTTGGGGCATATTTTATTCCCCTTTTTTCCTTTGCGCACACACTCTCCCCTTAGAGCATATTATTTCACCAACCACTTGTTCATTTTTCCTTCGCGGCCATTTTTCATGTCCCATTGGACACCATACATTTCATCCTTGTCCCTTATGGACGCATACCTATTCACTCAATTCCTTGTGTATGAAGGAGTTCACATAACTTTTGCATTTAGTTATACATATTTTGATGACTTTCCTATGACCCGTTGGTCATACCAGTTTGTATCCACACCGCAATGATCTTCACCCACTCACTGGTCCATAGAACGTTGTATCCCATCTCTGATGAGACCGCAATTATCCACCATTGACGTGATATTGGAGTCACCTCCATAGTTTTTATTTATGTTGTGATCCTTTTTGTTTAGGGCATCTTGCCTTGGTAATCATTTTACCCATTTTGTTCACCCACCCACCCCTTTTTCATTCACCTTTTTCAAATGCATCATCGATTTCCTGTGGCATCATCCATCCCCCATTTGAGGGGGATATTATCACCTACCTCTCATAAATCCTCATCCAAATCTCATATTTTTTGTCTCATGGCTTGCTAGCATAAACCACTCAACAAAAAGGGAAAAATGTAGACACCTAAATTCGATATCTATACCTTTATCACATATGTGCACATATTTATTTAATTTATCCCCCTTATTTAATTAAATTCCCTTTTATCCCATCCATATTAATCTTTATTAAATTTAATTAATTAATTCCTATTAATTAATTAATACCTATCTACTTTCCCTAATGGACCTTCTTTTTAGGATGCTTTTATCCTAAACCCATCCCCTTACTTTTCTAAACTTTAATCCTATATATTTTTATGCCCTAACTACCTATATCACATCCCCTTCCTACCTACATGCTTTAAAGCATTTTCCCAATCATTAAGAAATCCAAAATCACACCAAAATCACAAAAGTAGACATATTGGGGAAACTTTCCCCATAGTCGGCGGTGACCCAATCTAGTCACTGTCGACCCTATAAAATTGAATCCATCATTTCCATAATAAAGGATATGCATGTGAGTTTTAGAGCGCTCTTGTGACTTGTGAATCCTTCTTGGTACCTGAGTTTTTTGACAACAGTTACACACCTCCTGGACATCTTTGGAATGTGCTTGCATTGCTCATGATCATCCTTCACAAGATTATCATCATCATTATATTGTTTTGCTTTAAATCTATCATATTGTCTTGGTATTGTGTGTATCTAATGTTTTGCAGGTTCAAATCATCCTTATAAACACTCAGAGCTTCTTCAACAACCTTATTTTCCAACTTATTTGCTTGTAGGTTTCCCTTTCCATCCATTCGTCCTCGGTCTTATCCAAACTCTGCTAAGTTGCTGCCGACCCACCCAGGTTGCCATCGACTCGAGCCCTGATTTCCAAACATCTTAGACAAACCACTATTTTTGTCACTTTCTTTGCATCTTTTGCCTCAAATTTATTCTACAGGTGGTCCCCAACATTCATAGGCTCCTATTTTGCATCCAGAGCCTTGCCGATCTGCATATTCAACTCATATTCCAGATCTATCCTCCTAGGTCGATGTCAACCTGCCTCTACAAAGTATAGGTCACCATCGACCTAGACTAGGTAACAACCAGTTTACAATTATTACAATCTAATCAGATTTTAGATCAATCTCTGTCATTTTCTAGTTTTAGTAATATTATTGTTTATGCATGATTTTTCAATTTCATCTTTTACATCACTTTTGTTTAACAAACGAGGGTTGACATCTGCCAAGGAAGTGCATGCTTCTTGGGTCTGCATTGTTGGGAAACCCCTGCATATCTTGTCTAATCATTTTTATTTCAGTGGTTCTTATTTGCGGGTTATCAACTAGTAGCAACATGATCCATCGATTACCTTTGCACCCGTATCTATCACATCACATCTGAGGTAACATAAACCCTCCAAATTTTTTGAGTTGTGTACTTTCGTTAGTAGCTAACTCATTGAATTGATAATGAAGGAGAAAATACTACAACAAAATGCTTAAATTAAAGACATAACACAAATTTACCAAGGGTATCATGACTACCACAATTTTATTATGAAGCTCTAGTTTGAATTCTCTAGAGTTAGAATAACTCTCTTCCACAATATGATCCAATGACACTAGCTCTTCTTGATTTTATAAAAACAAGTATCTAGGATATTATTAGAGTTGGAGTGTAGTTTCTTGCAAGACAAGTTTTATTTTCTATTAATACTAGAAATAAATTGTGTTAATAAATTGGTTTATATTCTTCTATATCAATAAATGTGGAGAAGTGTGTACAAACAAATGAATTATCCATATATTAAATTATAATTAATTTTAAAGTGAATCTTATTTACATACAATAGTGTATGGTTAATTAAATACACTAACACCATCAAATCAAAATTTGACTTAAAAAATTTAGATTCGGATCCAAAATCCAAGGTAGAGAAAGGAGTATCATTGAGAAAATCCATAACTTCAATCTATATTTTGATAAAAGATAGATCTAATAGAAGGGAAATAATTTTTTTAGGATGAAAAATCGATTCAAACTATAGGTCTTCTCTTTCATATAAGAAAATGGTATAGGAGATGCATTCACATTCCTAGACTTTCCATAATTAAACTCAAAGGAAGTATGGGGGATCATATCCCTATCAGAATTCATATTGCTATCAATATAATTTTTTCTAGTAAGCATAATGATAGAGGAGTATCCCCACACTTATCATCCTTAAAATGAATGGGATGAACATTAACTAACCCTAGATTGGTGTTTTGTAAAGGAGTACTTTTTCGTGTAAGAAGTTATCTTATCAATCATAAGATACAAGATTTTGGGAATTGCCAAATACTCACCTATTATCATGTTGATAATTTACTTTGTGGTCTACCTTCTACAATTTTGGAAGGAAAGGAAGATGGATTTTATGTTATATCATCAATGCCTTTCTTTTGAGTATTCAACTTGAACTTTGAGCACAACACCTTAGGGCTCTATTCCTTTTCAGGGATGTTAAATGTTCCTCACCAACCACATCTTGAATATACTCCATAATGAAGTAAGAAGAATCATTATTATTATTTGGATTAAATACATTATAATATAAAAAATAGAATTATAATAAAACATTACATTAAACATATAAAAATAAAATGCAGAGTGATGCCTAAAATAAAAAATAAAAAATAAAAAATTCCCAAAATGCCTCCCACTTCATTATTTCATTTCTTGACAATGACAGAAAGAAAAAATAGAAAAAAGAGGAGAAAGGGACAAAAAAATCGAGAGAGGAGGAGTGCATACTAACATAGTGTTCCAAAAAAGTGATACTTCTTGTAATGCAAGTAGATGATGAAGATAATGTGGAGCCTTTACAAAATACCAAATTATAGGTATGTAGATTTTTTCCCCTAGGACAAATAATGTAATTTCCCCCTATAATAAATAATGTAGATTATTTATCATAGGATAATATGCATATTTTTTACCCTTGGGTAAATAATGTAGATTTTTTACCCCTTAATAAAATAGAGAGATAATTTGAAACAATACAAAATAGAAAGACCCAACTTGATCATGCTTAAGTATGACTATATAGTGAACACAAAAATTGGAATTTCAATCAAAATCATGTCATGAAGAGATCCTAGATTTTTTACTACCAATTTTTTTTTGGAAAATTTTGACGGAATTATATATTACATGGATGGTAGTGTTTAAGGACTTCAATAGTGTCATAAGTGATCTTGGTGCTCTACCATTTTTGATGATGTCTTCCAATCTTTGTACTCTAGTATTTTGGCATCGAGATGTTGCGATATGATGCAATGAAGCATAATAAACCTTTTATTTGTTAACCCTAGATAATTCTCACTTAAACAAATGATTATTATCCCTAGAATATGCATGTATTGAAACCAATATGCCAAAATACATGTAAGCATTACAATGTATCCAAATTCCAGAAGGGGAAATAATTTTCATATAATTCTCCCAATATATTATATGAAATTGAATTATGAAATCAAAATATTCTTTAGAACGATCCTTGACACTTTGCATCATGTAACTTTGAAACCTTGTAATTTAGATTTAACTTTGTGAAATACTCTAAGGATTTTGTTGGAAGATCTAAGATGTGTATAAGTATTTTTTATATTGATTTCGAAGGTTGTGTTGAGGATAGAAGGTCATAATGACCTAGTGGATCATTTGTATACACATGTAACTCTTTACTAATTTTCCATGCAACTTGAACCGTAAAATAATCCTATGATGACCTATATAAAGTGATCACATTTGAAAAATGATTACACAAGGATAATAACATCAAAGGTATATGGTACAAGTGGATGATAGTGTCTAAGATGGATGTTAGTGTCATAATGGTGAGGAATCAAGAATCAAGAATTAGAGGATGTTTGTGTAGGTTTTATAATGGTTTTCTATAGATTGGATGTGATTTTGAGTAAATATAAGTGGTTCAAGATATGGGTTGTTGGTGTGTGTCATATTGACTCTTGTTGTGAAGTACACCTTAGGTAGAGTTGTTACTAAGGTGAGAAGATTTATTATGTGCACAACATTAGTAAATGCACATTATCCTCAAATGTGTGAGAGGGTGAGTTGTAACTTAGGGAATGATCCTATCCCACCTTTCACTCAACCTCTTACTTTTCCTATCTAAAGAACCTTTGTGTCCTTATGGAAAGAGAGATTGGAGCTTAGAGTCATCTCCAAAGCTAGTGGAGATGTAGTATCTTAGGGAGATTATGATCTATTGCAAATATTTTTGGTTGCACACTGAATTCTATATCCTGTTTAGTTTAGTACAATGTGTTTTTGTTGGTGAATTTATTACTCTCATTTGAGTTCTTTATGTGGATGCTTGCATTGCAGAGTTTTTCTGGGCCTTCCTCATTTCCTATATGGGTGAAGAAGTGGATTCATAGGTAATCAAATGAGATAAATTTGTGATAAAATATTCAAGCATATGCCAATAGTCAAAATATGTTGAAGATAAAAAAGTATTTTTTCAAGTGTTCAAGACCAAAATTAAATGTCTACAGATACCATACTTTTATCTAGTATTAAGAATACTATATTAAAGGGATAAAATATTTTTTTTACATGTATAATGTGAATACACAATATTGTAGTTGTTGATGGTTATCTTTGCAGATGAACCACAAGAGTCATTGGATACCTTAGGTTGGTGGGACGTGTGCCCTAAGGTAACCTCCAGGTTTTAAAGAAGCTAGCTCTTCTCTGAGTTGTGAGATGAGGGTCAAATAAAGATAAAATATAACATAAAACTAACTAGGGTAATGCACCATAATGGATTTAAAAGAGATGAAAAGATATCTAAAAGTATTTTGGTAAAAACAACTAAAGAGAATTATAGCATGATCTACCTATTTTTTTAGAAACGATTTAGATCTAATCAAAGTTGTGAAGACGAAACACACAATAAATGTAAATAATAGATAAGTTAAATCCAAGGGCGTATAACATGATAGATTTTATAAATTTTCTATAACCACTTGGCAGAAAAGAAAGACTCGGGATATGAAAACTAATATTGCGCAGAACAAGAACCCAATCTATAGAGAAAATAATGTATAAGGTCGGAATGGCAAAAACTAAAACTTCTTATATAAATGAGCCTTACTAAGGCTTGGTTGATACAAAAATGAACCTTGAAACTCTTTTCACCACCTCTACATACCTGTTTTTCCTCTTCCTTGCCCTTCTCTTAGAGCTCCTTTTACAGATGTTTGTGGCTCTTGTTCTGACATCTGGAACCAAAGTTTCTGTTGGCATCATTCAATGATCTCTCCCTTCTGGTTCAACATCTTAACTACTTGTTGAGATATTTGTGATTTGTGTTTAATTCGCTCAACTTCCACTTTTGGAGTCGGTGATAATCCTTTTCTTCCACGTGGAGAGTGGACACTTGCTTGAGAAGCTTCACTGGAACTGGATTCTCCAATCTGCGCCTGTGAGACATGTGGTGGGCACACGCTACTTTGGGGAGGATCCTTCTCCTTTATTTCTGGGAAGGGTGCTTGGTCAACACGAGGAGGGGAAGATGTATTTTTATTATGATTTTGAATTTTCAACCCACCGGGGTAATTATTATCGGGCCCGAGACACATGGATGACACGACGTAAGATTGAGAGCCCTTCTCTCTTCCTTTATGCCCAAATTGTTCCAACAAGAAACACGGATACCTTCCGCATTCAACTTCGTACTTAGCCAATTTTTTAGCTGAGCAAACAAAAGAAACAAGGGCTTTGGTGACAAAACGGTGATTAAAAGAGTTTATGCAAAAATAACTCTACAGTAGCTAAAGTGTCAAGCTTTTATATATGCATATTTGAATATATATAAAGACGCAAATAGATCAATGTCTCGAAAAGATTAATTTAAAAACTTAAAACATTAAATATTGAAAATTTGAAGAATGAACACATCACAATGCGTGAACCATGTTTTCACTTGTTGAAGGATGTCATGGGGTGTAAATAACCTGAATGACATGGTTGTTAAATGGGAGAGATGAGAAATGTATATGCCCTAACTATATGTTGTCATAAATTTAATCATTTTAAAATTTGTGAGAGTAACAAGAAATTTCAAGAGTAATTTGAAGTAGGGCCTCATAAAATATCGAAATGACTCTAAATCACATTAATTCTCATTGAAATATATTTTCTCATGTAGGAAAGCAAGATGAACATATTCCAATGCTACAAATACTTTTGTTGGCCCATACAATAGATGGGGTTATTAAAAATATTTAATTAATTCCTCATGACTTAATAAAATTTATGGAATGTCACCATGTAAGTTCATTGAGTGGGTCAATTTTTAAAGTTAATGATGTCTCTAGTATGTGGGCCCTAGAGTGAGGTTGTGAATGAATTAATTGTTTTTAGAATTAATTATTGATATAAAGTGAAAAGCACTAATGAATGCATAGAATGTAAAAGCTACCATATATATGAAAAGGTGTAAAGTGAATCCAAATTAAAATTAGGGAAAGTGGAGTAAATAAGTTAGGTCAATAGGAGATTAGTGACAAGTGGGTGTGCAACTACTTATGAAATGAGGAGTTTATTAAAGAGAAGAAACAAATGTAAAGATGGTTCTTTTCCTCTCAAGATTTCTAAATATTTCAATACAAGATTACTTTCTCATGTATAAGTCTTTAGTCATGTGTAGGAAATTCATTCTTTGCAAATATAAAGTAAAATTTTTTCTTACATAGATGTATTGTATTAGAAATTTTTGTGTTGCTAGAATGTGAATGGTGGGATTTGTACCATATGTGTGTATGGGATGTTAAAGGAATTTGTTCCATTAATGGTAGAATTTGTTTTACATTTGCAAAGTATTTACTTAATTTGTGAGAGGATTTTAATATTTCATTTTGTTTGTGGGTTTCCTAGATAGTGCTCTAAATCTACTCCATCAAAAGGTCTCTTATTGTTCCCATTCTTTCCCATTTCTCCCACTTTTCCTCTATGTCCCTTCATTCCCTCATTTTTCCATTTTTTGCATTCTTTTAGTACTTTTTACTTAAAAATACTCCAAAACCCCAAAAACAATCAGATCATACGAGGAAACTTCCCCTCTCAAAAGTAGAGGAAGATCACCCTTTCAATGGTGATCTCTCCCTTGTTGTAGGATTTTTTTCTTCCCATTTGGAAATTTATAAAATATGTAGTGATAAAATCCATGATAACACTATAACCATTAAACTATAGAGTGGTTCCCCATATTAGTGACATTGAGAAATTCATTTAATACTATAGGTGTTCGAATAGCCTAAATATAATGGATAATGTAAGATCTCCTTATTCCCTACTTGGACAAAGAAAAAAAATGGTTTGAAACAAATGTAACAAACTATGGGGTATGATACTAAGCTCTCACTACTAGTAAAGTGTCATTTGTGCCATAATTTGGGCCGATTTTGCAACATAAATTGATGATCTTGGATGTTTTAGCCATGAAACTTTGGGGAAATTTCATAATTTTGGGTGGTGCAATAACAAAATAACTAATCCCTTTTAAATGTGTTAGTTTTGCATTACCTTCACACAAAATTTGTGTAAAAAAATTCTCCAACTTTGCGTCACCTTTTAGCATATATTATACCACCATCTAGTGCATGTATAACAACACATTTATGCCACAATGAAAATGAAAATAAAAAAACATAATATAGTTATTTAATAAAATATAAAAAATGATTATATTACATTTTTAAAAATATATTACATAATAGACAAATATTGGATTAAATGTGTACAATTTTTTCAATCAATATTTCAAATCATATCCTATGAGTCATCATCGAGAAGAAATTTCATATAGAACCTAATATATTTTATGCTCATAATATATCAAAAATTATTTTGAAATATAAATAAGAATGCTAAACTATATGCTAAAATAACATATAACATATATTATATAACAATTCTACACAATTTAAATTAATATGAATAATAAGGAAAATAAATAAGAAAAGATTGAAATCCGAGTCTTTCTTAGACAATAATATATATTACTATAATTATGGAGGAGTAATAAAAGGTCACTCCCAAATTTAAAAAAAAATCAAGAAAGAGCTACATCCTAAATGTCTTAGATAGGCACCCCCATTCTCATCATCCTCTGAACATGAGGACATGTCATAGTTGTCCTCCTCATCCTCTTCTTGGAACTGTAAGTACATACTAATACAAATTTGTAAGTGTTTTAATTTACAATCCACATAATTAATAACTAATTATACGACATATGTCTAACCTTTTCATGGTATCATTTGTTGAAGGTAGGTGCGCCTCATCTGATTATTTTCAATGCATCACATGCTTTCTTTATTGCATATTTGTTATAACACACTTCTTGTTAAACAATATTATGATATATTTAGATGTGCTATGAATTTTTTTATAAAATAACTTATAAAAAATGTGCAATAAATTATATATAATTTACAAATTTATTTGAGAGATCATCTTATTTGTATTTCCCTATGCGATGTGTTAATCCCAACCCCTTTTTACATTCTCTCCTTATAACCATTTAACTCGTTACTTTTACTCGTAATAGTTACAATATTTGTAAATTACATACCATTTTTAGGTTAAATAATATGAAACCCTATTAACGTGTTCTATTATCCATTCTTCACATAATTCATTTTAATCATCTCTACCTATTCTTGGAGGCTGAATATCTCTCCTATCTTCATCAATGCTTCCTAGCTATTGAAGCAATCAATTATAGATATGATTTAAAAATATATATAACAATAATAAAAAATTGTATTTAATGCCTCTTTATTCTCCTAGATCCTTTGGATGCATATTTTTCAACTAGACATTTCTTGTAGTGGATATTATTAAAGTCTTCCTATATTATACTAACAGACCCTACATGTTTTTCGATTGGAATTTTGTAATAGTTTACATGGAAATGTGTATCAAATAATTTTTGGTAACAATCAACTTTATTTTATTGAAATACCTAAAAACAAAAAAAATGAATTTTAAATGTACGATAGTTTAAATTAATCATTAAAAATTAGCATATAAATTAATTGAAAAGAACTTAAAATAATAAAATGATAAGTTGAAATAATAAATATTTAAAATATCATAAACTAATAAGATGATAAACTGAAATAAACAAACAAAACACTTACTTTCCCCAACAATACATTAATATATGCATAATTTCATTTATATAGAGTGTTCCCTCTCATTTGTTGTCTAAGTTTCACAAGTTAGGGTGGGAGGGTCTCTCATTATCAGATGCTAGTGGAGGCATCTCTAATTTTTTGTTGTTGCCATTTCCCCTTAATTCGTTGAGGAGTGTGTCATCTACGCTATTTTTAACAAACTTTTACTAGTTGAATTTTTTATTTTTATTCCTCATAGGAGGCCAAGATGGTCTTTCACCTATCAAGGATATTTAAAACAATCCACTCATTATAAATATATTAATTTAAATTAAAAAATAAACTCTAAATTTGAATTATAAAATAAACTACAAATTAATTTAATTCGATTCCTATGTATCCATTATCAATGAGCACACATTTAAATAATTTTGTCTCTATGTCAACAATAGTGAATAATGGTTGGTTTTGTGTCTCAAATCCCCCTTATGTCATGATGGGAAATTGAGTTCATATCCTATAGTCTTGGAAAGTGATAGAAATTGTAGAGAAAATTTTAAGATGACCCATGAAATTTAAGAAATTTTTGGGTTCCTAAGTGGATAATTCAATAGAGTTTAGGACCTATCTCAAATGTTCACAATGTTTAGAAGCTTTTTCCAAGAGCTCATACAAGGAAATTGGTATGTTTAGCTTTAATTTGGTTAATAATGCTACTTTTTAGGTTGATAACTAGGAATGGAGGTATGTTGATGGTCGGTGATGGCACAAAGACACGTGAAAAATATGATACATGTGGCTATAGGTATTTTTTCCTTTGGTTCTATGTGAAATTATGTATGACACAAATGAACATTTATTGTGAAGATGATGATGTGTTATGGATCACATTGTTATGCGTGTTATATTGTGAAGAAAGTGAATTTATGAATGTATCCAAATTTTTATTATTTCAAGACATATGATTATCAACTTGGACGGTTACCTTGTCTATAAAGTCTTGGATAATGTTGCATTTAATTGAAAAAACTTATTAGTGTAGTCGCTTACAATATGATGGTAAGCATACCATTCACTAGGCTATTAGAGCCTCCACCTGTGTTTGAATCTTGATTATTTGGTTACGTTGTGTATCTAAGGCCTGCACGGAACCTAAATGATGTAGGTGCATCTTCAAAGACTATCAAAAAAATTAATTCCTCCTTATTCATGGTTGTATTAAGTGTATTAAGATGTTTTGAGTTTCTAAGAGGGAGTTTTAGGTGATTCAGTACTCATAAATTTAAATTCTAGTGTTTCCCTCCAAATTGCAAATTCAAATTTCAAACATGTAATTGTGAGGTTGCAGGTGTTTAGATGGATTGAAATGGGTGTGAATGAGTCTAGTCAAGTGGGAACAATTTATAATACATAGTGAGTCCTAGGGATGTATGTGAGCTAATGAAGTATCAAAAATGATGTAAAAATATTTCATGTTGATGTATGGGCATAGGGAAGTTCAAAAGTTGGTTAGGTTTCAAAAGGGAAGTTACATTAAAGAAGAGGTATTCAAGTGTGAGAGAGTAGATAATATCCTAGAGAGGGTGAGAGGGGTGGAGAGATCATTCCTCAAGGAAGGAGGAAGAAGAATGGGAGGAAGGAGCATCAAATTTTTATATGAAATACATTATGAAGAAAAATAAACTCTGTTTTTGATAAAGAAATGGTATTTTCTTGTAAATTATCTAAGTTGTGTTGATATCCTTTGTTTAGAATGGTGAATCAGCCCTTGTGAATAATGCATGGTATGTGCTCATTGAATTTATAGCGTGAATATGTCTATTTAAGGTTAGATAAATCAACTTTGTAAGGACTAATACATTGTTCTGGTAAATGAATGAGTTCTTGATTGTCATGGTAGTTTGATATGACTGTAATGGCCTTGTAAAGAATTTTGGTGACTTTGAAAGTTAATTCAGGTGATGAAGGGTGTATGGAACATTAATACATGAGATTTAATAGTCTATAAGTTGAACCCTTGTTGTGTTCCTTTTGCATGTTGGATTAAAGACATGAAACAAGACTGTGGTTGTGTATGTTGAGGTATGGGAAAACATTGACTTGTTTGTCAATTTGATACATATAATAGGTGAATATTATCTTCAAGAAGACTTAATTTAGTGATAATTGTAAACAAAATCCCAGATTTACTCGAAAAGGGATTCAACTCTTTAATGTTGAGGGGTTCAATACCCTGTCTTAAAATGTGCATGTAGGCAAACTTATACTTGGTTAATGACATTATGATCATTATTATGGGTCATGGGTAGGCTATAACTCTTGAGGAGGATTAAAAAAACCTTGGAACTAATAAATACATATTTAATAAGATTTTAAGCTTCTCGGGCGTGCACAATGCTATAATTAGGGTTTCAATGGAAAAGTAGATTTAAAGCCTTGAAACAATGAATTTTACCTTGAAATTTTCAAGTTAGCATGGTGATAAACCAGTTAAGAGGATTTTGAAGTAATTTTATAAAACTAATGGTGAAATTTGAAGATATTCATGACAATCTAGTGAAATGTATGCATGCACAGTTTGAAGGGCTAATTGAGTAGGTTACTTAGCGAAGTAGAGTTTAGAGTTGTCAACCAAACTTGAAACCTTGTACAAAGATAACACTTGCAAATGGGTATGAGAATGTGACTTTAGAATATCTCGTAACCTCATAAATTTTAATATATGCATAATATTTCCTATAAATAGGGTTCGTAAGACCTATGCAACTAAGAAAGAGGAATGAGAGATTGAGTGTAAAGGATAAAGAGTTATACCACCAAATTTATACCAAACCTTGAGGTTCATAAATGGTCCTTGAATATGTTTTAATTTTGTTGTGGGTATTTATAGTTCATCCCAGCCATGAATTGTGCATAGTACATTATCTTACGAGACTACAAGGGTAGTTTGATAAGGAAGAGGAGAATTTAATGATACTATCTCATCTTAAGGACTTTGATAATTGATTTAAACTTGATTGAAGGCTTAAAATAGGGTATAAGGAATTGAAGGAGCTATTGGAGGCTAAAAATCAAAAATTTACTTATTTTGGGTTAAGATTTAATGAAGAGACGATTGGGAATGGCAAGAGAAAGTGGAGGTTTCATGAAGAGTGATCAATTTTTTGATTGAATTGACATTGTGTAGGGTGCATGGAGTGTATGAAAACTAGGGATTGTCATTAGATAAACCATTTGAGTTGAATTTGATCAAAAAATGCATTTTAAATCCATTTTAGGCTTCTGGTGGGGTCCTTATCTATAGAGCTTGGTGCAAGTTTGTTGATTGTTTCCTCCCATCTTGATTGAATGCATGAGAAATGTTATATGGATATGGATAATTTGGTATCAGATCCTAAGATTCTTATTGAGATTTTTTTTTTGTGGCTAACATTGCATTGTGAAGGTGTGTGGATGAAAGATAAGAGTGATAAGGAGTGGACGTGTTAGAGTAGAAAAAGAGTGTGAAGACACTAAAAGGCCAGGTCAACAATCCTAGGTGAGGTGTGTGTATGCATGTAAAATTAGGCTAAGTTAACTTCTAGAAACGAACACCAAGTAGTTCCTATAGCTAAGTTAATTCACCAATAACATCATGATAAAGCTTGAAAGAGAAAGGTAATCTAAATGTATCTAATATGAAAACATTAAATGCTAAGCCGTCCCTTTGAAATTTGAACGTGCTTTGTGTGTGTATTTTCTCCTTATGATGAACCTATCGTGATCGTGAGAAATAAAAAGAATGTTATCTCCATGAAGAGGAAATAATCTCACCAAAATGGCTTAATGGCCATGTTTAGAGATCTTCCTTTACTAGTCTTTTACGAGAGGAATGGATGCTAGATCAATGAGATTTTCTAAGTAGAAATGCTCTTATCATATGCATATAATAACACTAAGTAAGTGTGGTTTAAGATTGGAAGGAAGGTACAAGGTTTTTTATATAGCTTTCCAATTTGGGAGAAGCTAGAAACCTAGACAATGTGTGATAAAGGTATAGTAGAATTAGAAAGGGATATACATGATTAGAAGGGATTAATTAGTGATTAACAACTAATGGGAATTGGAAAGGATTTAATTAATCAACTAGGATTAATTAATAGGCCAAGGTAAGCTTAAGAAGCAATTTGGAGATGTTTTAGAAGGAAATTGATAGAATTTGAAGGGTTTGAAAGGGGGATTTAACCAATAAGAAGGGTTATTTATTAAACATGCTTAATTAACTAATAATAGTTAATTAATTGATTTGAAGAGGATTATAACTAAATAAGTGTCATTAATTGACATCCATAATGAAGGAAAAGCTAGTTAATTAACAAAGTGTTGTTAATTGAGTGAAATGAATGGGAATGTTAGATAATTAACGAGAAATCACTAATTATAACAAAATGATGGGAAAGATGATAAACAATGTAGTTTTAGTAGTAAAACTACGTAGATAGATTTAGGTGTTTACATTTCCCCCTCTTTGGTGTGGTGTAGCGTAAGAGATGCCAATTCAAAGATAGTAGACAATTGCAAAAAAATTGAAGGAGTAGAAGGAAAATTAATAGCATGGATGATGACCCCTCGAGCGTTGATGGGGTGATAGATGAAAAATTAATATCATAATTGCATAAAGAAAATTTGAAATCTTACTCTTTATTCTTGCTACATTCATAAGAAGTATTACATCCATTTAAATAGGAGATGTTGTTCCTATATTTAAGGAGATATAATCTCCATAAATATCTCCACACATAACTCCTAAAACAACTCCATGCTATTTTACGTGAGATTTTGTTTTCTCACAAAACTAATATTGTTAATGATTTGTTTACTCAACAACTCATAACAATATTTACTCACCCACTCATAATTACATTTACAATAATGTAATTAATTAGTACAACACATATTATATTATCCTAGATAATATAATAACTTACATAATATTCTATGTTCACACTACAACATAGATATTCCTAACATTCGCCCCCTTAGTGTGAACACGGGGTAAGAGCTCCTGGAAACATCAAACTTGTCGGAGTAGTCATTGCTACTGGATCTTGCTATCTAGATCTTGCTGCTAATGATCATCCTTGTCGTATGAACATCTTCATCAAATGATCACCTTCCAACGAAGTACCTTCCACCAAAGTATGGCAGTCAGAGGACCGTACGACAGTCAGAGGACCGTACGTAGATGATTTGCCCCTGTAAGCTGAGTCAAGCAGTTTGCTTCTTCCACACCAAATAGACACTCAGGAACTGTTGTTAGTCTATGTGAACACATTAAAATCAAAACAAGAAAATAGTTTCACCCCCTTGTGTATAAACACACCACATAACTGAAATAAAATATCACCACATCTGTCTGCGACCCCATCGTTGGTGAATGACGAGAGGATGTTGATTTTCCTCCTTCCTCCATTGCCTCCTTCCTCCAACAAGAAAAGAGTCTACCATAGGAAATCCTCATCACAATAAAAGCATTTTATTTTTCCATGTGAAGGAACCTTCTTTGGTTTACGCAACGTAGTTAACGAACCATCTAGCTAAAGAGCAAGTATTTATTTGATATAAGCATACAAAAAAGTGTAGAAGAATTGATGTGTTGAATTTGATAGCGTTATAGTGAAATCCGTATTTCTACAAAAATATGAAGTAGGTTATACTGAAATTTTTGTTGTAAGCTTTTTGAAATACACCTGGTTCAGTATCCAAAATTATAGAAAAATCCAAATCCGAAAAAAAATAATAAAAGCTATTATTTGAGACGAATTTGATCAAGAAAATACTGAAATTTTATGCATCTAAACCTACTCTGATACCAAATGAAAGTTTAATATCATAATTGCATAAATTAAATTCAAAATCTTACTCTTTATTCTTTCTCATCCATAGGAAGTATTACACCCATTTAAATAGGAGATGTTATTCCTATATTTAAGGAGATAAATCTCCATAAATATCTCCACACACAACTCCTAAAACAACTCCATGTTATTTTACGTGAGATTTTGTTTTCTCAAAAACTAATATTGTTAATGAGTTATTTACTCAACAAATCATAACAATATTTACTCACCCCACTCATAATTACATTTACCATAATGTAACTAGCTATTACAACTCATATTATATTATCCTAGATAATATAATCACTCACATAATATACTATGTTCACACTACAACATAAATATTCCTAACAAGAAAATGATAGGCAGAAAGTGAAGTAGAACGAAAATAAGATAGATGGGGGAACAGAAAAATCGTGACGTATGCAAGCTGATGTATCATTTGTCCTCAAAAGTATATTTTTTATTTGATATATGCACAATAAAAGGGTATAATGACATGAAAATCCATAATACTGATTTTTGTTCCATGTTAAAGAACTGAATCAAATAAATACACACAAAAAATGTAATACGAGAAAGTAAACAAGAAGGAAAGAAAACAAACAAGCACATACATATAAACTTAAACAAGTAAAGATCAAGCCAGTTGTAACAATGTATTTGTTATCCAACTTCAGTTCCTAAATGTTCAAGTTATACGAAAAGGGTTAAAATGATGCCCCAAGAAAGGATACATGCCAAGGAGTATACGGAGGAAAAAGAAGTCCTGTGAAAATAAAGGTGCACTATGAAACTTTCCCAAACAACGATATATGCAAGGGAAGAAAATCATAGTAAGTAAACCACCTTTGTTAATGAAGGAAGATCACAAGATGATATGCATGTCATGCGCTAGAACATACACGCACTGAAGTAGGATTTTTTGTAGTATGGTTTCCAATGTTTAGTGTTTTTGAGTTTTTCACTATTTTTAGATATTTGAATTTTGAATGTTTAGGATTTTTAAGGTTATTGTGAATGTTTTTTGGTTTTTTGATTTTTTCCAAAACTATGTTTAGGAAGAACCAAGTGCCAATATACAAATATTCCCCCAACGAGATGTGAGAATATACAAGGGAATATACCGCACATATATACAATAAGAGGATCAACCAAATCAAGGTTAAGAGGGATAGGTTCAAAAAGGTGATGAACTCAATCCAATGAAGAGCTAAGAAGGAGCGAGCATGTCCCCAATGTAAGCTAGCCAAGAAACACATGATAGAAAGAATACAAGATTATTTTTTTAAATGGGGGACAAGGTTTCCCTCAAACATGGTAAAAAGGTAATCTTATACACATGGATGTTCTGAACAAATAAGACGAATGATGAATGTTATGAAAGGATACAAAAATGTAGCTACAAGACTCATAATGAAAAGGTGATGAGACAAAGGAAAAAATCGTGAGACAAAATAAGGACTAAAGTAAGAGTCTAAACAAGGTCCAAATAGTACCTAGTAACATACTAATCCTATTTTCTCATTAAGATATAGTGTGTGCATGTGGAAATTAATTACCTCTTGAAGTGAATATTTGATAGACATCAAGTGAGGACAAACTAGCTAATGTGTAGGAATGATTGATTTAGAAAGTTGATTTGTTGATTGAGGGTGGAAGGAGAGTTGTAAATTTCTCTGCTACTAGCCAGACATCCATAGCCTTGATGGAGATGTATTTGATTCTAGTTGCAACATTTATCTACTGCCATCCATGCGTCCATAGCCCCAATAAAGATATTAGAAATACCCCAAGAGAGAGTTATATATTGATTTGTTTTTTTTCTTTTGATTTTTGATTTTTGATTTTTTTATTTCTAAAAACTTATTTCAACTCTCTCGATGTTTTGATAAGGGTTTAAGAACCACTGATGGCTTAGAAGAAGGAGGTGGAAGTGATTTTGATGATGACATTGGCTAGTGTCAACAAATACACCCAAATATATTTGCAATAAGTTTATTAAATGAATATTGTGATAGGATATCTAAGAGGTCAGTCATTCTTTAATTTACCAAGGTAATGAAGAACCAAGGTTAAATATATACAATAGAGATCAATGCCACACAAAGAGTGCAAATAGACCAACCAAAAGATCGTTGAAGGGATAAAATGGTGGGTGATTTGTAAAGGAATGGAAGAAAAGGAAGGAAAGAACATCCATGTGTATGTAATACCTGATTGTAATGTTTGATCTTTGATGTTTTTGTAATGTTTTCTCATTTTTTTGTATTTTGATGGTTTTACGAAGAGAAAAAAACCGCAAAGGGAGAAGACAATGAAGGTTAATGAATGGCAAGATAGGACCAACAATGTCACTCCGCATGATACGATCCAATAATGATGTTAGGGATTTATTTGATGAGGGAGACTAGGAGTATTTTCTTATCAAGAGTGATACTATCTCCAATCTCGATGATCGTGGTGAGATCATACTCGATAAATGACTGCAATTTACCTTATAATATGCATTTTTATGTGGGAGCTTGAGTTCCCTATCCATATATTTTTTCACTTTGTGTCATACCCGACGTTTGCATTGGTGTGTATTTTTGAATCATGTTTGAGTTTTGGATTTGTAGTTATTTGATTTCTTGCTAACTTTAAAGCTCTTTGGATTTTTTTATCTTAGCTTGATGAATAAATTGTTGGTGTTTCACACAAGATAATGTGTGATGTTGTTGATCCCTGAAAGTGGGAGAAGAATAATGATGTTTAGGATTAATGATAGGAGTGGTAGAGATGATGGTGGGCTTGCCACAATTATTGGTAGATAGATGATATGATGGAAAAATAGGATATGGTCCAAGGATTAAAGGAAATGGGATAAGAGGTGGCCTAAGAATTAATGAAAATGGTCTAGGAGGTGGCTCGGGAATGGAAGATGAAGGGATACCTAGAGGTATCCTATAAATAGAATACAAAGGGATACCCTGAGGTGTCCCATAAATAGAAGAGGAAGGACTACTTGGAGGTGTTCAATAAATAGAAGATGCAAGACTACTAGGATGTGGCCAAAGGATGGAAGAAAATGGGATATGAGGATGTGTCCCCTAGATGGAAGCCGAAGGAATATTAGGGCATGGCCCAAGTATTGAAGATGATGGGCTACTAGAAGGTGTCCAATAGATGGAAGACAAAGAACTACCAGAGGTGTACCATAAATAGAAGATGGAGGGATACTAGGACATGGCCCAAGAATAGAGGATAATGGGCTACCTAGAGGTGACCCATAAATAGAAGATGAAGGGCTACTAGGAGGTTAAATATATAGAAGAAGATGATGGACTCCAAGAAAGTGACTGTTGATGGTGAATCGCAGCACCCCTAGATGTCTGCAACTTGTTGGGTTGAGACTCTCAGTGTGATTGCATAACATGGAGATTTTCCCAAGTGTGGGACCTTGCAAAATCGGAAAAGATCTCTGGATGAAGGTCGGTTCCTCTTCCTCTATTCAGATGCACAAATAAAATGCAGAGGGTTTACTAAAAAGCTAATCTAACTTGCCAAGGAGACAGGGTAAGAAAATGCATAAAATAAAACCTAAATTACAAAGGTGATGCACCGAGGAATGAAGAACAACTGTCTTGCCAATAAACACAGACCATTAAAATGCAATGCAAGATCATGCACAGATAACCAAGTTTGTAGTGAAAGATCAGGAGGACACAAATAAACATAGAGAGGGTTGAGAATCATCCACAGACATGCATTATTTTCTCCAAATATTGATACAATACGCTACAAAATGCCAAGAGGAAAATTTGCATTATAGTTTTAAATGGGAGGTTTGAAATTCCACATATTCACCTGCCAAAGAGAAGAAGGGAGGGGTAAAACAAGAATGTCCAACATTTAGAAAGAAGCCCCTTCTTACAATTTATAGGAAGAATGAGAGAGGGAAGAGAGAGGAAATCCAAATCTACCCCAACCACCTCCAGGTTGCATTTAACTCATCTCATAATGGCGGTAGGTAAGAACCCTAACAAACCCAAAAAATGGTGAACTGTATTTTGCATTTTTGAAGAACTTGTTCACACCCAAATAAATATATCTAATTGTAGTTGGGTAGAGTATGCCGAGAGCTTTCCAAAAAGTCAAACCTTGCGTGAATCTAAGCTCCCTGTGAAAAGTTATGGCCGTTTGAATATTCCCCAAGTCAGGGTCCATTTCCAGTCGGGTTTGGGTTTCTCCTTTACATCTGCATCGGGTTTGGAGGGTGCCTTAACATGTTTTTTCCCCATGCTTTCCCGACTCCAAAACCTGATTTTCCTAGGTAGTGTTTTTGGTTTTCGGAACTCCCAAGCATCGGGACATGCCTTGTGATTTTCATGCTTCATGTCTCATGTTTCCCGAAACCCGAAATCTGAAATTTCCTTTGTGTCGGGTTTCTTGACCTCTCTGACATATTTTCCTTTGTGTCAGGTTTCTTGACCTCTCCGACATATTTTCCTTTGTGTCGGGTTTTTGGACCTCTCCGACATATTTCCTTTGTGTCGGGTTTCTTGACCTCTCTGACATATTCCCTTTGTGTCGGGTTTTTAGACCTCTCCGACATATTTCCTTTGTGTCGGGTTTCTTGACCTCTTCGACATATTTCCTTTGTACGTTGTTTGTATTTACCCATGGGGGGTAGATATATACAACAATTTGGCGACTCGACGGGATTACCTGCCTGCTAGGTAGAAGATCAGTGGCCTTTTAGCAATCCATTGGGCATGGAGTCATAAGAAAGCCTGAAAAATGATATGAACTTTGAAAACTTCCCTCTGAGCCACTTGAATTCCATTGAACTTAGAGTTGTTCTCACCAAAATGCCACTAAAATGAACTGTGCAAGAGCAAAACCAACAGCACCAAAACTATGTACAAAACTGAAAATCATACATGCTCCAAATGGAACATGTAGAGTGTGCACAAGCACTTCTTTTACTAAAAGAAAACCTACCTACTCTACTCTAATGGAAACAAAGGTGAGCTAAACAAACCCTACAACTGGTTGTGCAAAATAGCTTCCTTTCTTCAAAATTGACAACCATGCAACTAATTTGGCATTGAACATGGCTGATTGGATGAATGGAAAATCAACAAGAAGCTAGTCTTCCACCCAAATCATCAAGGTATCAGTTGAAGGAAAATTCAATACCTATTTTAGTTGTTCTACATTTGAATTGGAGAGGTACGACAGCTGATCTTTGGTTCTTTGTAGCTCATCCTCATGCTCAGAAGCAAGCATGACTGGTTGTGACCTCTCCTTTGGCTCTAATAAATCTAGATACCTGATTGGGCAAGGTATGGTCCGTTTGATATGCCCATAGCTCTGATTTTCAACTCCAAACATGGAGTCTTCTTGTAGACCTTGAATGGATGGTGTGGAAGCAATGGTAGAACCCTTCTACCCTTTCTTTTCCTCCAATGAAGGACATGAAAGATTAAAATCTTCCAATTTTGGTTCTAAAGAGCTGCTATAAGATGCAGGCTGCTGCAAATGAATGCTCTCCTTCATGACAGCAGGCTCAAGTGTTTGGAACATGGATGATGAAACAAAGAATGGTGAAAACTCAACCAGTTCTTCTCCATCAAAACATTCCTCCAAATATGATAGATAAACTACCTCATTGTTGTCCTGCTGCAAATGCTCAACTTCCTCCATGGTATCCTCTTGATCTGTAACTTGATCATCATGGTTTCTTTCATCTTCCAACATTGAGTTTGAGAGATCAAACTCTTCTTTAGCACTAGAACTCGAGAGAGATGAAGTAGAAAGAAGAATTAAAGGTTCTCTTGTAGCCTGCTTTGCGTGCAAAGCCCTTGGATCTGCACTTTTCTCCTCCACAACTAGAATGTGCTCCTCTTCTTTTGGATTTGGAGCAGCTTCTCCTTCCTCCAATGTTTGAAGACAATCTTTCTCTTGATTGAACTCTTCCTCCAGCATGAAGTTTGTCAAGTCAAACTCTTCGATCTGCTGCTCTAGAGGACAAGTTGGGACTGCAAGATCTTCTTCTTCTGCTGCAACAAAATCAATCCTCACCACCATTTATTCTCCAACTCCAACCTCTTCTAAAGTCTTAACCATCAAGGGGATCTTTGTCATCCCAAATTTAAGAGCCCAACTCTTCAGACTTTGAATTTCTTTATCTTTGTTTGGCTCTTCTTTTTATTGTTGTTTTCCTTGACTGGCATTTTGATTTTCATCCTCCCAACATGGATTTGGGAATGCAAGAGGAGAAGTGGATTGTAACTCAAATGGCTTGGCAATTTTTCGTGGTGGTGGAGGTAGAAACTCTTGTTTCTTTGGAGGAGGGGGTATTTCTGTTAGCTCTTGTGGAGGGGATGACTGTTTAGAAGGAAAAGGGACAAAAGGATTGAGATGAGGTGGAAGACTAGGGGGCAGAGAAATGGATTCAACACTTGGGACAACAGATGGAGAGTTTAAAGCTTGACACTGCTGAGATAAAACACATTTGGAAAGAGGAAAAGAAAAGGCATGAGATGGTGTGCTTACCCATTGACAAGGTTACTGAATAATCCTCTCATACACCTCTATTCCTTCAATCCACTTTACAAGCAATGGCATCATTGCAATCATGAACTCAAGCTTCTCTTGAGGGCTGTAATGCCTTGGGAAAGGTCCCACCCATGGACAGGGTGCTCCACAACCGATTCCAAATGCTTTCATTTGTGCTTGAGCCCTGGAATGCACCTTGTTTACCTCCATCTTTTGGATTTTTTCCACAAAATCAGCATCTTCCATTTGATTGTCTTCATTGCATGTGTACCCTTGCTCTTGATGTGCTTCACAACCAAATTGACTTTGGCACTGCTGCTCATATGGGTAGATATGCTGATTTTGAATTTGATCAAACTGTTGATTTGGAGGATTTGTAAAATATGTTGGAGGTGTGATATACTGCCGCTGTTGAAAATGTGAATTCCATGATGGAAATGAAGTCATGATTGCACAACTTCATGGAATGGAAAGAATGAAAGAGATGGAAAGAAAGATGGATGGAAATGGATGGAAAATGGGTCTGCAACTCAGAGAATGAGTTATTTACCAGATGGAGTCATTAGATGTGCTTTTGAATATGCCTCTAAAAGGCTGAACCTATCAAGTTACACACCAAACTTGACAATATAAAAAATATAATTTAAACTTCGAAGGACCCAGAGGAGACAATCTTCAATTCGGAACTCAGGCCTTGTTGTGCAGCTGCGGATCCCCGAAAAGTATAGGCAGAACTCAGGTCATGCAATGCAACTTACAAAACCTGAATTGCCATGTGTCGGAACTTGGAACATGCTCGACATCCCCTGAAACCTGAAATGACTGTTGTCAGTAATAGGACGATGCAATGCATCCCCTAAAACCTGAAATGACTGTTGGGTATTCCTTGATGTTCTCAGACCTCGAAAACCTGAAACACTAAAAACCATGAAATTTTGAAAATCAAAATCTCAAAAAACTAAGGATACCCTTTTGAAGATTACCCTCAGATCTACCAACTAGTGAAATTTTGACTTGTTTTGAGCAAGATAAGCCCTTGAAAATTGATTTCGGAGTTCAGCTTGGAAGGTGAAAAATCTGAAATTGTAAAACCTGCAATTTTTTAGTCTGGATTTCATGAAAACTCCTTCAAATCTTATGAAATGACCTCTTGGTCCCACCGGGTGTGCCAAAACTATTTGTGGCAAATCGCAGCACCCCTAGATGTCTACAACTTGTTGGGTTGAGACTCTCAGTGCGATTGCATAACATGGAGCTTTTCCCAAGTGTGGGACCTTGCAAAATCGGAAAAGCTCTCCGGATGAAGGCCGGTTCCTATTCCTCTGTTCAGATGCACAAATAAAATGTAGAGGGTTTACTAAAAACTTAATCTAACTTGCCAAGGAGACAGGGTAAGAAAATGCATAAAATAAAACCTAAACTACAAAGGTGATGCACCGAGGAATGAAGAACAACTGTCTTGCCAATAAACACAGACCATTAAAATGCAATGCAAGATCATGCACAGATAACCAGGTTTGTAGTGAAAGATTAGGAGGACACAAATAAACACAGATAGGGTTGAGAATTATCCACAGACATGCATTATTTACTCCAAAGATTGATACAATACGCTACAAAATGCCAAGAGGCAAATTTGCATTATAGTTTTAAATGGGAGGTTTGAACTTCCACAAATTCACCTGCCAAAGAGAAGAAGGGAGGGGCAAAACAAGAATGTCCAACATTTAGAAAGAAGCCCCTTCTTACAATTTATAGGAAGAATGAGAGAGGGAAGAGAGAGGAAATCCAAATCTACCCCAACCACCTCTAGGTTGCATTTAACTCATCTCATAATGGCCGTAGGTAAGAACCCTAACAAACCCAAAAAATGGTGAATTGTATTTCACATTTTTGAAGAAATTTTTCTCACCCAAATAAATATATCTAGTTGTAGTTGGTTAGAGGACGCCGAGAGCTTTCCGAAAATTCCAACCTTGCGTGAATCTGTGCTCCCTGTGAAAAGTTATGGCCGTTTGAATATTCCCAAAGTTAGGGTCCGTTTCCAATCGGGTTCGGGTTTCTCCTTTGCATCTGCATCAGGTTTGGAGGGTGCCTTAACATGTTTTTGCCCCATGCTTTCCCGATGCCAAAACCTGATTTGGCTAGGTAGTGTTTCAGGTTTTCGGAACTCCCAAGCATCGGGACATGCCTTGCGATTTTCATGCTTCATGTCTCATGTTTCCCGAAACCCGAAATCCAAAATTTCCTTTGTGTCGGGTTTCTTGACCTCTCCGACATATTTTCCTTTGTGTCGGGTTTCTTAACCTCTCCGAAATATTTCCTTTGTGTCGGGTTTCTTGACCTCTCCGACATATTTTCCTTTGTGTCGGGTTTTGGAACCCCTCCGACATATTTCCTTTGTGTCGGGTTTTACAACAGTGACCCAAGGAGAGATCGTGATTTATGAATTGTGATATATAAAGAATGATGGGGTGATGTTAAGATAGAATATGGATCAAGGATAGACCCATCTATTTTGTCATGCAATGAGGAATGTGAATATGGAAGAAGAAGAGGAGAATCAAGTTTGATGATCTTCCGATCGTCCTCAGTTTTTGACAAAAGGAATCAATCTCTTCCTCACAATACGTGAATGCATCAAGATCAAAAGAGAATCCTTGCTCATGGCCCTCTAGAGGAATGCCATCGTGTATCCCCATGAATTCTTTGATCACTTCTTCATTTTGAAATAAATCTATCGGTATTGGGTTGTTTTTGGTTGATGATAAAATTTTGATTGGAAGAAAGGGGTACAACAAGTGTGGAATACTTAGAAGATGTTTGATGATGGATATGATGGGAAGGTTTGACCTAATTGTGTCCACAAATGAATTGGATAGTGTGTCAAAAATATATCTTAGCACATCGTCTCTTTTGAATGGTTTGACATGGATGCAAACATTGATCTATAAAAGTTTGATGAAGATAGAATAAGGAATGATAGAAATAACCTAGGGGCCAAAGAGGGATTTTATTTTTATTGATAGAAGAAGATGAATCAAGAGACGAATTATATTTGTATTTGGATGTCTCACGAGTTGAAGAATATATGGATTTGGAATTGGTTGGTAGAGGTTTTCCTAGAATATGATGTAGTGTGGGTAGACAAAGAGGATCATGTAGAAAGTCAGTGTATTATGATGTAGGGGTCGAATTGGATGATTGATTAGAGGAATTTTGAGTCATGTGGATCTTCAAATAAGTAAGATTCTATTGAGGAAACTGATAAATGGGTTCATTCGTAGAAAGGGAGGATTGTGACTCAGGAGTCAAATTAGGTATTTGATTGGAGGAACTTGGAGTCATACAAATATTCAAAGGAGGAAGACTTCGTTGATCCGACTGACAAAGGGGGTCTTACAGAGAAAGGGAGGACCACGACTTAGGAGTCAAATTAAAGGAATAATGGGGAAAATTTGTGGTGACACAAATCCTTAGAGAAGGAAAACATCGTTTAGGCAACTGATTATTCCCAATAAGAAATTTGACCAGATGAAGCTTAGGAGATTGAGGGGAATCCAAATAATAGCATGGATTAAAATAATCAGGAGACTGAGGGGAATTAGAATAATAACATGGATTAGAATCATCATAATTATACCACCAACTATGAGATTAAGGGTGGTAAAGGTGTAGCCGAACGAGTTCTATAACATGAAGAACTAATCAAGGTTTAGTCATGATGGGCATATTTTGATGTGAATGCATAAAAATAGGTTCCCTATTTTTGTAAGTGTGAGAAACCATGTGATAATTATTCATGGTTAGAATTGTTGGCACAAAATTCCTAGCCCTAGATTGTATGATTGTAATCCTTCAAATAGAAGGAAGCTCCATATCGATTCAAGAAGCATAACGGAAACCAATTAGACATTTTGAAAATTTGGAGATGCTCATGTGATTTTCCAAAGGGAATATAAGGAAAACATACATCTTGATGACATAATTTAGATAGTCCAAAAAGGTTTGGACAAAAATTTATAAGTGTAAATGTCAAAATGATTGATCAAAATTTGACAACGTAACGATTGTAAAGAAAACTGTTTCCTATCGCTCAAATTTTTCTCAAAGGTTGTTTTTGATAAGATGAAAACAAAATTACAATATCTAAATCATGTTTTTAGGAAAACAAGATTTAAATATTAAAAATGGGTTGAGGTGATTTCAAAAATACAATGTATACTTAAACGAGTTTGATTACAAACAAGGTTCAAGTTTTAAAAATGAACGTTACGAATGTGAGCAGTGCAACAATACAATTTGGATACTCTAATCAAGTTTTTATAAAAAATATATTAGTATCAAAAAGGTATTGGTACAATGCAAGCAACGTAATTACAACACCTTCCAAAACTCAAGGAAATTTTTGAAAAAAAAATGTCTAAGTATAACAAGGATTCGACCCAATGCAAGCAACATAACAATATAATTTAGACACTTATATCAAGTTTTAAGAAAAAACAAGATGTAAGTATTAAAAATGTATTGATATAATGTGAGAAGCGTAACTAATTAAAGGGAAATCAAGATATGATAACCTAACTACAATGATACGTCTCGATACGGGTATCAAGAAAAGGTTACAAAGATATGAAGACATACCAACACACTTTCAATGCTTACCATTGCAATCGCAATAATGAAGGATGCAAGCGGGTGCAAAATTGTGGACACAATATTGATAGCAATATATGTTACTTTATTTTGAACAAAAATGTCAAAAAGAAAACATAGGAGATAAAACAAGTAGTGATTAAAAATACACGGTAAAACTTTGGCAGAGTTTTTCCTTATTTTATAACAAGGTAGAAACTATGAAAAATTTTTTCTTTGTAAGTTTCATGATGAATAACATATGGTGAAAAACTCAATTAACTCTCCCCTTGTTCGAATAACAAGGTTTTGACTCCAAGGACATTTTTGGCTTTGTGAAGGCTCTTTAGAACATGATTGGATAAGGAAAAATTGGCCCCAATGCCAAATGACTACCCAGGATTTTGTTTGCAACACTCGCCAATAATTGTCTAAGAGAGATAAAATTTGCTAGATAACTCATAGAAAAAATACCATAACCCCACAATCAAATTAATGAATGGGGTCTCATACAGACAACTTGAAGCATTCATCACATGTTTTATAGTCAAGTAGGTTGTGGGGCACTTTCTATTTTTTCCACCAGTTCCCTCAAGGTGTGGACTACTTTGGGGTTCCTATGGTAATCCTCATAATGATTTTTATAACATATGCTAAGATACTTCCCACAGTTTTAAAGCAGACAGGTTTTAACCCTTATATGAACATGCAAATACAATGTTTTGAATAAAGTGGTGTGCTTTTTTATCTTTGATTAAAAAATGTGGTTTAGCACACCATTGTCAACCTGCAACACATTGTTTTTAGTTTTGGCTTTGATTTGATTATTTGACAAGCGTATGGTCCTACACTCTAAGGTTTAGTAGTTTTCCATGAAACCCACAATGTTTTAAAAGAGGATTAAGGTTGTTTTTGATTCCCAAGATCGTTAAAAGACACAAAAGAAGATCATACACAATGATCGACCAATTAGATAGAAATGGAAAACTTAAATAAAATGACCATTAAAATTATTTGTAAAAGATTAATTCCATTAATAGAAATGATGAAATTTCCAAGTTAATCTCAATGTTAGAAAATGAAGATCAAAGTTGTTTTTGGTTCTCAAGATTGCCCAAGAGCGCAAGAGAGGAGCATACACAAGCTTTGATATAACTCAAGTAAAGCATGGAAATATAACATTCATTAAAGCATTTAAACATGTTAGAAAATGATTTAAAATTTAAATCCTGCAAAATATAAGTCAAAAAACCTGTAAAACAACAACAAACACCAAAAATAAAATTCTAGAAATATTGAAATCCGAGCCAAAAATTTACTCAAAACACTAACGCATGAACAACAGTGCTAGTGCATGATGGATAATGCAGACGTAGGTTAACAAAATAAAACACACAATGGGTAACAGCTAATGGAAATGCACTAGGGATAATGGAAATGCACCATGACTAACTGAAAGGCACCATGGATAAAAGAAATGCACCAGGGCTAACGGAAACGCACCCAGAACTATGTAGCTTCAAGAACACGGGAAAAAATGGCAAAAAAATTCTAAACGGCTCAAATTTTTTCTGATAAGATTCAATTTTGGCAGCAACTCACATCCTTCACACCTGCAAAGAACACTCAACACATGCAAACTAAAAAACGGTTAAGAAATAAAAGATTTATCAACATGTGCAAAAAAGAGGTTAGTAAGAAAAAATGAAACTTAACTACAAAAAATTGAGACAAAGGAGTCTCCCACCGGGCGTTCTAAATGTATACATGTAAAATTGGGCTAAGTTAACATCTAGAAACTAGCACCAAGTAGTTCCCATAACTAAGATAATTCAACAATAACATCATGATAAAGCTCGAAAGAGAAATTTAATCTAAATGCATCCAATATGAAAACATTAAATGTTAATCCATCCCTTTGAAATTTGGATGTAAATTATGTGTGAATTTGTTCCTTATGATGAACCTATCATGATCATGAGAAATCAAAAGAATGTTACCTCCATGAAGATGAAGTAATCTCACCAAAATAGCTTGATGGCCATGTTTGGATCTTCCTTTACGAATATTTTATGAGAGGAATGGATGTTAGATCAATGGGATTTTCCAAGTAGAAATTATCTTACCATGTGCATATAATAACACTAAGTGTGTGTGATGTAAAATTGGAAGGAAGGTACTAGGTTGTTTATATAGCTTTCCAATTTAGGAGAAACTAGAAACCTAGAGAATGTGGGATAAAGTTAAAGTAGAATTAGAAAGGGATAAACATGATTATAAGGAATAAATTAGTGATTAGCAACTCATGGGAGTTGGAGAGGATTTAATTAATCAACTAGGATTAATTAATAGGCCAAGATAAGCTTAAGAAAACATTTGGATTTGTTTTAGAAGGAAATTGATAGAATTTGAAGGGTTTGAAAGGGGCATTTAACCAATAAGAAGGGTTATTGATTAAATATGCTTAATTAACTAATAATAATTAATTAATTGATTTGAAGAGGATTATAACTAAAAAAGTGTCGTTAATTGACATCTAGAATGAAAGAAAGGATAGTTAATTAATGAAGTGTTGTTAATTGACTGAAATGAAGGGGAATGTTAGCTAATTAGAGAGAAATCACTAATTATAACGAAATGACAGGAAAGATGATAAACAATGTAATTTTTTTAGTAAAATTGTGTATTCAGATTTAGGTGTCTATAATGTGGAAAAAGCAAGGTGAGAGAACTTGCTTGAGAAAGAAAGAGAAATATGGATAGAGAAGAATTGGTGAGAGAGTTGGTGAAATCAATAAGCCACAATAATAAACAAGAATATATAGAGAGAACAAAGAAAGACAAATCTAAGAAGAGAGAATAAAACAGGAAGAGAGGATGGAACAAGAGCTGAGAAATTGAGGGAAGATATAGAGAAACTTAGTGAGTTGACGATGAAACAAAGTAGTGGGATTGCTTTTTTAATGAATAATAAGGTGAAGTGACGTATAGAGCTATTTGTAAGAAAAAATCAGAGCATGCAGTTAAAAAATATGATTAGACAAGAGGAAAAGAAGATGAAGCAAGAGGAAAAGAAAGAGAAATAGATTATCCAAGAGATGAATGAGGAAAATATCCATGAGAATCTATTGAAAATAGTTAAAGATCATGGTTACATAGTGCCTAAGTGGATGAAAAATCCAGCAATAGATAGAGAAGACATCAAACCAAAGCAAGAGAATGAAAGAGCAAGAGAACACGGACAAGGCAAACAAGATAAATCAAGTCTTTTGAAGATACAAGAAATTCAAAAGGAACTAAAGATGGTTTGGATAATAAAGGAAATAAATTTGGCATAGAAGAGAGAGAATGAAATAAAGAAAGAGGATGAAGAACTCATAGTATACAAGTAGATTTTAGAGGTCAAAAAAGAGTTGCAAACAAAAGATGAAGGAAAGGTAAACAAAGGTTGATTATTTGTTGGTTGATACTGATGTTTGTGTGAGTGAATTCCTTGAAATTGTATAAGGTGATCCTAATTGTGCATTTGAAAATTATGAGAAAGAAGACAAATAAGGATGAAATGAGTCTTTCATGGATGATGTTGATGAACTATTGCAAGAGTTGTTAGATGAGATTGATGAAAGAAAGAAAAGTGCAGGTGGAGTTGAGAATGCAGTGATTTCTTGGGCGCATAATGATTCAAATGAGGATAAGAAAGGTGCAGGTACAAACATGAAGCAACATGATGTGATGGTGAATGAGAGAATTAATGAGAAAGTAATTAAGTAGGGAAATGAAGAAAATTTCAAGACAAGTGATGAATACAAGTATGATATGAGATATACAGGGATGAAGAGTGTCATAAAACATGAAGAAGAATATGTTATTATTGTTATGATGTTTGTATGTGCAAGTACAAATGATGGAATCATGAAGATAGTGAAGATGGAGATGGAATTCAAGAAGCAAAGAAGTTAAGGCAAGGAAAACAGAAGGACAAAAAAAGATATGGGACACATGTGGACATGAGGCAAGAAAGGATACTAAGAGTGAAGAAAAAAGACTAAGAACATGCAAAGATGATGAAGACTCAACTATGAAAACAAGAACTACATGGAATTTTTTCTCCACCTTGGGAGTATGATGTAGGGAAATCTTCAAAGAATATACAAAATGTTAATTTCTCCTTATTCATGGTTGTATTAATATTGTTAAGATGTTTTGAGTTCTTAAGAGGGAGTTTTAGGTGATTTAGTACTCATAAAATTGAATTCTAGTGTTTCCCTCCAAATTGCAAATTCAAATTTCAAACATGTAATTGTGAGGTTGGCTTGAAATGGGTGTGAATGAGTCTAGTCAAGTGAAAAAACGTTATAAGACATAGTGATTCCTAGGGATGTATGTGAGCTAATGAAGTATCAAGAACGATGTAAAAATACTTCATGTTGATGTATGGGCATTGGGAAGTTAAAATTTTTGTTTGGTTTCAAAAGGGGAGTTACATTAAAGAAGAGGTATTCAAGTGAGAGAGAGAAGTTAATATCCTAGAGAGGGGGAGAGGATATGGAGAGAGCATACCTTGAGGAAGGAGGAAGAATAATGGGAGGAAGCAACATCAAATTTTTCTATAAAATATAGTTTAAAGCAAAATAAACTATGTTTTTTTTAATCAAGAAAAGGTATTTTCTTATAAAGTCTCTAAGTTGTGTTAATATGATTTGTTTAGAATGATAAATGATCCCTTGTGAAGCATGAATGGTATGTGCTCATTGAATTAGAGCATGAATTTGTCTATTAAAGGTTAGAGAAATCAAATTTGTAAGGATTAATACACTGTTATGGTAATTGAATGAGTTCTTGACTGTCATGGTAGTTTGATATGAATTTTTAAAGTTAATTCACACGATGAAGGGTGTATGGAATGTTAATACACGAGCTTGAATAGTCTAGAGGTTGAACCCTTGTTATGTTCCTTATGTATGTTGGATTAAAGACATGAAACAAGACTGTGGCTGTGTATGTTGAGGGATGGGAAAATATTGACTTGTTTTTCAATTTGATAGGTATAATAGGTGAATATTATCTTAAATAAGACTTAATTTTGGTGATCATAGTAAAAAAAGGCAAGATTTACTCGAAAATGGATTCAATTCTTCAATGTTGAGAAAGAGGGGTTCAATACCTTGTCTTAAAATGTGTATGTATGCAAGATTATACTTGGTTGATGGCATTATACTCCTTATTATGGGTCATTGGTAGGATAAAAATATTGAGGAGGCTTAAAAAACCTTGGAACTAATAAATACATATTTTATAAGCTTTTAAGCTTCGTGTGCTTGCACAATGCTATAATTAGGGTTTTAATGGAAAAGTAGATTTGAAGCCTTGAAACAATAAATTTTGCCATGAAAATTTCAAGTTAGCATGATGAAAAAAAAATTAAGAGGATTTTGAAATAATTTTAGAAAACCAGGGCTGAAATTTGAAGATATTCATGATAGTCTAATAGAAGGTATGCATGCACAGTTAAAAGAGATAATTGAGCAAGTCAATTAGTGAAGGAAGTAGCATTTAGAGTTGTCAACCAATATTGAAACCTTGAAAAAAGATAGAACTTGCAAATAGGTGTCAGAATGTGACTTTAGAATATCTTGTAACCTCAAAAATTTTAAGATATGCACAATATTGCCTAGAAACATGGTTGGTCAGACCTAAGAGAAGCTAAGGAAGATGAATGAGAGATTGAGTGAAAAGGATAAAGAGTTAGACCACCAAATTTATACCACACGTTGTGTGATATAAATGGTCCTTGAAGATGTTTTCAATTTGTTGTGGGTATTTATTTTTCATCCCAACCATGAACCGTGAAGAGTACATTGTCTTAAGAGACTATAAAGGCACTTTGATTGGAAAGAGGATAAATTAATGACATTGTTTCATCTCAAGGAGTTTGATAATTTAATTAATCTTGATTAAAGGTGTGAAACAAGGTACAAGGCATTGAAGGATCTATTGGAGGATAAAAAGTAAAAAGTTACCTGTTTTGGGTGAAAAGTTAGTGAAGAGCTAATTGAGAATGGTAAGAGAAAGTGGGGTTTTCATGAAAAGTGATTAGTATGTTGATTAACTTGACATTGTGCATGGTGAATCGAGTGTTTGAAAATAGGATATGGTGATTAGATAAACCATTTGAGTTGAATTTGATAAAAAAAATGCATTTTAATCCATTTTAGGCTTCTAAAGGATCCTCATCTGCAGAGCTTGGTGTAAATTTGTTGATTGTTTCCTCTCATCTTGATTGAATGTATGAAAAATGTTATATGGCTTTGCATCACTAAAAATTGGTGATGCGAGGATCACACATACAAGAGTATGGCTGTAGACCCAACCCGAGGTTAGGATCTACGAGATTGTGGTGGAATGATATGATACTCATGTGCAGATTTCACTAATACCTCAAGGTTTTAGTGTAAAGGTTCATTACATCCCAAATTTCACTTCAAATTGAATAGTTTAAATACCAAACATTTCCTCATTACCAGCCATACATGATTGTTATACCCACTATCCAAATACCAAACATATTTTGCACTTTCTTTAGCAACATTGCAAGTAATAAACATAAAGCCAAAATCTTCATAAATTCACACTTTGTTTAATCATATCAAATTACTTATTTCTACATTCATGTGCATAGTGTATATATTTTTTACAATAATTACATTGGAGTTGGAATTTATGATACCTTTTTTCTCTATGTATGTAGTTATGAATGTTGCATTTGCCTCTTGCACGAGATGCATAGAAGTTTGAATTTTTTCTCCCTTTCATTGTAATTGCTACTGCTATCTCTTGTACATCCTCTTATTCTTGTGCCTTTGCTATTAATTCCTCTTCCTCTTTTCGGGATTGAAGATGATAGCTTAAATTATCATCTTCTATTACTCTCCTTAAATGATACTTATGATATGAATGCATGACCATGAAAGGTTTCACCTGATTTATTCATTATTATTTCATGGGTTTGAAGCAATCCCATGAGCTCATCAATAGTAAATATGGATGTTCTTTGGACTCTTCAATTTCAACTACAATAGATTCAAAAATTATTGGTAAGCTCCTTAAAATCTTCTCAATATATTATTTTCTATTCCAATGTCTCACCATAATACCTTGTCAGGAATTTTAGTATTTACATGTGATTTAACATATGGTAAATATATTATTACTACAATAATTCGTGAAATACTAGTTTGTTAGTATGGGTACACGTTTATTTGTAATATATTTTGCTAATTAATATACTTGTAGAGTTATTTTTGCATAAACTCTTTCGATCACCATTTTTTTTGTCGCCTCGACCCTTGTTTCTTTTGTTCGCTTAGCTAAAAAATTGGCTAAGTATGAAGTTGAATGCAGAAGGTGTCCATGTGTCCTGTTGGTGAAATCGGGACATTGAGGAAGAGGAAAAGGCCCTCAATCTTGCAACACGCCATCCACATGTCTCGGGCCCAATAACAATTCCCTCAGTGGTTTGAAAAGTGAAAAGCATAGTAAAATACAACGCGCCCTCCATGCATCGCCTAAGTGATCTTCCCAGTAATGAGAAAGAGGAATCCTTCCCCAAACTAGCACACACCCACCACGTGTCTCACAGGCATAGATTGGAGAATCCAGTTCCAAAAAAGACTCTCAAGTAAGCATCCACTCTCCACGTGGCAGGAAAGGATTATCACCGACTCCAGAAGCGAAAATTGGGAAAATTAAACACAAATAAAAAATATCTCAATAATTGGTTGAGATATTAACCCAGAAGGGGAAGATCATTGAATTCTACCGGTAGAAACTTCAGTTCTAGACGTCGAAACAAGAGCCAAAAACATCTATAAAAGGAGGTCCGATCTAGGAAAATGAGGGAGGAGGAGCTTTTGGAAGAGAAAAGTAGATAAAGGTGGTAAAAGAGTTTCAAGGTCCAGTTTTGTATTGGCCAAGCCTTAGTATGACTCATTTATGTAAGGAAGTTGTAATCTGTGCCACTTCGGCCTCATATATTATTTTCTCTATAAATTGAGTTCTTGTTATGTTCTAGATAATTTATAAAATCTATCATGTTATACACCCTTGGATTTCATATTCTGAGTCCTTTTCTGTTGAGTAGTTCTAGATAATTTATATAATCTATCATGTTATACGCCCTTGGATTTAAATTATCTATTATTTATGTTTATCGTGTGTTTTGTCTTCACAACTCTGATTAAAACTAAAGTGTTTCTAAAAATAGGTAGATCATACTATAATTCTCTTCAAGTTATTTTAAAGAATCCCTTTAGATATCTCTTCGTCTGTTTTAAATCTATTATTGCACACCAATTTGGTTAGTTCTACGTTTCTTTTAAGTTTTCTCCTAACCCTTATCTCACACCACAGAGAAGAGCCAACTTCTTAAAATCTAGAGGTTACCTTAGGGCGCATGTCCCACTAACCTAAGGTATCCGACAGCTTTGACGATGCATCTGCAAAGATAATTGTCAACAATACTGTCATAACAAATGTATAACAATATATTAATACATGTTTTATATTTTTTATACTTACTATAAATAGGAGGTTTGTTTTCCTCTTTGGATGGATATATAAAATCCATCCCTACATTGTAATTAATATACAAGGAAGTATAGTATGCAAATTACTTTACTTTAGAAGAATCATGTTTTAGAGCATTTTGCTTGATAGACTTAGGAACACCTATATTATTTTTCTCAAGTAAATGAGTTAGGTGGTTAATTAGCATTCTTATGCATTGATTCTCTTCATGTTCTAACTTCTTGCAACATGAACACTTGCACTTCTCCTTCTTTGGTTTAGACTCATAAGTATAGGAAGAGGTACTCATGTAGGATTTGGTTTGGGTCGTTCCAACTTCCTTAATAGGTTGGTCCTTTTTTCTCTAATTTACGATCACGTTTCTTCTCCTTTCCTTTAACATTACTTGTTATTTGGGAATGCCACTTGTAATCAATTGCACTCATTTAGATTAACTTTTCATGTTCTCAAATGAGTTGGGAAAACATTTTTCGAATGAGAGCATATTCCAAGTGGTCCTTAAAACTTGTTTCGCGGCATGGAAGATGGAAATGAAGACAGATTATTTGGGTCCAAGCTTAAAAAGTCTTAGAAAAATAAATGGGGCATCCTTCTTATTAATTCCACATCCTTTCAAAAATAGTCTTATGTGGAAAAATTTGGAGACGAAGGCATGTAGGTTATTAAAGTTACTACGAGTAAAACCTAGGAGTTCGTTATTTATCTCATGATATATCACATCATATTGTTTTCCAAACATTCCATCTATATTTTTCTTGGCTCCATTGGGTATTTTGTAAGACTCAATGTGAAAGAGAAGGTTGGGAGCAATAGACATACAAATAAGATCTAAGGCTTCGACACATCGGTTGAACAATTTAGATTTATCAAGTTCAGATGTTGGTTCTTTCTCCACGACCATAGTGATGCGGTACAACCCTTTACCCCATAGTTTAATTATCATTTTGGATTTCATTTCATGAAATTTAAACGACGTGAGAAAATGAACATTATAAACATCCATCATAAGGAAAGTGAAAGAAAATGTAAAAAAAAAAAAATTGCATACAAAACCTAAAACAATAACTTATCAAACCCTATTTGCGACACTTTATAATTAGTGCATTGATTATAAGATGGTGTGAAATAGTTTTCCACTCGCCTTGTAATTGGCAGAATCTGCACAAGAGTGGAGACCACAATGTGTTTCAATGCATGCAAAATGAAGTGACATTGTAACAAACACAAAATATTAAAACTAGGAAGGAGAGAGAAAAATAGAATTCTATGTGAGAAAAAGTGTCACACGTTACAAAAAAAATCTCCCTTGCTAGAAGGTTATGGTAGACACACTCACTAACCAGCAATTGAAGGAAGCCAATTACATAAATTTTCCCAGTTTGCAATAGCACAATAACCCAAAAATTACTAAAAAATATTAAGACCATCCTAATTAATTTCCACTTAAGATTAATTTTAACCTATTTTGATTTAAAAGGGTCTAAAAACATCTAAATGCAATAACAAGGAAGGGTTAAAAAAATGTCACCGAGTTGAGGGGTAGCTCAGGCAATCTGGTAGGAGACTAAGTTGATGGAGCGAGTTGGTGATAGTGAGCTTGAGTCAAGTTGGCTCAATGATATTACTATAACTGAATTGACTTGGTTAAGCATGATATCTGCCAGGAGTTAGTGGTGCACGGAGACCAAGTGAGTTGGACTTGTAAACATGTAAAATGTCAACATGGTCATTTAGCAAATAACATACTCATTATAGATTAATAATTCCCCCATCACTAACCATATAATAATTAATCATGAGATTAATTATTACTATCCCTATTGTAATACCTCCATTATTGTCATTATTCACCCAAAAAATCCCATCTCATCCTTCAATCATTTAATCCATTATTAATATTTTGTTATCCTATCATTAATCCTTATTATCTATTTTCTAGGAATTAGAAATTCCTACACACCTACCCACCTACCCTACACCTAGCTCCTACATCTAACCACTCCACTAATCAAATTTAATTTCACCCAATCCTAAGCTAACCAAGCCTATATATCTAGAGGATTATATTTATAGAAGCCTCTCCAAATTTCCCTCTTTCATATTTAAGAATTTAAATTTATTTCCTCCCTCCATTGAATTTTTAATTAATTCAATGGATGCCTCTTCTAATATCTAGATTTCTCCAATTCTAGATCTTTCTCCTTCTCACAAATTATCCACCATTGATCTAAAATTTACATGGAAAGATCTCAACCCTCCATTCTTCCTTCCTCTAACTATAAATAGAAATTCCAATCTCCATGGAAAACATCCTAGAAAATTGCAAGTATATGCTGCTCAAATATTTCTAAAAAAGCCTTCATATCCATTAAGCCATCAAGAAAAATCATCATCCAACAAGGGGAAGTGTCATATAATTCATACCAAATTTTTTAAGAAATACAAAACTATCTTGAGCACATCCAAAGAAACAATGGAAGAGAATTGGAGCTTCTAGGTAAGTGCAAGTATAACATTATTTCTCCCTTTTATCCAACTCAATCGGAGGTAGATGACAGGTGAGTTAGATTAGGAATTACATTAGTTTTATTCTTGGTTTGCATTTATAACTAATTCAATTTTTGTCTACATCTTAGCATACACCATGGGGATTACCCCCTATTTTCATCATTTTTCATCTTATTTGATCTCTTGCACAGGTTGTCAAAGTTTTACGAACTTTCGTCGCCGCTTACCCCTAAAAAATTCAAAATTTCGAACTCAAATTCGGTTTCCAGTGTGAAACAATTCCCTGCTCTATGTATTGGCTCATATGCATGTAAAATGATTCCTATGACCTGAATTAACACATATGTGTTACTTTGGCACCTTTACAGATACATCAACACCTATGTTCTAGCCTTCAAACTCAGTTTTTTGCCCTTTTGACTATTTTTTACCCTTTTCATCTTTTGTCACAGAATGTCACCTACATTCATAGAATAAAACATATGTGAACATAAAGTGGCACCTATGACATGTATTGGAACCTATACAAAAATTTTAGCGCCTTTGCAGATACTTTAACGCCTTTGTTTTGGCCTTCGAAACCTTGAGATTACAATTTTTGCCTTTTTTCGACCCTATTTTTTGTCTTTTGACATAGAATGACACCTATGTTCATAGAATGGTTCCTATTTTCATAAAGTGGCACCTATGATCTGTATTGATGCCTTTGCAAATACTTCAACACATTTTTAATCTTTAAAACCATGTTTTTGCCAGTTTTTGACCTGTTTTCAAGATTTTTCTCATACATTGGTGCCTTTACACACATAATGGTGCCTATGTCCTAAAGTGGCACCTTCGTTGTACTTTGGATCCTTTTTCATACTTTGGCACCTATTTCATATCAATTAGTACCTTTGCATAATCACATTTTGTACTTACGACTAACACCAAAATTGTAGACAAAAAGTGAGTTAGTTATAAATGCAAACTAATAATTAAACTAATGTGATTCCTAATCTAACTCACCTATAATCTACCTGCGATTGAGCTAGATAAAAGGGATGAAGAGAGTTATACCTGCACTTACCTACAAGCTCCAATGCTCTTCCCTTGTTGCTTTGGATGTGATCAAGATAGTTGTTGTATTGCTTTAGATTTGTGGGATAAATTAGAAAAAACTTCCCCTTGTTGGATGATGATTTTGCTTGATGGATTAATGGTTATTAAGGGTTTTTAAGAAATATTTGGGCATCATATTGTTTCACCATTTTCTTTATGTTTTTAAATGACAAAACAAATATGGTTATGGGCTAGGAGGAATACCTGTTAAATGGGTTGGTTGATGGTTGTTGCACGCGTTCTGACTTCTCGATCCAGTGCTGATTGTGAGAGATTCCTTTTGGCTAGGAGGAACTACCTGTAATAGAAAACAAGACCACAAAAGAGAAGTTAAATGATATGTGACAGTGGACTGCCTAGCATATGCTAGTTTCAGGAAGTGTGATACTTCCTAGATGGATGTCAATCCACTATTTAAAACAAATTAATGTGAGAAATAAGTAAATTCCTATTGTAGTTGATATGATTTAGGTATCTCATTCAAGTACAATAAGAAAATCCAATCACAACAGGCTAGGCTATACTTGGATCTAAAGGATGAGGTAACTGTCAAGGAATTGTGACTGATCAAGGTCTGATTCTAGGTTGTTTGGGTCAATTGGTAGGAGGTTGTTTGGCTCTGTTCTTGGGTAGGGTATAAAACATAGAGACCGACGTCAGTCTGGTATGAGTGGTGATGGTTTATGCAGAACTGACGATGGTTATGACTAACCGGCGTCGGTAAGGTTAGGGTATATGAAACTCAAGGAGATCTGATTACAGGGTTTGATATGGGATTTGATAGAGATGGTAGGGTGGATAAGGAGGTTTATAGAAGTCTCAGGTGTGTTTAGGTATGCACAACAGGAAAGGATGGGTGATTTGGCGGAGTGGGTAAGGAAATGGTTGGGTTACAAATTGGTGAGGGATAGAAGAATGAGCATGTAAAGTGTATATTAATAAGAGGAGTTACAAAAAGCTACTAACTTAAATAACAATGCCGGTTAGGAATATACTTACTATGATGCAGACTAGATGGCTACATGGTAATAGTAGTTGATCATAAGGATGGTGTTTGGTACCGTAGAAGCTAATCTTGGAATGCTTCCATGAGTGCAATGCTTCTTGATTTGTCCTGATGCTAGTTGTGGGTGTTTGGGTGCGTGAAAAGACTCTGGTTTTGCTTGCATGCAACTCCTTTCTCATCTCTTGCTCTCAAAATGTGCCAACCTCTCAAACAAGGTTGCTAAGGTGAATAAATGGTAACTGACAATGGTTTCGTCTCGACCGACATCGGTTTAGGTCTGAACAGTTTTGATTAAGGTGGGATTCCCTAGGTTTACTAAAATGGGTAGATCTTTCTAATTTCTTGGGCCAAGTTGGTTTGTTCTCATGGATTAGAATGGAAGCTTCCCTTCAAATAAATGGGAATGTGGTTAGAGAAATCTTAGGCATTGATTTTAGGGCTAGACCAAATTTTAGCTCATTAAGGCAAGTAAGACTTAGTAATTGTTAGTTATAGAAACATGCCAAGAATAGGTCTAGGGTGAGGTGGCTAGATGAGGTGTCTAGGTGAGGTGGAAATTAGGTAAATTAAGGTAATAAAATAACAAAAGTTGTGAGGATGAGGATTAATTTGATTAAAATAATTAAATTAATATTAATGTGGGGTAAAAGGAGCCATGGTTAGGTGCCCATGTTTAAGTTGGTTATCTGATCAAGGGCTAAGGGGAATGTAGCCAATTTTAGGAGTTTAAATTTTCTCCTTTTTGTCATGTAGCTTGTATTGGTAAGTGATACTGAAAAAAATAAGAAGTGGGTGCCCCATGTGTGGGTGAAGGGGATCCCCCTCAAACTAGGAACTGGTGAGGTGAAAGATGGAAGTGGTGAGTGGTTTGGTAAAAGGTGTGTGTGGTGAAAAGGAGAGTAGATGTGGGAAAATGTGGGAAAGGATAGAGGGTAAAAATAGGCAAACAAGTAAATGGGCTAGGGTTAAAGATAGTGGCACTTAAATTCACACACATGTTATAAATTGTGACATGACTCTAGGTTGAAGAGCTTGCAAACTCTACATCATCCAATTTCATTAGGTTTATCTGAACAAGGTTGAAGTGATTCCAGTATCCAAGGCATAGGATATGGTGTGGAAACACAACGTAGGTCGGGTTCAGGAACCTATAGGTATGTTCTAGTACACCAAAGGTTGGGTCAAGATAAACAACATGGAAATAGGCGAGTTAAGGTCATTAGGTCAAACAACATGGGTAACAGTGTTGTAAGGTATAGCATGCACATGAGTTCACTGGTCACTATCAATGTTTCAGGTCTAGGGAGCTAGGTCACGACACGGGTAGGGCCGAGGTATTGGTAAAATAACAAGTCCCTAAACACAATTAAGGACAGGGATAGGTAATGTAGGCTTGGAGGTAGGTTGCGATAAGGGTGGGTAAGGTCAAATGGTGGCGGGGAAGGGTAAATTTTGGTTAGAAATGGGGAAAGGGTATGGACAGGAGTATGACATGTAATTGATGCCAGTCATACTGAACCGGTGACGGTCTAGGAAACTGACCGTGGTTTGTTAAGGAAAATGACTGATTTCGGTTTAGGTACAACCGACCACGGTGTGCTAGGGCATATGACCGATGTCGGTCTAGGTATAACTGACGCTGGTCAAGTCAGTGTGGGTATATAAAAAGAGAAAAATCCGTATAATACAGATTTATTTGTACATTTTTTCTTTTGTGAAAATGACAAGAGCACGAGAATTTTGTGTCATGCCGGGAGGAAAGTACGTGGGGTTGTACCGAGCTAAGGTGGAGGGATCAGGTTGGTTAGATGGGCCAGGTAGACGGGTCCACAAGATCAGGCAAAGTGAGGGGATTAGTAGAGAGCTTGGAGGTTGATTGGGACATGAAGAAGGCAGGAGAGGGTTCAGGTAGACCACCAACACAACAGCCAGACATGCCACCTCAGAGGTGGCGTCAAGACGAGGTAAGATCTAATCTCTTTGTTTTTTTGGTCATATGTAGAGGGGAACCTGGGTCGGGGGGTTTGGGTAGGGTAGAGAATTTGAAATTTGGGGTGAGAATAAAGGCAATGAGGGAGGGGGAATTTCTAGGTGGGGTAGATAGGGGTGGGGGAGGATTTTTAGGTTAGCTTTGGGTAGGGTAGAGTAGGTGTATAGGTTAGATTAATTTTTTTATGAAAATAGGGGGGGTTTTAATGTATTCGGCCTTGTGACAGTGACCGACACTAGTTAAGGGTTATCCGACGTCGGTGGTATTTGGCTGACATTAGTCAAGTAGTAGGTGACTGATGCTGGTTGCGCGTGACCAATGACAATCATTGTTGACCGGTGTCAGTCAGATTTTTGGTAAAATGGGTGAATAGAGAGAAAAGGTAAGAAGTAAGGATATGTCGGGATGTGTAAAGGTAGGTTTCATGAGAGGAAAATAGGGGAATAAGTATAAATGGCATAAATAGATTGGTCTAGAAAAGGGGTAATCTATAGGGTGGGTGGAATAAGTAATGAGGGTTGGAAAGGTTTAGGTTTGAAGGGTTTTAGGTTCATGGTGTTTAGGGTTTGGGGTTTAGGGAAAAGGGGTTTAGGTTAGTAGGGTTGTAGGTGTGATGGTTTTAGGTTTGAAGGAGGTTGTAGGTGTGATGAGTTTAGGTTTGTATGGGTTAGGTGTAGGGTGGAGGGAAATGCCTAGTTAAAGACAAGTAGAATAATGTTCAGTGTTTTGTTGATCGTAGGCCAGAGAGTAGCTATGGCACGTAGATCAAGTATCGCCCCTATTCGTGGAGGTACGAGAGAGTGCGAACACTGATGAGTGGAGGCATGTGATGGACGTCAGCTTGATAGGCATGAGACATTACAGGAATATAGTATAGGAGCCTAGCCTTATGGTTGCACTCATCAATAGATGGGATTCCATCGACTAACACATTCCATTTACCGACAGGGTGAGATGACAATCACCTTAGATTATTTCTATCGGATCCTACGTGTCTATCTAATAGTAGGGAGTGTATGTTTATTATATCTCCTCCAAGGCCTTCGAGGATTTGATACTGACAAGTATTCGGGTGAGGGTATGATAGAGATGAGGTTCCATAGTGCTATCATAAGCTATGGTGAGATGTACACATCCCATCCAGAGGAGATGTAGGCTAGTAGTTTTTATTATAGAGGTAGTGTGTTCATTTCACATTGCCAGATGTAGAAGGTGGGAGATTCCCATAGGCACTGATGGGGGTCCTCCATGATATGATGGAGGAGAGGACTCTACTTCACTTGGGCACCAAAATACTTGGTGCAGTCTATACAGGGAGTTGTGGGCATATAGGAGATTATGGCACGTTTAGCCTATGTTGCACCTTTATTCTCCACTGTTGGGCATATGAGCACATTGTATGTGTGCACTTCCTCTATTGGGTATGCCCTAGGATGATGCATTTGAGCCAGGATTTTTGTTTGGGTGGGCTTATAGGTGATGGGTGCCTGCGATTACTGGAGCACGTAGCTGCTATGAGGGATACACACGATGTAGCCTATTACAGGTAGATTTGCTAGAGGGGTTGTTCTGGTGTGGACATTATTTGGAGGCCCTATGTGGGTTTTCCATCATATGGGCAGATGGCAGATGGAGTTACATGGATGCTACAACTACTCTGATGGATAGAGGGGTGATGCATGCAGGAGATCATGAGATGATACCCGTGGACAGGGTTAGACGACAGTTTGGGCTTGCTGCAGGATGTACCCCCTCCCTTCCCGCAGTATATAGGAGGGATGACATGGAGAGGCTATGTCCTCTGCCATGAGCCGACCATGCTGACAGGGCAGGAGGAGTTGCACCACTGGTTGACCAGTGGATTGATGATGCTGGAGTTATGGATAGATACAGGCAGTGGTGGGCCACAGCATCAGTTGTGAGCCAGTACCACTAAGGCCGAGGCAGCCGGATTTAACCACCATCACTATTCAGAGGGACACCCTACATGGGCAGGTGGCTACCAGGGCTGTTTACATATTTACAGGGATAGTATAGGGGCAGTTGATAGGATCAGAGGCATAAGGTGGCCATGTTGCAGGCACAGGTGATGGCCACTCTATAGGCCCAGGTAGCATAAAGGGAAGGCACCCGCATAGGGTGGATATGGGGATGGGGTACAAGTTGCCACCCTATAGGCATAGATTACAAGTGTGTAGGGCCAGTTGGCCATTGCACAAGATGTAGATTACCGCCCTTACATGACCGATACATTGCTACGTAGGCACCAACATTGGCACAGGTAGTAGGACAGGTTCAGGGACAGGGTCCCTCGTTACAGGTACAGGGTCAGGGACAGGGTCCCGAGAGACAGTACATAGGGGCTGAGGCCAATGGCTCCACCATCAGACAGTACTGATGGTGAGATTGAGGGATGCCTTAGGTGAGGTCAAGGTATTATCAGTATAATTTGATGGCTATAGGGATAGATTTTCTATCCTATGGGGAGTATAGAGCACAACAGGCCTTGAGTGAGAGGACCAAGTCATGTGTACCCACAGTGTAGAGAGTACAGGGGATCTGATGAGCTCTAGAGGACAGGGTCAGGGTAAGAATACTAGTGCACGGAGGCCAGCTCTAGGTGAGGGGCCATTCGAGGACAGATCAGGGTGAGGTGGAGAGAGGTTGGTACAGGGAACCCCACTAGAAGAGGAGACAACAGGAGATTCTGATGAGACAGGGATGGATATCAGGTGGGGTGATGATTAGTCATCATTTATGATCAATGTATCTGTGTTTTTGACATATTTTTGATATGTATACCGGCCTGCATGCCAAAGATGATGAGGATGTAGATGAGATTTTTTGTTATTGTTTGTATCATATATCGGCCTGCATGCTGAAAGATGGTGAGACTGTATATGAGAACTTTGGAGAGATTGTGATTATTATTGGTATCTATATTCACATGTATTTTTACATAGACTTTCCGATTTATAGATGATGGTATTTATAGTATGGATGGTGTACTTGTTTAATTTTCATTGCTATATATATAGGTGGAAATCAAGTGGATTAGGCCTGATAGATCAAGGTCGTGTAGGCATGGTGAGTCAGGTCTGATTTAGGCATGGTTGAGTTGTAAGTTCAAGTTAGGCATGTAGGATGGTTGGAGTTAGGTTGATTTAGGCATGGTGGAGTTAGGTTTGAGTTAGGCATGGATTGAGTCAGGTTAGTTTAGGCATGATTGAGTCAGGTTGGTTTAGGCATGGAGTTAGGTTGATTTAGGTATGGTTGAGTTAGGTTTGGATTTAAGTGTCCAAGTTTTTGGTAATATGAGAGACAAATGTTGATGGTATATACATGGGTATGGTTTTTAATTTCCAAATTTTTGCCATAATGGAAAATGTGAAAATGATAAATGGATAATTTGATGATGTAATAAAATGTTGAGTTATGATGGTTGTAAAAATTGGTGTTTGTTTGGTTTAATTTCCAGCTATTGATATAGAATGGAAACTAACTAGGGTAGAATGTGAATAGAAAAGGGAAAGGGGGGGAATTGGTTACGGTAAAGAGTGACCAAGCTAACCTCTAAGGGCCCCATGCCCTCGAAGTGCTGCCTACACAGTCCCAATGAAAAGGGACCTCAGGCCGATGTAGTTCTCCCATAAGCTAGGGAAGATTATGATGAAGTAAAGGAATGGATTGATAGGTGTTCAGGCATGGGTGAATGTAGGTCATAGACATGATTGAGTGGTTGTTAAATATAGGTATCGATGAGCTGGTTCTATATAGGATAATCAATAAGTAATGAGGAAGGCGGATGGTAAGAGGTGGTAAAAGACCCACTTAATTGATAAGAACCCTAATGAGTTCCAACATACTTAAGAGGGGCTCATGAACAAAAAACCCTAAAGGCATTACATAATGGACCATTGTAAGGGTGAAGAAAGTCACATAATCATGAAATGTCACATTTGCAGCAAGTCCCTTGAGTAAAGAGGAAATTAGGCATAAAAAGGCAAGGAGGTGAGAATGGGTGGATTCAATGTAACTTAGTGTACGATAACATGTCTTTTGGAACAAAAAACCAGGATCAAAAATAGGCAAGTTCATGACGAAAATTTCATCTTTTTTCTTCGTTTGTTTTTTATAATAGACTGATCGATGCAGGAAGTCTATATGGGATGAGTATATTATCTCCTTGAGGTCTTCGTGAAGCTAATCGATGTGGGAAGCTTCTGGATATTTATTACATTTTTGTAATGACCTTATATAGATGTCCTTCAAGGGAGCAGTCTATTTATAATGGTGGAATTAGAGTGAAGAGATGTCCCATTTGAGGGAGTCATATTTTGTCTGGAAGTTTGACTCAAGGAGTTGTATCCCTTTTTTGTTTTTGGATGTTTAAGTCATGGACAAGACTATAAAGGAAGATTAGGTTCTTGTTTAGAAGACAAGACCATTAGCACAGAAAAATTAATTATGAAAGAGGTGGTTTTCGAGTGATGAATGACCATGGGATTCCATCTTGAAGAAGATGAAAAGTATCCATGAGAATCATGCTATGAGTAGAGCCATGGTACTCATATTGAAGATAGGGCTGAAAGGTGACGGGAATCACATGATTCTTTTTGAGTCATGGATCCTCAAAAATGGGTAATATGGAAGGTGAACAATGCTCAAGGGACAGTGATCAACTGACAAAAAGTGATATAGGACTTGATATCAACAATAAAATGGTCAAAGATGCAAGGGATTAAGGGGCTCAAGTTTGGGTTTACCTTCGAGTGAAGATAAAAATGATAAGCACCTGATCCATAGGCATGGGTAACGATATAGGGTCCAAGCCAATTAGGAGAAAATTTTCCTCATTTACTTTTCTCCTCTTTGGTTACATGTTGATTTTCCTTTAGGACGAGGTCACTAACCTAAAAGTTTTGTTCATGAACACATTTTTCATAGGCACGTTTGATATGTTTTTGGTATATTTGGAGATGGTCAAGAGCATTGAGACGACATTCATCTAATAACTCAAGTTGCGCCAAACGATCTTGGTGAAAGTCATCGTCATTGAGCATGTCTTGTAGTGAGATGCAGAGAGATGGAATCTAGAATTTGAGAGGTAAGAAAACCTCGGTACCATAGACTAGACAAAAGGGGGTGGTAGCCAGTCAAAGTGTGAATACTAGTGCGATAAGCCCACAAGGTGAAAGGAATGTGTGTATGCCAATCCTTCCCAGTATCATTGACTACCTTCATAAGAATTTTGTTCAAGGTTTTATTGGTTGATTCGGACTTGACCATTGGTTTATCTAGGTAATAAGGTGATGAGAAACTAAGTTGGATGCCAAAAGAATCACATAGTTTGCATAGGGTTTTGTTTTTGAATTTTTTCCATTATCAGTGATGAGGCAGTGAGGAACACCAAACACAACAAATGATGTGATGGTTGATGAATTCACATATTTTCTCAGCTTTTGTAGAAATGAGAGGAATGGCCTCTACCCATTTAGAGTAATAAGGTATGCGGTTATGCATTGTGAAGAATGTTGATCTCATCGAGATCCAAACCCCTAGGCCAAAGGTCCGTGCGACCTATAAGGCATGAATAGGTGTGTGACTGAGATTAGCATGTTAGACATAATCAAAAATCCATTAGGGGATAATCAATGACCAGTAGAATGAAGGAAACCAAGGGGTGATGAAGAAGGATCTTCTGGAGCTAAATTTGATTGTACTGTTCATTTGACATTTCAGAAGAGATCAACAAATGCGAGGATGTGAGGTTTTTCCATACATCTTTTGTTTGTCAAAAATCCATGGGTTTGGGTATCAGTTCTTCTTTGACCAAAAGAGCAATGGTATGCATTTTACGCATATGGGTTTGGTTTGGTTACCATGATTTTTGGGTCAATACTGGGCATATCGGCATAGGACTAGGAAAACATGTTGCTATGGTCCTGAAGGAAAGAGGTGAAGGATTCCTATTCAGTAGCGTCTAAGGATTGGCTATGATATTTAGAATGTGCGGGTCGTCCTAAGTGTTAATGTTGATTTTGATTGGTCGAGTTCAACATGGTTTATGTTTCAGAGGGTAATGACTAATGAATATAAGAGTATTCTACACCAAGGTAGGTAGGATGGACTCATCATCCTGACATTGAATGACGTTAATAGAAGGCGTATCGTCATCGATCTTATCAAGATATAGGAATGAGAGAGAAGAGGGAGCTTCACCATAACATTGATAGGTCAACAGTCCCAAGGAAATGGTGTTTATGAAAAAAAATTTTTACGAGGAATAGATTTAGGGATCTATGGACTTCGTGGGTGAAGATGGTAATGTGGGTGAATGAGATGGGGAAGATTTCTCATCCTAGATGAGGTCGAAGTGAACCTTCTTGGAGGGTGGAGCAGTCAAAACCAATGCCACTATGGTCATTGTGTTTACGAGAGGTACAAGAAATGACAGTATGGTGGCCTTGTTCATAAAATCCAAAGCCAAATCCTTTCCATGCGCACCGGTGGAGGAAAGTGTGAGTGAAGTGATGGTTAGTGAGGGAGTGTAGGTCAAAAAAAATGGTTGGGCTTGGGATGGAGGTTCAGGTTTATAGGTGGCAATATCAAGTCCCCCATACATTAGATTGGTGTGAAGGTGGGGAGGGCCATAAGGAAAAACATCACCAATGTGGATGTCGTAGCTAGGTGTTGACGTAGATTCCCATACTCTTGTGGGGTGAGGAAGGTGTCAATATTATATAGGTAGTATTCCCCCAGAGTGAGGCATTGAAAAACACCTTCTAAGGGATCAATAGTCAGGTATGTGGGTAGCAGGGATAAATGGATCTCTAGATGATTGGGAAATAGGTGCGTCAGCGGTAGAGGCTACAACTTCAATGGGGATAACAAGGTTAGAGACAACCGAGGTAATGGCAATTTTGTTAGATGGGCTTGTAGGTGAAGGTGAAGTAGTGATAGTGGCAAATGCCTTGACCGGTACAAGCACATCATTGGGCTGATATAGCATGTTATAGGTCTTGAAAGGTGATGGGTTGGCAGGGATGGTGTAATTATGTCCCTTGTGTTCAAATTTGAGGTAGTGATGTAAAGTTGAAGGGACACAACCCATGGACACGGATCCAAGGTTGGCTGAGGAGCAAGTTATACTAGAAATCCCCTTTAAGGACATAGAAAAGTTTCGGGACAGTGCGGGGACCCACATGGACATGGAGAACAATGGTACCTAGGGTAGAGGTCATGGCATCATTGAAGGAGCGCAACATAACCAGGTTACCATGCATGTAATTAGCAGGTATCCGCATTTGGTCATATGCATGGGAGGAGATGATGTTAATGCTAGCACCACCATCGATCATAACATGTCGTATGCATATATTATCAATAAAGATAGAGATGAAAAGAGTGGGGTCGGGGTCATCAGACTGGAAGGGAGTGATCTCTTCATTTGAAAAGTTGAGGGCGACCACTTGGTGAGTAGGTGGAGGTGTAGAGGAAGGTGATGATCTAGTGAGAGAGGCTACGTGGTGAGGGGTAATGATGGAGGCTACCGGTGTGGGGTCATTTGGTAAGACTTAAATTTAGATTGAAGGACCTCCACGAGGGCTTGACGATGTGACTCTGAGGTTTAGATGAGGTCATATAAAGACATTTTTGAGGGGGGATTGGTGTAGTTGTTTTAGCATTGTGTGATGTGTGACCCCATCAGAAATAGGATATGCAAGACCTCAAATGGTGACTTTGGGTATGGGTGCAGATGGTATGTTGGGTACAAGGGTTGGTTGATGGGCCAGTTGCTTTTTCCTTGCCCTTGTCTTTCTGAGCATGGGTGGTAATGTTGATCATGTTAATCTAAGGGGAGGTGGATGAAGAGGGTGTGTCATGGAAGGTATAGCGGCATGAGGGACAAAACCCTAGTGGGGGATATGATCCTTGTGAAATGAGTAGGGCGCATTGGCATTTTGGTGGTGGTTTGGCCAACTCTCTTATATGAACCATGTTAATCTCAAATCTCAGGGGTGGATCAAAGAGTTGTGGGGGTGGATATTTTGGTCGCTGAGTAGGTAATGGGAGAAGATATGTGGAAATTGGTGAAGGTGAAATGGGGTCCTCATCAAGAAGATCGTCGTCATCAAAATTTTCTTCAAGAGGACACAATTAGACAAGAGCATTTTTTAAAGCCTTACAGTTCTCTACATCGTGTCCTGGCACATGATGGTAGGTGTAAATTTTGGTTTCATCAAACCCTTTTGGTTTGGGTTTGAGTGGGTCATAAGGTCTAAGAGGTGGTAATGTGATGACAAAATTTTCAAGGAGATTGGTTAAGATTTTGGCGTAAGATCCTACTAGTGGATCACAATGGGAGGTGAATGTGGGTTTGGGTGCAGGTACAACTGATTGTGGAGGAAGAGCCTTTATAGGAGGGGGGAGCGGGCTGGTTTACTAGTTTTGTATACGAAGTGGTCTTAGGTTTTGGTTACATCTGCTTGGGTACGGACATGGTAGAAGAGCTGGTCCTAGGAAGGTTTGGTTGGTTTAACTACCATATTGTAGAGTAAGAGGATTTTTAGCTTTAGGTTTCATCTTTTTGGGAAATGATGACACGGGTGTATGAGATGTGGTGGGAAAAGTCGATGCTGGAAGAGGATGGCTTACCCATAGAGGTAACTGAGGTGCTATGGAGGTAGGTGGTGTAGGTTATGCAGGAGGTGTGTGTGAAAGAGAAGAAAGTGTCATGAGTGGTGAAGAAGTTATGGACGGTAGTAGGGGTATTGGTTGTAAGAAGGTTACAGGTGAGGACAGAATTTGTGTGGGTCACTTTGGTATATTAGAGGTTTGTTACGGGGAAATGGGTTGCTATGTTCTCTTAGTCTATGGATGGATGGGGATTTCTTGGGCAGGGTCAAGGGGTGAGGTCCTAGGATGGATGGAAGGAGTAAAGGTGATAAGAGACGTGGTAGGCGAGGTTGGTGTATGAGTTCTAGGATATTGGATCTTATTTTTAGGGGCCAGAGTAAGTTTAGCATTAGTTTTGGAATATATGGATAAATCTAATTTTGTGGGTGGGTGAGTAAGGCTATCTGTCGGTATGACCCCTAAGGTAGTGATAGGTTTAGGTAAGGGGGATGATATAGGTGAGGGTTAGGTGTTTGGGTGTAGATGTATGTTGGGTTATGGGAAGAGGTGTGAGTTAGGCTATGGGTGGTGATGTGGAAGGTGTTTCAATATTTGTGGTTATGTTTGTTTCGATCACTCGAAACACTTTTGGATAGATAGTGGAGGTGCCAATGAGACATAGTTGTATTTGTGTTGAAACAATAAGTAGAAGACATCCCCAAAGTAAGGCTTTACTCGACATAGTCCAGGAGATCAGACCAATCATGAAAATGGTGCTGTTGTAAGTGGGGTCTAACGTGGATCAAGTTGTAATTCCCATAAAATTTGTTTGAGACACAAGAAAATGGCTAGCCTCTGGACTCTATGGGTAAGAGAGACAAAAGAAAATTAGTGGGATCCTGAAGGTCCGATGGTGAATGATCATCCAAAGGTAATGGTACTTCTATAGGATCCTCCATGAGTAGTGGAGAGGATGTGTCAAACGAGGTGGAATCTCCTTGTGATGGTGTAGGTGGTGGACATGCATCTTCTATGAGTAGGGGAGGTGCTACTAACAATTGCTCAAAAATTTGAGGGATAAAAGGTGGCGTGCTAATTATAGGCTCTTCCACGGGTGTTGGAGAAAATAAAGGGGGTTCCCATGTGGGTGAAGGAGTATATGAAATTGGTTCTTGTGTAGGTAGTGGAGCTCAAGCTAAGATTTCATCTATGAAAGGAACATGTGGAAATTAGGAAGCAACTGGTATGTCATCAAAAATAGCATGGACCTCACAAACATTGCAATCACTTTTTGAAGTGTTACTAGCTTGGTTGGAAGATAGGGCATGATTAGGGAATGGCTTCTTGAAGATGTGTAGGTTTTGGTTTGCAAGTGCATTCAAGCTTTCCAGGACTGGATCTCCATTCTCTAACATTTCTTGACTGATATTCTTGAAGGTGATGTAGTTATTGTCACTATGACCATTGACACAATGATAGTTGTAAAAGTCATGTTCCTTATACCACTTGGGAATGGGGCACTCAAGTTCAAAATCATTTTGTGGTTTTATAGGTGGAAGGGTGATGGCACCAACCTTAACAGGTGAGTTTTCTCAAAACTTAGGTGAGATCATAAGATTCCCCTTAGGTGTCAATATGTACTTTTGACAGATTCTCATTACAGAATCAGTCATATGTGTAAGCTTGCGTCATGGGAGTTACTTTCCCATTAGAAGGAAGGTAACTGGCTAGGTCTTGATTGATGAGGGGGATATTTTCTTACATGGGAGTTACACAATTACTCCCGTATATGTAGACACCTTTTCTGAGCTTTGAACAATGGAGTATGAGCCTCTTTTGAGCCTTTTTCAAAGGTCAAAGCAAGCATCGATTGCTATTTCAGAACGCTGATGTTCTTGCTTCGATATTGAAGCCATGCCATTTCTGCGGTTGAGTGCAACATGTTGATAGCTCACAAATTCCCTCCAATTTCTTCGTCATTCCTCCGACATGGTATCAGAGCTTGGGGATTGGAATCAAGCTACTCACCCTTTTTGCTTACTACTCACCGCCTCGTAACTTCATGTGTAAGATCTCAACTTGCTCTGTGCTCTACAAGCACTGAGTAAAGGCATATATGACCTCTCAATTTGAGGTTGTTCGTTCGTCTCTGAGGTCACTGTAGCAAGTTTGGGTTTTTTTTCATGAGTTTAGTGTCTTTGAGTCACTCGATTATCTAGGTTTGCATGTGACTTGGAGGTGTTTTCATGAGGTTTATTGTGTTCTCAAGGTTATGCAGATCTTGGGTTCGAGGTTTAGTGCTGGTTCTGAGTTTGTTAAAATTTTATGGAAGTTGCTTCCTGTTCTTAAACTAGCTCAACAAAACCAATTCTTGTCGATGTCACTCAGGAAACCTCTTTCATAGCTAGTCACTAAGATAACATACTCATGGGATTAGGGAAAGAGCTGCATTGTAAGGAAATGAAACCCACATTTTTCCAACTTAGCTTCTATGCTACCGAATTAAGGCACCCTAGCTTTAACGACTCTAGAAGGCCTCACTTGTGCTGTGAGGATGTTTGGGCATCACTAATCACCTCATGACCTATCACAACTCTAAAGCATAAGCTTACCTATTGCTTCCCTTAAAAAAGGCGGGTGTTCCTCCATTAAACTCAACTAAAAAAATAACTACCAGTATCCTAGTGAAAAAGGATGAACTTGAGAAATTGGTTCTAACAAGCACCACTTTTTTTGGTGTCTGCCTCTAACATTTCACCACTTGATAAGCACATACTTCTTGAACCTACATTGGAAACCAAAACTTGCATTATGCACCTGAAAATATGAGAGAGGAACATCAGACTTGTAACTATAATCATGGTCAAGGACATTCTGAATTTGATCACAAAACACAATTGTTCATCTATTTTAATAACTTACACAGTAGTATCATTACAACCCGCTGAAAAGGGGATAAGCTGCCATTACATTGGCTTGAAGCAAGGCATTCAGAGCTTGCAAATTCCCTACCACGATTGTGATCTCTAATGTTTTTCTTAGAAGGTAGTGACCTAACCCTGCCAGCTTGTGTCACCTATTGGTTGCGTGCCACTTGTTTGAACCCTTTGCATGGAATCTCCCAACGTACATTTCCTGTATCAGAAGAAGTTGAGAGATGTTCTACATTTCCTACAGATCATAAATTCCCACTTGACCTGCACATGCTAAGGTCCCCTATGACCGTATCCACCTTTTTGGTAAGTTTTTGGTTGTGGCATCTGAAAAGGCTCCTACATGTGCAACATCCACGATGGTTTACCTTACCATAGTCCTCATAATTAATTAACAATAATATTTAAAGAAAATCGGTTAATTAATAATAATCAAATCCCATTACTTAAAATGTTTTAACGTGTTAAAAATATTACATTTCAATGTAATGGCATGCAATTAATTTATAAGGCTGTTTTTCCCATTGTACTATAACTGTCCTACGAGCGTCGAAGACAGATGGCCCAGCTCACCGAGGTTGGTAGGAGGCTAATCCCCCCTCACAAGATCCAAAACAAAACCCTTACTAAATTTCTATGTCCATTTCCAATGATGTAGTCACATGATACCCTTTGCACTCATTTTGAGCAAGCTTTTTTAATGCATTTACAGCATGTTTAGCTGGACATTTTCCATTAGTTGCGGGAATCATTGTTAGTGCCATAACTTTTGACTCGCATGCTCATTTTTGAGTGCTTCTTTAGTAAAATTTGTACAATGATTTCTCACACACTACATGATGCCGAGATTGTCAGTTTTGTAAATGCACTACTTTTATAAAGTGCCACATTCTGGGGGGGTTGACTATACTCTTAGGCTTTCATGATTCTCAGACTGCATTATCGGTCGAGTCCCTGACTGTCTTGCTTTTGTGCATCTTGCATTCTTTCATCATGGAGAGTGCTATTTCCAGACTTGAGCATCGATAGGATCACCTTTACAGCCTCTACCACTTCTCACTGGGAGAGGGAACTATTCTAGTTCTGTGTGCTTCCATGGAACATTACTTTGCTCACGAGGGTCTTTCACCCTTCTTACTTGGGCCAGTTACTGCACCCACTGATCATTCATCATCTGGAGGACTTCCTTGACTCTTTTTGACCATCATCAGTTTGGTCACTTGATGATGCTTGTCTCTACATTCTCTCTAGTTTCATGTGGTAGACTCAGATCCACCTCACCAGTGTCTGGAGCATTCTTCAGTCCCTCTATGGAGACCCTTCACATACTACCACCATTGTTGCTACTTCTGATTCAGTTGTCTCCTCTATTTCTTCATGTGATGACAATTCCACTACCACACCAGACTCACTTGGTTCTACTTCTGATGATGAGGATTCATGATCATCCAAAGTTCTGATGTTGAGAGTACTACAGAGGACTCTTCTCCACTTTCTCTCACTATTCCAGAGAGTGTTGCCAATCCCCACATCTCATCAGTAATATCGACCTAGTCTCATACTCAGTCTCACACCGATCATTACACCACGAGTCCTTTCCACTTCTAGTGTGTGATTCCCACTTCACTCCTCATACCTTCATTGGATGACTCATACCTATCTGACATCGCTCTTTCCATGTTTGGTTGATCCCCCTCATTGGGATGAGTACTCTGCATGACCTTAGTATATCTTTTCGTAGAGTTTACTTGTGATGCACTACATCGGTACCCTCATCCCATCTACAGGTGTTTCTCGAGGAGTGAAATCATCATCTCCATTGTTGGGAGTGCACCTTCTGGGACTCATGTACCACTTCCACTTTTCCGGACACCTTCATTGATCCACCCTCATGACTGTGGATTCCAATTTTCTGTTGTGCAGGATGTTTTTGCTTCCTTTCACATCACTTGGACATCCTTTCTGTGGGTGTTCCTCTTTTTCACTCTGATAGTTCTACACACGTGGCATTACCTTCCTAATTCTTTGGCGACTCACTCACTAGACCTGGGATGTCACACTTTCATGCACTGGACTCCAGAGTTCTTCATGTTACTGCCTTCATTTTCCTTTATGGAGTGGGCTACTACTTTCAGCACGTCATTTCTATCCTTCCTAAGGGTAGGCACATAGTTTCATCTGCAGGTGGCTCTTCTTTAGTCTAGAGTACAGAGGATCTTGTGATCAACATTCTTCTGGGAGACCTCCTAGAGCTATAGAGTTTAGATCCATCCATGGCATCTTCTGCATTCCTCTCATCTCCCTCTTCTTCTCTCTTCTTCTTCTTTCTAAGAGATTCTAACCTCTTTGTACATGGGTACCTTTTCAGGCTCGTCTATGGATAGGACCCATTTTTGGCATCTTTCTTAGATTAGAGAGTAAAATCTTGTCTCTCTTAGTTCCGGGGGATGTTTTTCCCACTGGTTTTTCTCCTACTCCACTGCTCAGGAGCTTCAGATTCTTATGCAGTGGGTAGCTCATTAGGCCTTGTTGTCCAGGACCCACTTCTCTTCAAATTGATCTTGCTGCCTCAATGTCTTCCTAAGTTATGCTTCGAACTGAATGGTGTTGGTGTTAAACTCAGTGTTTGGAATTTTCCATGTCATCCTCATTATTTATGATTATACAGTGTATTGAATACCTCATATCAGGTGAGCCACCATGCCTAGGTGAACCAATGCACCTAGGTGTCCCTATCTTGATTATGGCTCGACACACTGTCATGAGATCTGTCATTATGTGTAAGTTGTGTCATTATGAGTTACACTGATTCTGGGAATGTAACTCCCACTTCTCCATTATGTTGAGCTTGAATCATTCTTACATGGGGGAGTTACACATTAACTCCCACTACTATTTTTACACCGTTTCTGATCTTATGAAACACATGGGGAATGGAATAGAGTTTGCCTCTTTTCAGATTTTTTTCCCTCAATGCATGCACATTGCTTTTCATGAATGAGTTCTTTCTTTGATCTTGAAGCTACATCATTTCTCGCGGTTGAGTGCAACATTTCGGTGCTCACGGGATTCACTCTAGATCTTTGTCATTTCTCCCTGATATTGGTATTATCTTGACTCGAGCTTGTTTTTCATTCAAAATGATGCAAAATAGTTTTACCTTGCTCTAAATCCACCATATACGAAACACACTAGGGTAATGGGCATAGGAGCCCTTGAATACCTAGTGAAATGTTAGTTGATGGGTTATTGCACGCATGAGTTGACTCCAATGATCCACAGTTTAACTGAGCCCCTCCAGCTTGCCTTTTGGCGAGGAAGAACTACCTGAAATGGAAAGAAAGATCTAGCCTAGAAATTTTCCTTCACTAAACCGAGTATATGTCAGTGGAATGACCTTAGCGTGTGCTAGATCTAGGAAGTGTGATACCTTCCTAGACGGTGAGCAATCCATTAGCTAACTGAAAACAATTTAATGTTGATACAAGAAGTAAATCCTATTGTAATTAAAATTATTTATGTATCTCATTCTATTTGATCAATAAGAAATGCGTCTAATCTAACTAGGCTAAGTTAATGGCTAGATCCAAGGGTCAAGTATCTAATTTTGGGTCTCTGCAGGTCTGACAGAGGTCTTAGGCAGGTCACAGGTGATTAAGGGTGATGTGGAGATAGGTGATCTAGGTCACTGTTATGAGTTGCACCATTGAGTAAATACAAAGTACCGATGCCGGTTAGAGGGTGATCATTATACTTTCATGGGGAGATACCAGTGTCAGTTACTATGGTAAATTTCTGGGAATGCCACAGTTGATGAGATTTGTGATCTCCCTTATGATTTCACAAAGGACTAGGTTGAGTGAAATGAGGTATATGGAGTTGTTTTGGATAGCTTACTATACCAGTCCAATGCAGGTTTTATCAGGGACATGTGGGAGGGTATGTAGTATTAAACGAGGTCATCATGAGTGGCTCAGGTAGACACCAAAGGATGAAAGGATACAAATACTGTTGCGAAATGAGTGAACCATTGAAATGGTTGAATGTTTGGCTACTTACTAATGGAATCTGGTTTTGGGATGTCTAGTGATGAGATAGTTGAATGGTGCTGCATTACAAAGGTTGAATCATAGGTAAAAGGATTGTGTGAGCCTAAACATTGAGGATCTCTTGCATGTTTCTGCATGTGCTCTCCTTCTTGCCTGATTGGATCAAGGTCATGTGTTGGGGTGAGTGTTGGAAGTGGTTCCTCCTGTGGCATGAATGTTCGATGTCTGTGCAAGAGAAAATTCTTGATCTGGGTGGCATTCCATTGCATGTGTGTTCTCGCTGAATACTTATATCTCAAAATATGTGATATCTCGATCTAGAGGGTATGTATCCAGACCTTTTCCAACCTCAAAAATAAGGTTGTTTTGGGGGTTAAAAGGTTATCGATGGAGGTTCCAACTTAATCAGTGATGGTTAAGGGTAACCGGGTGTCGGTCAAGGATAAGATTTTGGAATGGATCCTAGGGTTTACCTAAACTAGGCAGATCCCCTTGATGTTTTTAGTATAACATTATTTCTCCCTTTTATCTAACTCAATCAAAGGTAGATGACAGGTGAGTTAGATTAGGAATTACATTAGTTTAATTATTAGTTTACATTTATAACTAATTCAATTTTTATCTACATCTTAGCACATACCATGGAGATTACCCCCTATTTTCATCATTATCTTGTTTGATCCCTTGCACATGCTGTCAAAATTTTAAGAAATTTCGTCACCGTTTACCCCTTAAAAATTAAAAATTTTGAACTCAGATTCGGTTTCCAGTGTGAAACAACTCCCCACTCTATGTATTGGTTCATATTCATGTAAAATTATTCCTATGACTTGAATCAACACCTATGTCTTACTTTGGCGCCTTTGCAGATACATCAACAACTATGTTCTAGCCTTCAAACTTAGTTTTTTTCCCTTTTTGACTATTTTTACCCTTTTCACCTTTTGTCACGGAATGTCACCTACATAAATAGAATAACACATATGTGAACATAAAGTGGCACCTATGACATGTATTGGAACCTATGCAAAAACATTTAGCGCCTTTGCAGATACTTTAACGCCTTTGTTTTGGCCTTTGAAACCTCGAGATTACAATTTTTGCCTTTTTTCGACCCTATTTTTTGTCTTTTGACATAGAATGACACCTATGTTCATAGAATGGTTCCTATTTTCATAAAGTGGCACCTATGATCTATATTAATGCCTTTGCAAATACTTCAACACATTTTTAATCTTTAAAACCATGTTTTTGCCAGTTTTTTGACCTTATTTTCAAGATTTTTCTCATACATTGGTGCCTTTACACACATAATGGTGCCTATGTCCTAAAGTGGCACCTTCGTTGTACTTTGGATCCTTTTTCATACTTTGGCACCTATTTCATATCAATTAGTACCTTTGCATAATCACATTTTGTACTTACTAACTAACACCAAAATTGTAGACAAAAAGTGAGTTAGTTATAAATGCAAACTAATAATTAAACTAATGTGATTCCTAATCGATGAACTCACCTATAATCTACCTGCGATTGAGCTAGATAAAAGGGATGAAGAGATTTATACCTGCACTTACCTACAATCTCCAATGCTCTTCCCTTGTTGCTTTGGATGTGATCAAGATAGTTTTTGTATTGCTTTAGATTTGTGGGATAAATTAGAAAAAACTTCCCCTTGTTGGATGATGATTTTGCTTGATGGATTAATGGTTATTGAGGTTTTTTAAGAAATATTTGGGCATCATATTGTTTCACCATTTTCTTTATGTTTTTAAATGACGAAACAGATATGGTTATGGGCTAGGAGGAATACCTGTTAAATGGGTTGGTTGATGGTTGTTGTCGCGTTCTAACTTATCGATCCAGTGCCGATTGTGAGAACTTCCTTTTGGCTAGGAGGAACTACCTGTAATAGAAAAGAAGACCACAAAAGAGAAGTTAAATGATATGTGACAGTGGACTGCCTAGCATATGCTAGTTTCAGGAAGTGTGATACTTCCTAGATGGCTGTCAATCCACTATTTAAAACAAATTAATGTGAGAAATAAGTAAATTCCTATTGTAGTTGATATGATTTAGGTATCTCATTCAAGTACAATAGGAAAATCCAATCACAATAGGCTAGGCTATAGTTGGATCTAAAGGATGAGGTAACTGTCAAGGAATTGTGACTGATCAAGGTCTGATTCTAGGTTGTTTGGGTCAATTGGTAGGAGGTTGTTTGGCTCTATTATTGGGTAGGGTATAAAACATAGCGACCGACGTCGGTCTGGTATGATCAGTGACGGTTTATGCAAAACTGACGATGGTTATGACTAACCGGCGTCGGTTAGGTCAGGGTATATGAAACTCAAGGAGATCTGATTACAGAGTTTGATATGGGATTTGATAGGGATGGTAGGGTGGATAAGGAGCTTTATAGAAGTCTCAGGTGTGTTTAGGGATGCACAACAGGCAAGGATGGGTGATTTGGCGGTGTGGGTAAGGAAATGGTTGGGTTACAAGTTGGTAAGGGATAGAAGAATGGGCATGTAAAGTGTAGATTAATAACATGAGTAACAAAAAGCTACTAACCGAAATAACAATGCCAGTTAGGAATATACTTACTGTGATGCAGACTAGATGGCTGAATGGTAATGGTAGTTGATCATAAGGATGGTATTTGGTACCATAGAAGTGAATCCTAGAATGCTTCCATGAGTGCAATGCTTCTGGATTTTTCCTGATGCTGGCTGTGGGTGTTTGGGTGCGTGAAAAGACTCTGGTTCTGCTTGCATGCAACTCCTTTCTCATCTCTTGCTCTCAAAATGTGCCAACCTCTCAAACAAGGTTTTTAAGGTGAATAAATGGTAACTGATAATGGTTTTGTCTTGATTGGCGTTGGTTTAGGTCTGATCGGTTTCAATTAAGGAGGGATTCCCTAGGTTTACTAAAATGGGTAGATCTTTCTAATTTCTTGGGCCAAGTTGGTTTGTTCTCGTGGATCAGAACGGAAGCTTCCCTTCAAATGAGCAGGAATGTGGTTAGAGAAATCTTAGGCATTGATTTTAGGGTTAGAACAAATTTTAGCTCATTAAAGCAAGTAAGACTTAGTTATTGTTAGTTATAGAAACATGCCAAGAATAAGTCTAGGGTGAGGTGGCTGGATGAGGTGTCTAGGTGAGGTGGAAATTAGGTCAATTAAGGTAATAAAATAATGAAAGTTGTGAGGATGAGGATTAATTTAATTAAAATAATTAAATTAATATCCATGTGGGGTGAAATGGGTCATGGTTAGGTGCCCATGTTTAAGTTGGTTATCCGATCAGGGGCTAAGGGGAATGTAACCAATTTTAGGTGTCTACACATATACTTGTAATTTTCTATAGAAAATTCCACGGAGGGTGGTACTTCTATTTATAGTTAGAGGAAGGAAGAATAGAGGGTTGAGATCTTGCCGTGTAAATGGTAGATAATGGCGGAGATTTGGTGAGAAGGAGAAAGATCTAGAATTGGAGAATTCTAGATAATTGAAGGAACATCTATAGAATTAAAAATTCAATGGAGGGAGGAAATAAATTTAAATTTTTAAATATGAAAGAGGGAAATTTGGAGAGGCTTCTAGAAATAAAATCCTCTAGATTTAGAGGATTGGTTAGCTTAATATTAGGTGAAATTAAATGTGATTAGTGGAGTAATTAGAGGGAAGAGCTAGGTGTAGGGTTGGTGTAAGGTAGGTGGGTAGGAATTTTTAATTCCTAAAAAATAGATGATAAGGATTAATGAAAGGATAATAATATATTAATAATGGATTAAATGATTAAAGGATGAGATGGGAATTATTGGGTGAATAATGAGAATAATAAAGGTATGATAATAGGGATGATATTAATTAATCTAATGATTAATTATTATATGGTTAGTGATGGGGGGAATTAATAATGTATAAAGAATATGGTATTTGCTGAATGAGCAGGTCGACATTTTACATGTCTACATTTTCCCCCTCTTTGAATGGTTACTACATAGTAATGATCATTCAAAGAAAGAGAGATGACACGATAGATAGTGAGGGTGATGTCCCTTGGAGGGGTTAGGAAAAGAGGAAACAAGTCAGGTGATCACTCAAAAAGAGGAATGGTCCAATGGTAGTAGATGAGTGAAGTTTAAAAGATAGAAAATTACGAGTAGAGAGTAAGAAGATTGGAGGATTAAGAGGATTAGAAGATGTGAAGAGCATGATTAGAGGAGTAGAGGATTGAGGATTCAGAGGAACAAAATTAGAGGGTAAGAGGATTGGAGGATTCAGAGAATTAGAAGATGTGAGGGATTAGATTAGAGGAATATGAGTGGGAGATTGAAGGATTAGGAGATATAAGAATTTGGAGCAGAGGATGCCCCAGTCAACAATGTATGACAAGGTTGAAGATTTAGGATTGTTAGATTTAGAAGATGCCCCAGTCAGGGGGTTAGGGTTGGATGATTTGGGATTAGAGGATGCCCCAATCAAGGGGTGTGGGTTGATAATACGATGATGGATTGGATGGTGTGAGATGTTTTGGGTGAGAGGGATTACTTTTTGGATGATAAGAATATTATATTGATTGAGAATAGGGTTTTGAAATACGTGCCAACCGAGGGGTGAGTATAGTTCTTGTGGGCCTTATATTTTATTGATGAAGTTTTGATTGGATATGGTGATAAAAAGATTGGATAATTAGTTGAGCGATGAGTAGGATGGGGATTAAAAGATCATGATAGAAAGGGGTGTGCTTCCATAAGTACCCAAAATGATCATCATTAGCAATGTGATTAATGTGGCATAGAGAAAGGTGCACCAGGGTATAAAGACCGTGGTGACTGAATTGCCAAAAACCGTTGTCCTCATGTCATTGGAGAAATTAATATTATGATGGTCCTCATATCATTGGACAGACTAATATTATGATGGTCCTCATGTCATTGGAGAAATTAATATTACAAATGGTCCTCATATCATCGGCCAAAATGTAAATGTAGATAAACAAGCAAACATATAAACAAAAACACACACTGCATTTAGATTTCTGGATTTGTAAATAAGTTTGTGGATAATTTTTATTTTTTTTGGATTTTTTTATACTTTTTTTATTTTTTAGATATTTTGACTTTTAATAATTGATTTTTTTGGATGTTTTAGATTTTTTTAATAATTTTGTTGATTTTTTTGGATTTTTTGTAATTTTTTATAAAAAAAAAATTATTTCTTTGGATTTTTTTAGTAATTTTGTTGATTTTTTAGATTTTTCATAGTTTTTTTTATATTTTTTTAATTTTTTAATTTTTTTTTGGATTTTTTAATATTTTTTTATACAAAAAATGCTTTTAATTCGAAGCTATGAACCGAAGGAAGTTAATGGGTTCCCCACCCTTACAATATTCTAATAAAAACTAGTAGAAATAGCTAAATCCTACACAAACACCCTGGTGCCAAAATGAAAAACGATATAAACATATAGGCTTACAAAAAACTAAACAACCCAGGAACTATAAACATTTAATAAACTATAACTATGCTCATTAACTAGAAACCAGGCTCAGAATGTCAAGTCCAACACTTCCTTCTTCGTATTGGGCTCATCCTTAGGAGCTACCAGACGCCCAAGTTTCTTCTTGAAATTCTTGCTTTCCCCCAACCCTACCTGAGCCACCCTTAACATAAGATTATAAGGGGATTTGTCTTTTTTTCCAGATGTTCAAATTTTCTCGGTAAAGGACCAATGGGGGGCTACAAAAACATCAAAATCTAGAGGTATGAGCCTCACCGGTCCCTTTTGTTTCATTCTGCAAGCTTTATGAACACAGATCACAAACTTCCACAATTTTGCATTCCTTCTCTCTAGCTCTTCCACGAAAAATCTATACACCTCCCCTGTAGACTCCACCGAGGAATATTGGTTAAAGGCCAAGGGGGAAATGAAACCCTCGGACAAATTCTTACAACCTAAAAAAATGCTTAGGAAAGATCACATGGCGAGCAATCATAAGGGCTTCCTCCTTATTTATTCATGTCAATAGTAGGTGATAAACAAAGATGGATGCAACCTTCGCATTGACTTATGCCCTTTCACCACCCTACAAGTAATCCTCGCCCAAGATCCTCTTAACTGCATTGAAAATTACCCCAGAGCCCATGTATAAGATTGAATGCAATATACTCTAGGATACACGGCCGTAAAAGGCCATCTCTCTCGCCTCCCCCTACAGATTTTTAATAATTTTGTTGATTTTTTGGATTTTTTATAATTTTTTTATTTTTTGGATTTTTAATAATTTTTTAATAGATGAGAGGATTCGGTCAAGATAGGAAGAAACATGAGGAAAAACACATGAATGGGGTGGGAGAAGGGATCCTGGAAGTTGTTAGGGCATCACAACAGATATAAAAGGGTCTTCGGGGATCACACAATGAATCATTTTTGCTATTGCACATAGTAGAGAACGCGATCCCTTAAGAGAACATGATGGCCTAGAAGAGGATTGTTGATCACCAAGTGGACCTAATGAGGAATTACCAGTGACCGGACAATAGATGGACATGGGGTAGGTACCATGTGATTTTTTATTGTTTGTAATGTTTGCAATTTTTTAAGATTTTTGAGGGTTTTAGGGTAATATCAGGCGTTAGGGGCGTATGAAGCAACACGCTACGAATTAGCGTCTATGCACCAGAAATGATGCTTATGTGCCATAAATGATGCCTATGCACCAATCGTAGTGCCTATGTGGTGAGGGAGGGATATAGTTTGGTGCCTATGCGCTTAGGATGGGGTATGAATTGGCGTTTTTGTTCCAAATCGGTGCCTTTGTGGTACATTAGCGTCTATGTAGGAGTTTTGGTGCTTATGTTATAAATGGTAGCACCTATGTTATAGGGTGTTTGGGATGAAGTATATTAGTGCTTATGTGCTAGGCGGGGAACGAGAAATGGCACCTATGTTGTGAAATAGCTCCTATGTTCCAAAATGGCACCTATGTATGAAATGACACATTTGTCATAGAATGGTACCTATGCTTATGAAGTGGCACATATGCTATAGTGTTTGGAGTTAGGATTTTTGTAGGAGTGAATTATTGAAAATATGGATTAATCAAATGGGTAATGATAGGTGGGGGCTAATATACATTGTTTGATATTTGCAGGATGTTTTAGGTGTTGTACAGGTCATACATCAATGTTCAGCCACCTTGAGGCATTGGGTTTTTATGAGGAGGTGAAGGAGGATGAGGCTTCAATGTTGCACATGTTGAGACTGCTACATGTAGCGAGGATGTTGTTTATGTGGGAAAATTGAGGCTTATTGAAGGCATTGGTAGAGCAATAGCACTTAGAGATGAGTACATTTTGGTTACCTATAGGAGATATGAAAGGTGACATTAGAGGATGTCTACCATATATATCGGATTCCTGTGGAGAGGGAGCGGGTGGTATGGCATAGGTCGAGGCTTGGAGCATGATTGAGGCTGTTAAAAGATGTAGAGGATGTACCCTGTCAGGGGTTACGGAGAGACTTAAGAGTTTATTTTAGAGAGGGGTACATGGAGCATGTTCCGATGCTACTCTACTCCTTAATTAGTTGATGGTGGATGTTGGTATTTTAGTGTTGGGTTTGAAGATGTGGTACACACTATGTGGCAATTCGAGACAATGTTTGTGTGGGCTCCTATGACATTAACATGGTTATAACGTGACTTACACAGAGTGTCCTACCGAGGAGGTAAGAGAATGGGAGCATGAAACCTGTTGTAGATATGGAGTTATGATCATATAGCCGTGAGTAGGCCAATTGGAATCTGATAAAATGATGGGTTGGGGAGCCTTCTATATGTTGGTGGTATATACGATTGGGTAGGAGGGATCATTTAGGGGATATGGATTGGTACAGGCATAGGATTGATGACTTGCAGGTAGGGGATATCACATGACAACCATACCAGTAGTATGAAATGTGGGAGGGAGATCAAGTCTAGCTGCGAAGGATCTAGACATCATACTATTTGATTGGGGGTCAGCCATATATGATAGATCAGTATCATCTAGATCGTGTGTTGCGACAGTGTAGCATTATTCAATATATTTCTATAGGCCATCATGTGTTTTCACAGATTACACAACATTCAAAGGACTGAGGTGCCGTGATTCCAGTGGATGTGGAAAGAGACATATTTGATGAGTTGTAGATTTTCCCATAGGCACCTTTACCAGCTATGGAAGATCTTAGTACAACACATGGATATGAGGAGTGGTGGCAAGGGATTAGGCTAGCTAGATTGACACAGACACTGGGCGGGATGATATTTGTTCATGGGCGCCGTCAGGTATATAGGGGTATGCCACAGGGGCAGGAAATTATGGTATATATACCACATGGATAGGCAGAGGAGGATCTATAATGGGTGCCACCTATTATTATATTGGGTGGTCCTCTAGTCTAGCAACCATAGGGACAGGATGCACTATCCAAGAGTCTAGATAGACATGAGGTAGAGGTGATGGAGGTAGATGACTATATGGGGCCATTGCAGATGGTTATGCCACCATAGGTGGATATAGTAGGACCATATGTTATAGGTGTTATACGGATGGGGGTTGCATGATCAACAGGTGCATCAAGGTCAAGTGATACATGTGTCGAGTTGCAGGCTCATATTGATAGGTTAGAGGTAGAGGCCCAGATATAGGCCATGGAGATAGAAGGGTTGCGGGCGAGAGGCATATCTCGTTTGACAGAGATATGGGATTTGAGATGGGAAGCTGGTATGTTGAAATTTTTTATGGGTCAGGAGTTGGGACAAAGGGATGCATATATTACTTGCTTACAAGGGGAGTTGACACATATATAATAGGTAGTGGAGGGGTTGAGATGGGAGAGAGATTGGGCCCTATGGAATTGAGATAGGTATCATCATCAACGTGATGCTTACAGTCGTATGGAGTGGATCCATTGGGGGTACAGATGGATGTGTGATAGGCCCACAAGATAGGATATATTTTTATATGCCAATCTTGTCCTGCTTCACTGAAAATTTTACCAAGGATGTGCTTTAGTGTTTTATTAGATGCTTTAGATTGGCCATTGCTTTGTGGGTAATTTGGGGTAGATAATTTTATCTTGATGTGGAAATGATCACAAAGCTCATAGACTTCTTGATTTTAAAAGGATTTTCCATTTTCCGTGATGAGAACAGACAAAATACCATAATGAAAAATGATGTGATTAAGGATGAATTTGGAGATTCGTTTTCCAGTAAAATAGGTAAGTGGTATGGATTCAACCCATTCAGTGAATTATTCCATGGTAGTAATGATAAATTTGTGACTGTATACATGCATAGGCACAAATACAAAGCATGGGCACTGTTTCATGCTAGAAATGAAATCTGAGTTGGAAAATTTGACTTTTGAAGGGGTAAGCAGAAACAAAAGTTATTGAAACTTTGACATCTTGTGCAAGGGATAAAACAAGATTATAAATTATGAAAAATAGGGGGTAAGCCCCATGGTGGGAGCTAAAATTTAATGCAAGAAAATATTATCTTGTGAATGCAAGAAAAATAAACTTGTTCTCCTACTCTAATCTTCTCAAACAAAACCTCTGATAGAGAAATGGATGGAAAAAAGGAGAGATAATATAATACCTGAACTTACCTACAAGCTCCAATGTCCTTCCCTTTTTTCTTTGAATGTGCTCAAGATAGTTATTGTATTGCTTCAGATTTGTGGGATGAATTGGATAACACTTCCCCTTGTTGGATGATGATTTTTCTTGATGGCTTAATGGATATGAAGAGTTTTTTAGAAAGATTTAGGCATCATATACTTGTAATTTTCTAATATGTTTGCCATGGAGGGTGGCACTCCTATTTATAGATAGAAGAAGGAATAATGGAGGGTTGAGATCTTGCCATGTAAATGGTACATCAATGGTGGAGAATTGGTGAGAAGGACAAAGATCTAGAATTGGATAATTCTAGACATTAGAAGAAGCCTCCATTGAATTAAAAATTCAATGGAGGGAGGAAATAAATTCAAATTTTTAAATATGAAAGAGGGAAATTTGGAGAGACTTCTAGAAATAGAAGCCTCTAGATTTAGAGGATTGGTTAACTTAAGATTAGGTGAAATTAAATATGATTAGTGTAGTGATTAGATGGAGGAACTAGGTGTAGGGTAGGTGGGTAGGTGAGTAGGAATTTTTAATTCCTAAAAAATAGATAATAAGGATTAATGATAGGATAATAAGATATTAATAATGGATTAAATGATTAAAGGATGAGATGGGATTTATTGGTTGAATAAAGAGAATAATGGAGGTATGATAATAGGGATGATAATAATTAATCTCATGATTAATTATTATATGGTTAGTGATGGGGGAATTAATAATGTATAATGAGTATGTTATTTGTTGAATGAGCATGTTGACATTTGACATGTCTAAAGAGATCCATCACGTGACGAGATGGAAAAAATGACAAGGTGGGTCACTTAGGGATTGATGCAGGGTAGTGTAGTGAAATGAACCTGTTGATGGTGATTTGTGCGCATGAATGACATAGATTTGGTGAGTGAGATGACCTAGGAAAATTAGGTGGCATACAATTGATCTCTGGGAGTTGTGTGGGGCATAACAATAAGAAAAATAGGGTCCAATGCAAGGGTGATGTTGATCTGGGTGTGGGTGCGTACACTAACCTGAGATCAAGTTACATATCAAGCTAGGCTCAACACAAGGGCGAGCTGATGGGGAAAAGCATGGTTTGAGGCACATATGCAGTGGAGCGAGTTGATCACTAAATTAGAGAGAATATTTGAAGCTGATGTGGCCAAGTGAGAGACAGGGTGGGTGAATAAATTTTGATATGGAGTAGTGTTAAGAGAAATATGGAAAATCGAGCAATCTGAAAGTGAGTGAGGAGTTGGGTTGTAGAGCACAACAAGTAACTTGACGAGCTAGGAGGGATCCCAAGTCGGTGAGTTGCAAGGATAGAGATTTTGAATTAGAGGAGATAACTTATCTAGGAGCTCAGGTGAGTGGAAGAGATCAGAGAGGCATGTGAGATCAAGATGAGAACTTATCCAAACATGGGACGAGATGGGTTGTACGGAGAATTGAGATACATTGTAAACCAAAAAACCAAACCTTCAAATTTATAGCCTCTGCTTAATTTAGTCTATATTAACCAAAGTTGGAGGGAAAATCCCTAAAACCTACACATGCACAAAACAATAAAAAACACAAAAAAAAAACTTGACAAAAACCTAGATTAACCCAAATAATCCCAATATTGCACAAAACCAATGTAGATGAATAACTTGTACTTGGATTTAATAAAATCATGAAATTGAGAGTAATCATCAACAATGAATTTAGTGACATGATTACTGAAATTTGAACTCTTATACCATGAAAGAGGGCATGAACATCATCTATAATTTGTGCACATTGATAAAGTTACACTCCAAATGAAAATGAAAATAACTCCAAGTAATTATCAAGAAAAAAATCTCAAGGAACTTGTGCATACAAAAAAGGTTTACTCATGCTTATAGATCAAAAATGAAAGGTACATAAAAGGAGTGTTGTGTAACTCAAATTTTGGAATTTTTATACCCAAAAAATGGGAGAGGGGAGTTATAATGTAAGAATGACATGTAACTCCCGTATGATATTTACATTACGACACATATGGAAGACTTTATGATAGAATTTGTCATTCATCATATAACTCCCTAATGACTCATGTAATACCTATGAATCACCTAAGTGAGATGACTCACCTAACTGAGATGAATTACCATGGGAGAGGGTAATTAACATAATAAATAAATAAAATGTGAATAATATCCCCTCTCTCAAATATTTCCTCTCAAATTTGATCCAAGTACCATCAATTATTCAACAACATGTTCATTTTGCATAGCTTTAAATTGACATCACAAATCATTTATAGTTGGTGGTGGAATATCATTTATTTATTTATTTACAAACATGGTTGTAATTGATTGAATTTGATGGCACATCATGAGGTTTAATAATAAGTATCAAAATCTTGGATGGCTTCCAAATTTTTTGTCATAGTAGAAAAGAAGGTGTTGTGCATATTCATTCATGTTTACTTTTTTCATTATTGGTTGTTAGATTATAGCTTCTCTCATAGGGAACAAATTAGGAAATTCCAAGTCAATAAATCCTTATGTATTATATCCATTAATGGGAGATTGACATATGAGGGAATTTTATGATATGTTTAAATGTATCATCCCTCATTTCTAAAATTCTTCTAATTTCTGCCAATTTTGTTCTTCCATTTTGTAATATTGGCATAAATGATGATTTCTTAATATGAGATGTATCATCAAATATGTATATGTTATCACTGCATGTTCTAACATTTATATTTTTAGTAACATCTACGATTACATGTGATAAAAATAGACATTTCTATATGATCAATTGACAACTCATTTATTACATTATACTCTATCTCGACATCTCTCTAATATTTTTCATATTTTATTTTATATTCCAATGCTCTTACAACTTGACTTATTATGACTGATCAATCATATGTTTTTTAGTCAAATCTACATCTGTTGACAATTGATATGTCAATAGTTTTTACCTTATAGGTTATTTTGATGTAGGAGCATCACTGTACATAGTTCTATTCTAGGTATTTCATAGTTCAATAGGTGTTTAGGATGTCTTAGGATGCTCTTAGGTCATGTTTAGTCTACTTGGACTTATAATGATGTAATAGGTGGTATTTTGGAGGTTTCCCTCAAAAAACCACATTCAAATATTCAAATAAGCTATGTATGCATCCTAGGCCTAATTTTTAGTGTGTTAGTCATCTATGGGTTTAATATAGGCTTACTGTTAATGGAATAAAGTTTTCATATCTTGAACACTCTCTCTTGACTCGTACTTAAGTGTAAACTCATTATTGTTATCTTAGCCATGTGTGAGTTAGGTGGTGAAAACCTAACTCACTCTCATACTTCATAATGTGCATGAGGAATTCAAATGGGGGTGATTGTTGATGGTTGGAAAGATGGTTGGAGAGAAGAAAATATCACTTTAACTGATCCTAGGGCTCAAGGAGCTATGAAGTTCATTATTTTCATCTAATGTAAACCTCCTTCCTAGTATAAAATTGTGCTTTGAATTTGTATTGTGTTATGATGCATTATGAGTTGATAAACTCGGCCTAATATTTTTGAAATATAATGGTGAACACACCTCATATAGGTATGAGGTGTGTGTAGGTCAATAGAGAGATGAATATGTCTGAGAACAAGGGCAAATGACAATGAGGCTAATTAGCACAAGAAAGATAGATAAACTGTGTTAAGAGGTATGATTATGCAAGATGGTTGTTAACATGGTGTTTCATAATATACCATGATTATATAGAGGGTTATAAATGTGTATGAGATTTGTAAGCCTTCAAGGGATTTTATAGGGAGTGAAGCATGAAATGTCTAGAAAGAGACCCTTATAGTTGTCATACCCTATTATGAAGGGTTTTATAAACCTTAATGCAAAAAATTATGTAATTAGAAACCATTATAATATGTTACAAATGAGGAATGAGAATTACTTGAGGTTTGCAAGGTATTTGATCCATACATAGTTAGAACGATTTAAAACATAAACCTCAATGAGAAGTTGTAGGCCCAAATTGTATGTACATAGTATTTGAAAACCTAGGGAGATGGGTGTGGGTGAAATTCTTGCATTTGAGGACTAGAAATCAGTTGGTAAACCCATATGACCAAATCAGAATAGAATTCTATATTTTTAGATTAAAAACAAAAAATATTTATTTAATAAAAATAAGTAAAAAATTTCCCAAGACGTAATTCCTTAGGGCTTTATCAAAGAACACATATATTTGGGGGGAGTGGTACGGTTGTCCCATTTTCCCCCATACATGTTAAAACCTTGACCCCACATTGTTTCTCGGCCCATGACCGGCCCCATTTGTTGTCCTTATGGCCATGAAGTCTGCAAGGTCACCCTTGAGGGCTATATAAAACAAAGCGGCCAACACACACCCACATACATATATACATGCATACATACGTACACACATACATACGTACATACATACATACATACATACATACATACATACATACATACATACATACATACATACATACATACATACATACATACATACATACATATATATATATATATATATGTATGTATGTATGTATGTATGTATGTATGTATGTATGTATATATATCAAGTTGGATTTAAAAAATAAAATAAAAAAACATTTGGCTCTCTAGATAGTAAACACAAACAAAGAACTTCTTTGAATTTTGGCTTGGTTGTGGGCTCTAAACCAGAAGAAAATAATAAACAAATCTTTAACCCTGTAAATAAACTAGTCCAAATCTTGGAGATCCATCATAGTAATATGGAGGAGATTTTGTAAATCTATAAATCTGGAGCATGAATCCATTATTGTAACAACACAAAGAGAAGAGAAGAAATTTTGCTGAGAGACCTAAATGAACCTAGAGAAGGAGAAGAAATGAGAATAAAATAAACCTAAGTTTTGAAAATATATCATCATCTTCAAATTTTAGGGTTGTTTTGATCCTACGGTAGAGATTAATCGGATCTAAGGGTTGTGCTTGAGTGTGCACAACTTAAGTGATTTGGGGTCCCTTTTTTATTTATTTAAATGTTTTCATAAGGGTTATTAATTAAATGACTTTAGTTATTTTTGGGTAAATTTAATCTTAATGGTCTAAGTAAATATAAAGAGTTTAAATTTATATATTTTAAACTTAGCTTATAATTGTGGACTCCCCTTAACGAGATAATTAAATAAATTAATTTGGACTTTATCCTGAATATCCTTCTCAAAGGCATGGGCCCACTTTGGAGATGAATGGGACCCATGGCCCTCTTAATTTAATCATGGCTTTTCACCACTCGAAAATAAATATTAATAAGTATATATATTAATCGTTCTCAAGACGATTATTAACCTTGTCGCCATCACACTTTATTATTGTCGACATTTTAAAAGTAAAGATTTAAATTTGCGGACGCAACATTAAGCCGAGTCCTTGTCTCTCATACCATTTTTGGAATGCTATTTTTAACGGTGTGAAGAGTGTTATAGTCTACCAAGTCATTTGTGATTACGGATTAGTTCCGCTTCATTGTATTTTGTGACTTAGTCACATTACCTTCGTAATGAGTAATTTTAAATGTCGTATAACTATTTATCCTTTTAAAAAACTCATTACCACTTTATTATCTTTCCAATATTCTATTGGGATATTTTGATGTCTTTTAACATGTTTTGGAACTCACATTGAGTGGAGCATGACATCAGGTATCAAAGTGAAGGTTCAGATGCTTGAACCTCTGAGATAAAAAAATTTCAAATTTTTGTACTCATTTATGTGGGTGTTATGTCAATCCTGGTTGTCAGGAATCACGACTTCATTGTGATATTCCTATGAACTTCCTAATTGTTAGGAATTAATTTCCTTACAAATAATGTTGGTTAATGGGTTCCTATCTCGTGGTTATGGTTATGTAATGGTGTTGATGTCGTAGAGACCATCCCTTGTCTAGATTGTTATTCTATTTGGGGAAACTCTTGGGAAATAGTGTTAGGGATAACACTTAGGGACCATTATGGAGGAGATCTAGAGATTTATTAGTTGTTTTGAGTTCCCTTTTTCTTCATTGGTTAGGCCAATTGGGTATGGTTTATTTGTGGTTGTAGACCTTAGTAATTTTTGTTTCCTCAAAGACTTATTTCCCATATGTGAGAGAAGATATCATGACATGATGTCATATTAGATCCAGTTTTATATTTTGTTATTTTGAGATGCGCACTCAATGTTTAGTACTCCTAATGGATGCCTATAAAAGGTTGTGAAGTAATTGTGATGTGGATATTTTATGTGTTATATTTCTAAACTTGAATTCTTTTGTCAGGGCTTGTGAACATGGGTAAGTTTGAAAAGCTATAGAAATGAGGTTAGAACACTAAAGAAACCCCAAAGCTTTACCAAACTCAACTATGAACCAGCATGATAAGAGATAAACAATATCTACTCATATGAATGCATTATAACTTTGAAATAAACATCAAAACTAACATGTCTACTACTCTCTACTCTTTGAATGCTATAAAACATGAACCTATGAAGATCTTAACAATCAAATTTAATTGTTTAATGCTCAAGGATTTGAGAGTGAAGGCTCGCAATTAATGGCTACAAGACCATATGGTTTCCCTCATTTACTCAAACTTGAATTTGAATATGCAATTGAAGCTGATAACTCAATAACAATGAAGAAATTATCTAATCTTATTTGCCTATAGTTTATGCTAGAAGGAGGAAAGTGTTATTAGGATAGTGAGGGGGGTAGAGATCTATTTATATTTTTCTAATTTCAAGAAAGGGATGTTTTGGATGCATGCGGGACAAAATATAAGTCCAAAAACACTTTTAGCAAGTCAAAGTAAGATTTGACTAGGATTATAGACTAAGTAATCTTTTAGGATTAACTAGGGATCCCTAGTAGGCTTAGGTAGCTTTCTCATAGCATTTGGAGGAGGGTTTTATTGACCATGGAAGCTTTGGAAGCGGGAGTTACATAATAAGAATATTTTTTAGTCGATTGTAGGATAAGAATCTTAATCAACATGTAATGGTCAACTAAGAGGATTTGAAGGGAAAGAGAGCTTAATTGACAAAGTGTCATTAATTTATAGGGAGTAGAGTATTTAGTGCAATGTTAGTAATAATATTGCTTTGATCAAATAATAGGTGTCTACATTTTCCCCTCTTTGGGGTAGCGTAAGCTACATCACTTCAAAGATAGTAGATAAGTACAGACAAGTAAAAAAATTAATAGGGGTAGAAGAAAAATTACTAGAGTGAAGGATTCCCCCTCGAGTGTCGATGGGGTGATGAAAGAGGTAGATCGATGATCGAAAAGAAGAAGGAAATAGATAGAGGAATAAAAAGGGAGGTAAAATGCCCCAAGTAAAAGGGAAAAATAATCTAAAGAGAAGAATGGATGCAATACTAGTCTTGTGGACAATGAGTACTAAGTACCCATGAAATTGAATTCTCCTACCTTCATTGGCATTGCCCATCTTCCATGTCATATTGAATAATCAAGTCGATGAGGGAGCTTTTTGCTTGAATGATGAGGCATCAAACATTTGATATTTATATTGAGAGGAGTGTGCATAAATGTGGAGGTAAAATGATGAAGCTATGTGTGATGGAGAAAAAGAAGAAATATGAGTATGAAGACGAGAGATTGAGCTAAAATCCATCCATTCCCTTGTAAACATTTATATTTTCATCATATTGCTAGTGATCTTCATCATTGGCCCTTATTAAAAATATAAGAATACAAAAAAAGTGTAAAATGACATAAAAATTCACATTCAATTGTTCGTTGCTAAAATACTAATTCCATGCAACATATAAAATGAAATGTAATACGAGAAATAAACAAGCTGATCTAATAGGAAAACTAGTACAAACACACATAATCAAACCAACAACATTCAAGATAGTTCCACAAATGTTTTTTTATCGAGCTTCAGTTCCCAAAAGTTCATGATAAATGACAAGGGTTAAATGTGGTGCCCAAGGAAGGATACATGCGAGGGGGGTTGATGAAGGACACATGGTCCAATGAGAAATCATTTTGCGAAACAATACCAAACAATTTGTTGTGCCCCAGAGTACAGACAAAGCATGCAGTCTATATTTGTAAATGGTTATAGATCCAAATTATTTACAAGTCATTTAGTTCCAAAACATGTGAAAATGCCAGTGAGATGAACACCATGCATTTGACACAAATTTCAGCCGCGTGTGAGCTTTTTACCAATATTTATCAATTTTTGAATTTTTTACGATTTTTTTAGAAAATTATGATTTTTGTAATTTTTAAATTTTTTGATTAGTCAGAATCATTTTAGAGATTGGAAGATTTCCTAAAAGCATGAAAATTTCCCCAGGGAGAATAAACAGGCATCGGGGAGAAAAGATATGCCCCGATGGTCTGAAAAAGAGAAAAAAATGCTAATTTATTAAAAATAAATTACAAAAAATGGTTACAAAAGAGGTGAAAATGATCATAACGGGAAAAACATGGCTTTCAGCCAGCACATCGGATGAAAATGTAGAGTAATAGGGTCAAAATGACCTTATATACCCTCCATGGGGGGGGGGGGGGGGGGGGTAAATCATCGTGAATAGTACATTTGTTCCAAACTTGTTCTAATTTTTACCGTGAGCTACTCTAAGCTATGAGGGAGATCAAGAGAGTGTAGATCTATAGGAGGTGCACAAATGTGGTCTGAGAGTATGCACAGGAGGAGGAGGATGGATGCTTTGTGAGAGCCCTATCCCTCCTTATCAATTTTCTCATTTTATAATATTTATTAGCATAATTAGGTATAATTAGAACATGTGTGAGCACCTTAGGGTCGTGTAGGTGTCATCGGGCATGTGCATGCATCGAAAAACCATGTGTGCATACATGTAGATGTTGAAAAATGTATACGCGTACACGTAAGTGCCAAAAGAGGTGCATAAGCATCCGAGGGGAATAAACAGGTGCACTTAGGTGTATGTGTCAACATGAGCGTGCATGCATCCTAAAGGATGCACATACGCAGGTCAGGTGGGGTTGATTTTTTTTAGCATGAGTGTCATAATGGGTGTGCATGCACTGGAAAGAATTCATACATGTTTTGGAAGTGCAAGTACCAATAAGGGCATGTAGGCATCCTTAAGGGCACACATGCACTGATAAAGTGTTTTTAGCCAACACTTAGAAGAAAATATGGAAAATGTAGAAGAAAAGATGATTCAGTACTTATAAGAATGTTAAGAATAAGATAGAATAATGATAGTTATGATAAAATAAATTCTTAACAAGCGTTGTTTTATTTTGCAGAGACGACGATCATCTTTGCAGAAGTGAGAGCGGCACATATGTCTAGCCACCTTGGAGGTGAGCTTCTCTCAGCGAGTCAGGAAGATCATGGACATCTTACTAGAGGTTACAAGACTAACCTACTCTCTTCTTTGGACTCCAAAATTGCACTTCTTTGGATAGAGTTAAATGCCATACTCTCTGTATTTTATCAACATTTTTTCCAAGTGCTGAAATTGATCACTTCTCTTCTCAGAAAACACAGTCACATCATCTTGGTAAATAACAATGAATTTAGTAATGTAACAAGCAAAAAAACATCCATATTCTAACATATACATATGTGCCCCAAGGAGTAGTGAAGGCAGTCTTAATTCTTTCTGACTCCTTCATAACTACTTGGTTATAGCCAAAGAAACCATCTAATGTAGAGAGCAACTCAGATCCAGTCACTAACTGCAGCACATTTTCCATGTTTGGTAGAGGATAAATATCTTTCATTGATGCTCTGTTCAAATTTCTAAAATCCACACACAGCTTGATATCACCATTATTTTTTCTAACTGGCACCAAGTTTACAACCAAAGAATAATACCTTGTTGGTTGAATAATCCCTCCATCCCTTAACTTATTCAATTAATCTTGCATCTTCATGTAGAGGATTAGATTAATCGGCCCGTACTTTTGTTTGAATAGTTTTTCATTTTTTTCGAGAGGAATTTGATGCTGAAACAAATCCTCTCTATATGCCTTCAGCTCAGAATAAGACCAAGCCAAAAAGCCCTAATATTTCTTCAACAATTAGACATGTGATTTTTTTTCTTCCTTGGTTTTTCCTTTGTGCCAAGGTCATGTTCTTCAACATCTCTTTAAATCGACATACTTATGTTAATAATGAAATCAACATTATCAAAGTTTGATTCAAGAGCAACCAACCCTTTAGGAATGGTATTAGTTTTCAATTGAAGGATATATTTTCCAAAAAAAGTTTCTTTTCCCTCAACTAAACAAACCATTGGCTCCCAATCAATACTTTGGTTGGAAAAATTGTCTTGGTTCTACAAAAACCATTTTATCTAGGCATCATCATCAAGAACTTGTCAATTTTTAATATTGTGAGGGACAAATGGCCTTGTTATTACTTCAACTTTATATTCACAATTGGGGGACATTGAACAAACATCAAAACCAAGATCCCAAGAGTTCAAGCTAGTTTGAAACAACATTGAACTTTCTATCATGATGCACAATATTAAATGAGTCAAACATTTCAATCAAATCTCAAACTACATGATTATATTGGTTCATTCTCTGATTTTTAGTAGCATACAATTTTCTAATATTTTTGACAATAAGTTTTAATTCTCCTTTGACAATGATATATTTAATATAATACTTCCAAGCGATTCTTAAACCTAAAAATAATGCTTCATACTTAGCAATGTTATTAGTGCATTAAAAGTTAAGATTGAAAAATAAAACAAACTATTCCCAGCTTAGAAAAATCAGAACTACACCAGCACCATTTCCAAATTTGGAGCAATCCCCATCAAATAACAAGGCCCAAGGACAACCTACCTATTAAAGACACTTACATTGATCCATTTTGTTCTCTTTCCCATCAGTGAACCCAAAAAAATTATCAGCATCAAAATCAGTATACAACACTTCATAAGAGGAATATTTGGGATCTTCAATAAGGTGCAACATCTTCTTTTCTCCATAAAACTTTACAATATTGCCCTCATTTGGAATAGTGGAATAGGACATATCCATTTGAACACTTACACCAACACTTGCATCCCACTTTCTTAACAACAACATGCCCCACTTGGTTGGGCAATCAACAATGACAAAATCAAGTTTCAATTTCATTACCAGATAGGCTGCAAGTTATACCACCAAACCTTTCACACATCCAACAACGGGAACCTCTCTAGAGTCCATGGCATTGCATCTTCCATAATCTATTGTCACTTTGATATCTAGCTCATTCATGACCTCAAGAGGCATGACATTGCATGATGCTCTGGAATCAAACATACAATTGTGCAACAGTCTATCCTTAATGATAAAAGTTATAAAAAATGGATCAAAAATTAATTGGGATTCAACCAAAGATGTTACTAAATAAACCTCAGGTGCTTCCCCAAGATATTCCAATGATGGTGGTGTTTGTAGATTTTTAATGATTAGAGGATTCTCCACAATGTTTACAATTCGTCCTAGGATACTCTTCCCTTCTTTCAATCCCAAATACTCAAATTCCTTCTTGTGCTCAGGAATCCTAATCAGCTCAACAATTGGAACACTAACTTTTATTTGACTCAAAACTTGGGAAACGTCATATGGAAAATACTTGGGCAAGGCAACATTGGGAGGGAGATTGACAAAATCATCAGATGGCATGGGATTTTTGAAAATTTGGGTATAAGGAGAAGTATGAATTTTATTTGGGATAGCAAGGCCTTTGGCAGATGCATCATTCTTAGGAGCCTCTGTAGGAATACTAGTAAGCAATGGAGTTTTAGGTTTGGCTTGAGGTCCTACTCCTTTGACAACTCTACTTCTAGTATTATAATCCTTTTCTTGAACAAAAAAACATTCATCAATAACTACCTATCTTCCTTGGAAGGGATTCCTCCATCATACTTCTTTATCATTAAAGCTCTTAAATACTCAAATTCATTATTAGCTATTTCAAAATATCGAAATACATCTACTTCAAAAGTATGAGGAGGAAGAAGTGGTACCCAGTGAATGTAGTCGCAAAATGTTGCAGCAGTTTGAGCACTTATCACTTCAATTGAATTTTCTCCTTGTTGTGAGCTTGAATAGCAACCCATCATGTAAACATCATCATCAATACCATCATCATTATGAGATTCTTCTTCTTTTTGATTTAATTCACATGGAAGATGGGGCAAAAAGCATCTATCACACCAATCAATCTCATTAGATTCATCAACAACAGTAACCCTGGAAATTAGAGGATCAGGCACCATTCTTGGGAAAGGCAGCAATGGGAAACATCATATGTAACATACTTGGGCAAGGCAACATTGGGAGGGAGATTGAAAAACTCATCAGATGGCATGGGATTTTTGACAATTTGGGTATGAGGAGAAGTATGAATTTTGTTTGGGATAGCAAGGCCTTTGGCAGATGCATCTTTCTTAGGAGCCTTTGTAGGAATACTAGTAAGGAATGGAGTTTTAGGTTTGGCTTGAGTCCCTGCTCCTTTGACAACTCTACTCCTAGTATTATAATCCTTTTCTTGAACAACAACAATGTTCATCAATAACTACCTATCTTCCTTCGAAGGGATTCCTCCATCATACTTCTTTATCATTAAATCTCTTAAATACTCAAATTCATTATTAGGTATTTCAAAATATTGAACTACATCTACTTTAAAAGTATGAGAAGGAAGAAGTGGTACCCAGTGAATGCAGTCCCAAAACGTTGCAGCAGTTCGAGCATTTATCACTTCGATTGAAGTTTCTCCTTGTTGTGAGCTTGAATAGCAACCCATCATACAAACATTGTCATCAGTACCATCATCATTATCAGATTCTTCTTCTTTCTGATTTAATTCGCATGGAGGATGGGGTAGAAAGCATCTATCACACCAATCAATCTCATTGGATTCATCAACAACAGTAACCCTAGCAGTTAGAGGATCAGGCACCATTCTATTCTCACATGCTTTTGGTTGTATATTTCCCCCTCCCCTGGGTCTTACCTTTTTCATTTGACCTCTGATCACCCCTAGGATGATTGTCAAATATTTCATGATTTTGTGCCTGTTGCTAACCTTGTGAACTCTACTCAATCCCCTTCTCTTCCCAGGCTAGTTTGTAAGAGATTTCTTTGAGAGCCCCTACCAGATTTTTAACAACATCCTAAAGATCTACACTCTTGCTTGCTTGAGGTTTTCTTGGGTTTACCAGTTTAACACCCTCCCTGTTAGGACATTCTCCAAAGGCCTTAATGTTGTTCTCAATTTGCAGAACCATAGTAAAGGTCTGCCTCAAAGTGCCAGGGTTTTTATCCTTCAAATAGAATGCAACCTTCTTGTCAAATGCATCAGCATACTTTATAAGACAAGATTCATCACATGACCTCAAATTCATAGGCAATCTTATCAATGTCTTATTCAATTTTGTATTAAAATCATGCTTTGATTCATTAGGATTATTTTTAATATTCTCAAATTCTGACAGAAGAAACCTAGGGTCTATTTGTTCACCATACTGCAATCTAAATGCACTCTTCATTTCAGTCTAAGAATCAATAGAGTTATCAGGAAAATATTTATACCAGTCCCTTGCATCCTCTTCTAATGTATGAATAAACAATTTGATGTATACGTCCTCAAATTCAATCTCAAAGTCCTCCATCATATTGACAAAGAGCTTCAAGTGTTGATCACCAATTATAACATTATTTCCTTGGAACTTTTGTAATCTATTTCTTACATATTAGGGAACTGCATTTTGGTAACCATCCATCCCTCTAAAATTTATAGGACTGAAGGTATTAACAATAAATGGATTTCTGGTTGGGGCTGGGCCATGTTGTTTTGAGGAGGTGAATTTGTAGGAGATAAAAAATTATGAGGAGTGAGGGTTCTTTGGGGCATAGGGATGTAATTCTCAGAAGGAATGTTCTCTAAAAATTTTATTTCTTGGAAGATCCTATCAGCTTTGGAAAACACAGGGACAAAATGAGACGTAAAATTTTCAAATACAAATGAAGGCTCCTCTCCATATGGAGAATTCAACTCTAGAAAAATACTACCCAATTCAGAAGCATCTGAGGAAGAACTACAATCTTCAATGATAGGCTGATCACTTTCAACAATGGAGATCCCTTTTCTTGATGTCTGATCTCTAACCACTTTCCAAATTCTTCTTCCTTCAGAATTTGATTTTCCTAGCTCTTGAAACAGCCTTTTAGCAGGGCCCTTAATGAAGAAGGATATTCTTCCTTCCATCTTTTTAAATATTAGTAAAAAATTCAAATTGACAGAGGTCAAGAGACTGGCATTTATCCAAAATAAATCAATACAAAGTCACCACTAAGGATTTTCACCCTAGTTGTGAAAAAATGCACTAAAATAATCTATCAAATGTCTGTCTGCACTAAAAATCATGCAAAGCATTACAAATAAAACATTCCTTCACCCAAATTTATCAATGGTGAGGAAAACATAGTACAATAACTACTTGAAAATCAGAAATACTACACACACAACTTATAACTTTGTTCAATCTTTATAGATCTGATCAGAGAATGATGTCTACATAACGTATTTACACACAGAACTACAAGAAACATTACGATAATTTGGAAAATTTTAAATTCTTTAAAGAATCTCTGGTAGCAGTGCTAGAGGTATCTTGACAGGCCAAATGGATATGAACTTACAAAAAATCAACAAATTATTGTTGGCAATGTAAATCAATTCCTCAGAAACGACGCCAGAAAGTGTTTTGGTACCAAGATTTGCTCTTCTTCATAAACTAAGTAGCATCATGTATTTGACAAGACACTCATAGGTACATAAATGATTATGTATGTTGTTTTGTAGCCGGGGAAGTAATTTATCTGACTTTTTAGCACTCATGCCTCGAAGAAGTGGGTAGCACCTTAAAATTATTGTATCTTAATATAACTATTTTAGGTTGTGTCTTTTAACCAAGGTAAGAGAACCTATTTTGTAACCTCTATTATTGAAGGAGATGTAGATACCTTTCTTTTGCACAAATTTTATAAAGAAGACCTTGGGAAAATATGATCAACACCCCGAATTTTACTCTCATGAGTTGTCACTTCCAAAATAAGGAGATATTTTCAACACAAGGCTAAGGTTACTAAAGACATTTGGACTCCTAATCCATTTTGCAAACTTTAGCAAATTAATTTTGTTCTTTAGTGTATATACAGAGCAAAATAGGGGTATTTCAAGGTAGGATTGGCTATGTAAATAATTTTTTGGTGGGAGATCAACAAGATAGATTGGACTTTGCCAAATCCTTGAGAAACTTCTAAACAAATGGAGAACTCAATAACAGAAAGCTAAACTATAGTTAAAACATTCCTTTAACTAGAAGGTGTGCATCAATGGAGGCCCAGATTTGCACTTTTTTCACACAATCTATGAGATTATAGCATGAAGGCTCGAGTTAAAAGACCCAATAAAACATCAAAATCTAAGATCAATCACACCTGAGGTACACCCAGAGGCTTACAAACAATCTTTTTTAATAGATGAAATAAAAGTGAATTTAAATCATTTATTTCATTCCTAGATGAAAGATTTTCTAAAAAATGAAATTGCAGATGCCACTAAACTATCACAAGGATTGATATCTTTGTGATTGAGAAAGATTTTGATACAAGATTCCAATAGGAACAAGAAGAAACTACTTGCAGACATTTTGAAAGTTAAATAAACACAAAATTGCAAGATACTTAACTCAAATTAACTCAAAATTTATCAGATTCATCAGTAGGGGAGAGTTATTTTAAACAATCTCAGAGCTTGTTTATGGCTATACAGTCTTTAACCAACTCAACATGAATGAAAATATAACATAGAGGAAGTAAACCTGGTTTCTCAGAAGATGAGATTTTCTCAAAATTTCTCGTGAAAATGAACTCCCGTCCATTTGTATGTCCAAAAAAATGCATTATATATCATTTTTTTACATTCAAGCCTTCTCTCCTAAGAAACTAATATGACAAGCATCAAGTTTGTTACAAAATTCCATCATGATTTGCAGAAAGGTATGTTTAACAAAAATCTATCCAAAATTTTCCAGATGTTTCTAAAAGGTGAATCATTGCAAATATTTCCATCATTTCTTCAACTAGGACCACGTTTTTCATCCTCTACGCATGCAAACCCCCTTTGCTTCATCATTTAACCTTTTCCCTTCTTAAATTTTGCCTCTGCAACTTTTGGATCTGGCATTTTGTGCTTTTGCATGATCCCAAGCAAAAATCCACCTCAAATGCTTAAATTCACACCTCAATTTACAATTGAGCCACCAAAACTATTCAATTGCACCTTGCAAACCAAAATGATAAAAATTTAGCAAAATTTGATGAAGAATGATGCAAAAATTGTATCTCCAAACATCCTGGACCTCCAATGGTGGAAAAATAAAATGAAATGCACAGCTATTGTTTATTCTACCATTATCCAACTTTATATTAGAGTCGTTCACATAGAAAAATCTGATTTGAAGTGGGCCTTGGGGTTGCCTTTTAAATTTTACGACTTTTGGAGAAAATGCACAATTTTCACATTTTTCCCCACCCCCTCCACCTTTGAAATATAGGCTCAACACATGGCTTAATCTAGACCATTGATGGAGTCACGGCTTATTTATGCAATGTTACCCTTTTTAATAAAAAGGAAAAATTTTCAATTTTCCTCCATCGACCCTCCTTCCCACTTGTAAATTTTGATGTGGGCCCTAATGGAGTTGCGGGTTATTTCATAACTTTTCTCCTTTTTCACAAAAAGGCAAAAAACTTCCAAATGTTTCACCGACCCGTTTCCCCGCTTGTAACTTTTGGTGTGGGCCCCATTGGAGTCATGCTTTACTTTTATACTTTGCTCCTTCTCACAAAAGAGAAAAAATCATCAAAAACCTCCAGTGACCTACCTCCCTTCTTTGAATGTAAAAACAGCCATGTATCCATCTTTGTGGTCAAAGTGAGACTTTTTCCCTTCCACTTCATATTTGTTGAATAGCCAATCAGATGACTATCAGGGCCACGGGGCCAATTTGGTATTTTTTACAAATGTGACCAAATTGGAAAATTTCACCAAAAAGTCATGTTGGTCCGCAACCAATTAAAAATGAACACGTAAACACCTTCGGGGTAAAAGTAAGAAATTTTCTCTGCCATGTAAATGTTTTCTTTAATCAGAACCTAGTGGGGCCATGGTGTGAGCTCAAACATTTTTCCAAAGTAACTAAAAATAAAAAGTTTGTGAATCAAATCCGTTGTGCCTCATCCAATTAGAAGAAGCCACATATCTACTGAATGTTGATGTACAATTTGACTTGTAAAAGATGCCCGTGAAACCATCAAAACACAAAAATTTCACCAATCATGCCCAAAATTTGATTGTTTCGCTAAGGAGGGAAAAATTTGAAACAAAACTAGGTGAATCATGATTACAAGCATTTTTTGACCATGGAAAAGGATTTTCAAAGTCATTTACACGTAACTTCAACATTTTTCGAGCATCCATGATCGGGAAAAAGGAAAAAATGAGAAAGCCCACAAATTTGGAGAATTTAGGGAAAACCTTAGGGAAAACTTGGTGATCTCTTCAAAAGTAGTGTATGACAAAGGATTTTTCAAACAAATCATGGCATGAAAACAAAGATAAAAACTTCACTTCATCAATTCAAGAGATAGATCATTTCAGAATATGCAGATCAAAGAGAAAATTTAGGGCAAATGGTGTGAGATCAAAATGAGCACCAACATCAGCTCAAGATTGGGGATGGGAACTCCGAGTGAGTGTCATAATAACAATTAGAGAAAACCAAGTGCAATAAATATCCATTGGGAAAAGGATTCATCTTACAAAGTAAAAAAAACCATAACCATCGTCCAAAAATGAACTAAGAAACCAGTAAAACTAGGTCACCAAGGACCAGAATGAAACAAAAACACAAAATCAGAATGAGAACAAAGAACTATACACTATACAAATGGTATCACCTTGATTCTGAGAAATTAATCAAGGAAATGTTTCAAATTCCTACCATTAATAGGAAATTCAAGTAGTTCCCCAATAGGTCTTTTAAGAAGAAAGTATTTTCACCAATTCGAATATCAATGGAATAAGGGCCCATCCATAATGCATCAAATTTACCATTCTTTCCCTTATCTTCATGCCTACTATCCCATAAAACACAAGATCCCAACGTTGAAAGCCCTGGGTGTCACCTTTTTATCAAATAGCTTCTTCAACTTTTCTTTAAACTTTACATGCCTACTGATGGGATGCCCTCCTTTCTTCATCCAGCTCAATAATCTGATTGATTCAAGCATCATATGAACTAACCTCTTGGTCCTCTAATCTTTTGAACAAACTAAAATGAAGACAATTGTAAATGCAAAGGCAACAAAGCTTGTGTTCCATAAACCAACTCAAATGGGCTTTTACCAATAGCTTTTTGATAATTATTCTGTCATCCCAAACAAAAATTTCAATTGCTCATCCCACTTTTGTTGTTCAGCTCCAAGGATCTTCTAATGTTCTTCAACAAGTTTTTATTGCTGGACTCAGCTTGTCCATTTCCTTGGGGGTTGTAGTTAGAAGCATATGTCAGATTTATCCCATACTCTTTGCACATTTCCACAATAGGTTTAGCTCTGAAACTACATGGCATTATCAACAACAATTTTGGATGGCACTCCAAATCTATAGATGACGATGATTCAACATGAAGTCCATGACCACTTGGGTGTGTTGCTTTCTTCAGTGGGGATTCTTCCACCCACTTTGTGAAATAATCAGTGGCTACAAGAATCCATTTATGACCTGCACTGTAAGGATCAGAAATTTCACCAATGAAATCTATTCCCCATTGTCTAAATGGAGATTCAATTGACACAAGGCTTCAAAGGAAGGGAGCCTAAAGCTTTCATTCTTCCAGAAAAATGCTGCTAAATTTCACATTTCTAACCAATAGAGTTGTATCCTTGAAGAGGGTGGGCCACCAATAACCAGCCCTCAAAATTTTATGAGTTGTAACCTTCCAACAAAATGTCCCCCACAAACCCCTCCATGGAGATCAACAATTATTTTGGGGCCTCATTTTCAGTCAATGCATCTCAAGAGCACTCCCTTCGGGTTCTTCGAAGCTAACCCAAAATCAGTAATGACATATTTTTGAGAGGCTAATTTAAGAGCTCTTTTCTAATTTTTACTCAAATATTCAAGGCAGCATAGATGTCTGAGATAAAAAGATTATATCCTTGTACTATTCAGAGCTTACCAAATTTTCAAGGACATCAACCCTTTCTCCTTCTACTTCCTTAACCTCAATGGTTTGCAAGGTTGCTCTCATTCATAAGCTTAGCTAGGCCCAAACCTCTTACCAATTTTGTGGTTTAGATATCCATGTCATACTCCTAGCAACTTGTTCACCCATCTGTATCTTTTGCTTCAGACCTCCATCTCTGATAAGATGTATTTCACCATGGTGTGGGGAACATAAGCAACAACTTTAGAACTCAAATGTAGGGTCTGAAAATATTTGTTTCTTTCACCAAGGTAAATGCTTGATTCTCCATGATGGTGTATTTCAACTCATCTCCCTGCAATGCCTTACTAAAAAAGGCAATTGGTCTCTCAGCCCCTTCATCATCTTTCTGTAACAAAACAGATGCAATCGTGTTTTCTGAAGCAAAAGAAACACTTGAAAAGGCTTCTTGTAATTTAGAGCTGCCAAAATAGGGGAATGCTTTAGTGCTTCTTTGATCCCGTCAAAATCATGAATGGATTCTTCTTCCCACTTCATAATCTAGTCTTTCTTCAACATGCAAGTGATGGGGAGAGTCAACTCAGCAAAGTTAGACACAAATCTTCTAATGAAATTGATCTACCCAAAGAAGGATTGGATTCCCTTCTTGGTTCCTTGAATTGGAACCTTGCTGATGGCCTCTACCCTCTTAGGATCAATCATGACACCATCCTTTGATACAATGTGACCAAGCAACTTGGCCTTTTGCACTCCAAAATGTCACTTCTTTGGATTCAGTGAGATACCATATTCTCTGCATCTTATTAGCATTTTTTCCAAGTGTTGCAAGTGATCACTTCTCTTTCTGGAAAACACAGTCACATCATCTTGGTAAACAACAATGAAATCATTAATGTAACTAGCAAAAGAAACATCCATTGCTCTTTGGAAGGTGGCTCCAGCATTCATTAACCAAAATGCATCCTAACATAAACATATGTGCCCCATGGAGTAGTAAAGGAAGTCTTAATTCTTTCTGACTCCTTCACAACAACTTGATTATATCTAGAGAAACCGTCCAAAGTAGAAAGCAAGTCAGATCTAGTAACTAATTGCAGCATATTTTCCATGTTTGGCAGAGGATAATTATCTTTCATTGATGCTCTGTTCAGATTGCTAAAATCCACACATAGCCTAATATCACCATTATTTTTTCTAATTGGTGCTAAGTTTGCAACCCAAGAAGAATACCTTGTTGCCTGAATAATCCCTCCATCCCTTAGCTTCTTCAATTCTTCTTGCATCTTCATGATTGATGGAGCCTGGATTAATCAGCCTCAACTTTTGTCTCACCATGGTTTTGCATTTGTTTTGAGAAAATCCCTCATTTGCATGCGTCTATCAAATCCTTTTTATGCTTTCAGCTCATGAATTGTGAACTTGCAAACAATCCTGATATTTGTTCAACATGTGGTTTCCATGATTATTTTTCTTCCTTGTAGAAGATTGCTTAAAGACCAAAATCTTGTTTATCGTTTCTCCCTGTGTGCCGAAGGTCATGCTCTTAACAACCCTTGAGGCTGCTAAAAATTGTTTCCTTAATAACGTAATCAATTTTCCAAAGTTGTGTTCAAGAGCCCAACCCCCAAGGAATGGTATTAGTTCCCAAGTTACATGAGTAAACGTGATTGAACAAATGTAGCTTTTCCTTCTGTTTACACACCATTTCCAATCAATACACTGATCAAAAAACTCTCCTTTGTTCTGTGAAGAAACCATTTCATCCTTGGGCATCAACAGTGGTTTACCCTGCCAATTTTTTATGGTGTCAGGGCATATGGCCTTGGTAGTATTTCCAATCATTATATTCACAATTGGGGGACATTGAAAAAACATCGAACCGAGATCCGAAGACTACAAGCTAGTCTGCGACAGCATTGAACTTTCTATCATGATGCACAATATTAAATGGTCAAACATTTCAATCAAATCCTAAACTGCATGCTTGATTGTTTCAACCTGAAACTTTTTGCAGCATGGATAATTTTCTAAGCTTGTTTGAAGACTCAGCCTTTCTGAGTCTCCTTTGACAATGAGTTACGCTGGGAACAATGATACTTTCTTTTCCTGGAACTTATCAAACCTAAAATTCATGAGCTCATACTCAGCAATGTTTTGCCGTGCATTCACAAGTTAAGTGGGCTGAAACTCATTTGAGGGTCTACCTCAACTCTTCTTGGTTTGGGGAGATAAAAACAAAGTCAGACAAGTTCCAAACTTGGAACAGGCTCCTCAAATCAAGGTACAAGGTAAAACCAGCCTGTTCAATACATTTTCTAAGGCAATCTTGTGCTCCATGTCATCAACAAAACCCACAAAGCCCATGGTCATTGTCCACAGCAGCATTATTAACACTTCATAAGAACCATCTGGAAGTTGTGATCCTCAAAGACACGTGGAACATTCTTCTTCCTCCTATACTTATACTTTTCAAGAAACTGCTGTTGTAAATATCTATCCCAGGGTAGATATGGACAGGCAGAAGAGTATGGGAATCAAAGAAACTCAAACCCTGATGTTTATGGCAAAGGTAAGAGGCACACGAAAGGAATTTGTCGACACGAAAATGGATGCGACCAAGGCGCAGGTAAAGGGCGCACAGACAAAGAGTTGTCGACACGCAAAATGGATGCGCCTAAGGCGCAGGTAAAGGGCGCACAGACAAAGATTGTTGACAAGAAAATGGATGCACCCAAGGCACACGTAAAGGGCACAGAAAAGAATGTCGACATGAAAATGGATGCGCCAAGGCGCACGTAAAGGGCGCACAGAAAGGAATGTTGACATGCAAAAGGATGCGCCAAGGTGCACGTAAAGGGCGCACGGAAAAGGATGTCGACAAAAATGTAGATGCGCCTTTGGCGCATGGAAAAGGATGTCGACACAAATGTAGATGTGCCTTTGGCCCACATAAGAAGATGTCGACATAGAAATGCATGCGCCTATGGCGCACCTTCAGGAGGCGCAACATTCTGAGTGCTGACAGGAAGCAGACCCTGGCCCAGATATTCAGATGGCCATAACTTTTCACAGGGAGCTCGGATTCATGCAAGGTTGGACTTTTTGGAAAGCTTACGAGGTCCTCTATCCAACTACGACTGGATATCTTTAATTGGGTGAGAAAAAATTCTTAAAAATGAAAAATACAGTTCACCACTTTTTGGGTTTGCTAGGGTTCTCACCTACCACCATAATGAGATGAATTAAATACAACCTGGAGGTGGTTGGGGTAGATTTGGAATTTCTCTCTCTTCCCTCTCTCATTCTTCCTATAAATTGTAAGGAGGGGCTTCTTTCTAAAGGTTGGACATTCTTGTTTTTCCCCTCCCTTCTTCTCTTTGGCAGGTGAATTTGTGGAGTTCAAACCTCCCATCTAAAACTGTAATGCAACTTTGCCTCTTGGCATTTTGTAGTGTATTGTATCAATCTTTGGAGCAAATAATGCATGTCTGTGGATGATTATCAACCCTCTCTGTGTTCATTTGCATCTTCCTGATCTTTCACTGCAAAATCGGTTATCTGTGTATGATCTTGCATTACATTTTAATGGTTTGTGTTTATTGGCAAGACAGATGTTCTTCATTCCTTGGTGCATCACCTTTGTAGTTTAGGTTTTATTTTATGCATCTTCTTACCCTGTCTCCTTGGAAAGTTAGTTTAGGTTTTGAGTAAACCCTCTACATTTTTACGTGTGCATCTGAACAGAGGAATAGGAACCGGCCTTCATCCGGAGAGCTTTTCCGATTTCGCAAGGTCCCACACTTGGGAAAAGCTCCATGTTATGCAATCGCACTGAGAGTCTCAACCCATCGAGTTACAGACATTCATGGGTGCTGTGATTCGCCATCAACAGTTTTGGCATGCCCGATGGGACCAAGAGGTCATTCCACAAGATTTGAAGGAATTTTCAAGAAATTTGGACTAAGAAATTGCAGGTTTTACAATTTCAGATTTTTCACCTTCCAGGCTGAACTTTGAAATCGGATTTTCAAGGACTTAACTTGCTCAAAACAAGTCAAAATTTCACCAGTTGATAGATCGGGGATAATATTCAAAAGGGTATTCTTAGATTTTTGAGATTTTGAATTTCAAAATTTCATGGTTTTTTGAATTTCGGATTTCAGGTTTTCAGAAATCTGGCATTTTTGGGTTTTTGGGACTGTCATTCCAAATCAAATTCCAAACCCTAAAATCTCAAATATACAGGTCTTTTAAAATTTTGAGTTTAAATATTGTCAGGTTTGGTGTGTAACCTGGCAGAATCCAGCCTTTTGAGGCTCATTATATAACACATCTGGTGACTCCGAAGGGGTAGAATTCAGTGGTATAGCAGCAGAAGTTTCCCAGGCATATGAGAAGAATTTGAACCAGGTCTGATACTCGAGAAGAGGGGCTATTTTTCCACTTGCAACTATCACCAGGCAGAGGAAGGAGAGGAAGAAGACCACAAAGATCACCATCTCCACCTAACAGGACTTTATCAACCCCTCCACCTGGTAGACCTTTCATCGCAATCAACAAGGGTTCTCAGGCCAATCAGAATGGCACAGCCAAAAAACCCTTTTGTCAACTTCACTGGAAGCAGCCCACTTGCCCTCAATGCACAGAATCCAGTTCCAATTGCAGCATTGAAGAATATTCCATTTTTCACTGGAGAAAATCCATACCACTCCTGGTGATCATGTCAAAGACATTGCTAACGTTTGTGCAATCCATGAGATAAATGAAATGGATGTTGCTGTCAAATTACTGGCATCTTCGTTCAAAGGGAAGGCATTGCAATGGTTTAGGAGCCTTGCAGCTGGTTCTATCCAAAATTGGAATCAGTTATGCATAGTTCTCCATGAGCAGTTTGGGGAAAAGGGAGACAATTTGTCTCTACTAGAACAATTGACGACTATCAAGAGAGCTCCCAATGAGCAGCTGACTAACTTCAACTTCAGATTTCAAAGGTCTTGGGACAGAATTCCAGTGGCCGTTAGGCCAACAGCTGAAGGTGCTTTTCTATACTATCTTAAGGCTTTGAATTCTGATATTTCTATGTTAATTCAATCTATGGGAGGAACAACCTTACCTGCTTCTTATAGCATTGCCATTAGGGCTGAAAACTGTCTTATTCAAGCTGGTAAGCTGGCTCCTAGGCCTCCCATGCCCTTGTATCCAAACTTAGAAAATCCAAGCACTAGTCAAGCACCCACTTTGGCTCCTATTCCCACTCCTAGAAATCAAAGTTCAAATGAAACTTCTACTTCATCCTCTAGTGCTTCAAATGAACTCCAAGAGGTTATGAAACAATTACAAAACCTTGGAAATGAGCTGGTGACTATCAAAAGATAGCAAGCTCAAAGTGCTAGACCGTATCAGCCTCAAGCACAGTACCAGGCTAGGCCACCATACCAGCCCAATAGACCACCCAACCCAGCTACAAATCAAAGTCAAGTAAGGCCTCCCGCCAATAGACCATTTCAGCCCTATAGCCCCAATGTTGCATCTGCTTCTAAAGCATTAGTGCCAGTCCAAAACAATATAGCTCAAGAGTATGATTGGTGTTTCCCATGCAATGAACCTCACAACCAATCTATGTGCTTTAATGGTGCTTTGAACCAAGCCTTGATGGTGACAACTACTGGCGTTGAGGGTGAAGTGAGTCAAGAAACAAATCAGCAACAAGGGACATCTCAGCAAAACACAACTCCAAATGATACCGCACTTGTGAATTGGCAAGCTGAGGATTTTTGTGGCATGAATCAAACAATTTCTCAGAGTGTAGCAGCTAACACAAGATCAAAGAAGAGGAATATTAGTGAATGGTAGTCATTGGATCCAAGTGATCTACAACCTTCCATCACTCCACAAGGTGTTGGTAAGCAAAATATAGTTCCAAACACGCAAGGATAGCCCAAATCACTTTCTAAACCAAATCAAATGCCAGCTGTTGCTGCCCATGCACAAGAAAGGAATGTGTAGGCTAAAGGAAAACAAAGAGATGTTTCATCCCCTTTTAACATCATCGATCAAATGAAGAAGACACATGTGAACATTTCAATGTGGGAATTTTTATCCATCCCAGGATAAAGAGATCTTCTGCAAGCTGCCATGAAGAATTGGTCAACTTCAAACTAGCAAGTGCATATGCAAGAGAAAGTCCTCACAAATGTTGCTCAACCTGAAGGGAATCATGGAGGACAACAAGGTAAAGTTTTTAAGCCCCATCCATTCTACGTTTTATTAATCATTGGGGATAAACTAGTACACAATTGCATGATTGATTCTGGGGCAAGTAGTTCTGTCATGCCCAAACAAATAGCTGATCAGCTGGGTCTCCAATATGAAGTCATATCAAAGGGGGTAGTGCAATTGGATGGGACAAAAGTAGCAACAGTGGGAGTGATTAAAGGTTTGAATCTTACCTTGCATGCATGCCCCAATGTTACCGTTTTGCAAGATGTGTCAGTGATAGATTTGCCACCACTCTTTGCCCTATGCTTATCAAGGGATTTCACAGCTAGAATTGGAGGCTACTTATCTGCTGACTGGTCACACATGTTGTTCAGAACAAGATATGGTACTAAGGTCACAATCAGATCTGAACCAATTGCAAACTTTCATATTGAGCCTCATACTCCAAGCCAAATCAATGCCAACTGTTCAGCATTTGATCAAGAAGATTATCCAAGCACAGATGAAGCTAACACCAAAGTTGGAAGCATCCCAGATTTAACTCTTGATGAATGGGCAAGCAAGGTACATGCTTTTGATCCCTACCAAGAAGTAGAAGAATCTGAGCTAGGAGTCTATTGCATACATGAAGAAAACCAGTCCTATTCCTAGCATCACCAAACTAGACCATAAGGATGACAATGAGGTATGGAAATTATTTTTCGATGGATCAAGGAGTAGACAAGGTGTCGGAGGAGGAGCTATGCTTGTTTCACCCCAAGGCATCAAATATTATTCAGCTTCCCGTTTCCAGTTTTCCTGTTCAAACAACACAGCTGAATATGAGGCCTTGATTCATGGACTTCATTGGGCTAGGAAAAAGGGTATAAAGAACTTGTAGGTGTTCAGGGATAGTGAGTTAATTCGTCAACCAAGTCAAGGGACAACATGCTACAAAGAATGAACTGCTGAAGAACTACAAGAACAGGGTGTGGGACCTCATTAAGGATTTCAAAGCTTTCAATATCGTGTCCATACCTAGGAAGAAAAATGAAGCCGCAGATAGGCTCGTAGCAGTTGGAGCAACATTTGATGTGGTTGACAACATCAGAAGGGAAAAAACACAACCACATATTCATGTGATTGTGAGGCCAGCAGTACCAGATAATAACACAAGCTGGTAGGTGTTTGAGAACGATCAACAGATAGTCAATTTCTTACAAGAAGAGGCTGAATTCTCAGCTAGGAATCAGGACAGATTAGAGCAGCAATATGGGGATCAAGTAGTGCAACTGCGGACATAAATAAGCTTCCTAAGGGTTTAGTAACATTGGAATCTATCTTCAACCCTAACGACCAGTTCCGTAAGGAAAAGGCTAATATACAGATCAAGAGAGAAGATTCAGAGCCAATTCCGGTTGGGGAAGGTAAAACACTTCAAATTGGAAAAGTGGCCACTGAGCAGGAGAAATCAGTTTTCATACAACTTTGCCAAGAATTTCCAAATGTCTTCGCTTGGAGCTATGAAGACTTGAGAGGATTCAATCCAAAGTTGGCACAACATACCATAGAATTGGACCCAGATGTTAAGCCCATTAGGCAGAAGCAGAGACCAGTCAACCCTCACGTTGAGCCTCTAATGAAGAAAGAGCTAAATAAGCTAATAGAGGCGAGCCATTATATTCCCGATCAAGCACTCAAGCTGGGTTGCAAACTTGGTTTCTGATGAGAAAGAAGAGCCGAGAAATCAGGTTGTGTGTCGACTTCTGAGACCTCAACAGGGCGTCTCTTAAATACCATTACCCACTTCCTTTAATGGAACAAATATTGCAAGTAGTATCCGGTTCGGAGAGATGTCTCTCTCCTAGATGGCTACTCAGGGTATAATCAGGTAATGTTGAAGGAAGATGACCAGTTCAAGATGGATTTTCACCACCAAATGGGGCACCTATGCCTACAATAAAATGCCATTTGGGCTATCGAATGCTGGATCCACTTTCCAGAGGGAAATGGATATGGCATTCAAGGGGTTGATCAACGAAATAGTTCTGATATATCTTGACGACATCACTGTATTCTCTAAAAATGCAGTGGATTACCTCTTCCATCTGAGGCAGGTACTTTCAGAGGTTTAGAAGATTTGGGGTATCATTGAATCCCAAAAAATGCATATTCTTGGCTCACGAAGGAAAACTTCTAGGCCATATTGTTTCAAAGGAGGGGTTGATGATTGACCCAGAAAGAGTTGAAGCAATTCAAGCGTTGCCATTGCCAAGTCATAAGAAGGCTCTTCAAAGCTTCTTGGGAAGGATCAATTTTGTCCGCAGGTTTGTTCCAAACTTTACAGCTCTTGTAAAGCCAATAACACTGATGTTGAAGAAGAGCATGGCATTTAAGTGGACATTTGAAGGCAAGGCAAGTTTTGAGGCAATAAAAGAGGCTATATCTCAAGCTCTAACTCTCGTCAATCCAGACTTCTCCAAGGATTTCATGCTATATGCCTTCGGCGGTGGAGACACAATTTCTGCAATCTTGGCACAACAAAACAAAGAGGGATTAGAACAACCAGTTGCTTTCTTCAGTCAAGGCTTAGAGGAATACGAAACAAGGTACTCTTTCATTGAAAAGCATGTCCTTGCAGTGATCAGAAGCTTAAAGAAATTCAAGCACCTAGTCTCAAACAATAAGATCCAATTATTGGTCTCTCATGCGGGAGTCAAGGACTTCCTTCTAAACAAGGATCTGAATGAGAAGCATGTAGGATGGATCACTCATGTCATGGAATATGACATCGAGATCAAGGTCACAAAACTAGTACGTGGAAAAGGACTATGTGAACAGCTAGCTTTGAGTCGACAAGTTGAAGTAGGTGATGAAAATGAGACTGTCTTGGTACTGCAGGATGGTTAAGAACAAGAAAATGATAATGTGGCCGCTCCTTGTTGGACTCAGAATATCATACACTTCCTACAAGAAGGCCTATGCCCTCCAGAAATGAGCAAAGAAAAAAGGAGATACTTCAGATTACAAGCCATTCCATATGTTCTTATTAATGGTGTTTTGTTCAAAAAAGACATCAATGGAATTCTATTGAGGTGCATTGGGATAGGTCAAATTGAGAGGGTGTTACGAAATTTTCACGATGGAGATTCTCGAGGAAATTTCACCCCACGGATAACAGCTCTCAAGATAATGAAGGCAGGGTATTATTGGCCCACAGTGTTCAGCGACTGCTTTACATGGCTAAGAAAGTGTAAGAAATGTGCACTCTTCACAGGCAAAGAAAGACTAGCAGCGCTTCCATTGCACCCAATTTTGGTTGACCAACCATTTATGCAATGGGGATTGGACTTCATCAGGGTCATCAATCCAAACTCAAGCCAAGGCCACAAGTGGATTCTCACGGCAACGGACTATTTCACCAAGTGGACCGAAGCAGTATCGCTCAAAGAAGTAAATGAGTCTAACATACTAGACTTTTATGAAGGAATTGTGACCAGGTTCGGTGTGTCGGCCACTATCATATCAGACAATGCATTGGCATTCATAGGTTCCAAGATTACATAATGGGTTGTCAAGAATGGAATCTATTTGAGCACCTCTTCAAACTATTACCCGCAGGGTAATGGACAGGCAGAGTCCACGAACAAGAATTTGCTAAGGATCATCAGAACGACTCTAGATGAAAACCAAACAACATGGCATACCAAGCTAAAATCAGCGTTATGGGCTGACAGGATAACACCAAAGAGGTCTACAGGTAATTCACCCTACAAGCTGGTTTATGGGAAGGAGGCAGTATTGTCTATATCATTAGAACTGCCTGCATTGGGGCTCATGAAGCAATTGGAGTTGTCTGAGTTCGAACCAATGGAGGCCAGGTATGCAGAGTTGATGGAATTGGAAGAAATCAGAGAAAATGCAGTTCAAACGATTGAGAAAGATCAGGCCTTAGTAAAAAGATGGTTTGATAAGAAAGTAAAAGCAAGGACCTTCCAGGAAGGGGACCTGGTTCTGAAATGGGATGCAGATCGGGCAAAACCAGGAAGGCATTCCAAGTTTGATGCCATTTGGAGTGGCCCCTACATGGTCACGGGATGTAAAAGTAGTAATGCCTTCCAATTGTCTACATTGGATGGAGAAGAACTCCCGATTCCGGTTAACGGAATCTATCTTAAACATTGTTACTAAAAGGAAAAGGTTTACCCTTGTAAATATTAGTCTAGATTTCAATTCCTCTAAGTGCGGATGCACATTGTCTTGTTGTAGTTAGGTTTCAATTTCCCTAAGTGCTTCGGCATAGGTTGTGTTGCTCTCAGGTTGAATTTCTACAGTTCAGCATTTTCTCAGAGGAGTTGCGGTATCAGGCTCGGAATCAGATATCAGGTTGGTTTTAGGTTATTGCTTATGACTCCATGCCCAATGGATTGCTAAAAGGCCATTAATCTTCTACCTAGCAGGCAAGTGATCCTGTTGAGTCGCCAAATTGTTGTATATATCTTCCCCCCGGGTAAATATAGACAAACAAGAAGAATATGGAAATCAACAAAACTCAAAACCCGACATTTATTTGTGCCACCTGTCACCTAGGCGGACATCAGAAGATGTCGACATGGGAAAAGTTGCACCCTGGCGCAAGTTGGAGGCGCACATCAGAAGATGTCAACATGGGAAAAGTTGCGCCCTAGCGCAGGTTAGAGGCGCACATCAGAAGATGTCGACATGAAAAAAGTTGCGCCCTTGCGCAGGTTAGAGGCGCACATCAAAAGATGTCGACATGAAAAAAGTCGCGCCCTGGCGCAGGTTGGAGGCACACATCAAAAGATGTCGACATGAAAAAAGTCGCACCCTGGCGCAAGTTGGAGGCGCACATTAGAAGATGTTGACATGGGAAAAGTTGCGCCCTGGTGCAGGTTGGAGGCGCACATCAGAAGATGTCGACACCACATTTTCAGCGCCTATTGCGCACTTAAGAGTATGTTGACATGAGTATGGATGCATCGATGCACATCTTCATGAGGCACATCTTCACAAGGCGCATCTTTAGGAGGTGCAACATTTTGAGCGTTGACACCCTGAATCTGACAGAAAGTAAACCCTGACGCAGATATTCAAATGGCCATAACTTTTCACAGGGAGCTTGGATTCACGCAAGGTTGGACTTTTCGGAAAGCTTACAAGGTCCTTTGTCCAACTACGACTGGATATTTTTAATTGGGTGAGAACAAGTTCTTCAAAAATGCAAAATACAGTTCGCCATTTTTTGGGTTTGCTAGGGTTCTCACCTACTGCCATAATGAGATGAATTAAATACAACCTGGAGGTGGTTGAGGTAGATTTGGATTTCCTCTCTCTTCCCTCTCTCATTCTTCCTATAAATTGTAAGGAGGGGCTTCTTTCTAAAGGTTGGACATTCTTGTTTTGGCTCCTCCCTTCTTCTCTTTGGCAGGCAAATTTGTGGAGTTCAAACCTTCCATCTAAAACTGTAATGCAACTTTGCCTCTTGGCATTTTGTAGTGTATTGTATCAATCTTTGGAGCAAATAATGCATGTCTGTGGATGATTCTCAACCCTCTCTGTGTTCATTTGCATCCTCCTGATATTTCACTGCAAATTTGGTTATCTGTGCATGATCTTGCATTGCATTTTAATGGTTTGTGTTTATTGGTAAGACAGGTGTTCTTCATTCCTCGGTGCATCACCTTTGTTAGTTTAGGTTTATTTTTATGCATCTTCTTACCCTGTCTCCTTGGCATGTTACATTAGGTTTTTGAGTAAACCCTCTGCATTTTTATGTGTGCATCTGAACAGAGGAATAGGAACCGGCCTTCATCCGGAAAGCTTTCCCAATTCACAAGGTCCCACACTTGGGAAAAGCTCCATGTTATGCAATCGCACTGAGAGTCTCAACCCATCGAGTTGCAGACATTCAGGGGTGCTGTGATACGGCATCAACAGTTTTTTAATGTCTAATTCGCTGTTTCTTTGTGTTTAGAAGTAAAAAAGTTGTATTTTTTAGACATGTATCACCCCCTTCCCCAATGTTCCCTAAAAATTTCTACGCATCTTGAGACATGTCCCTGTGTGCCTACATCTTAGAAATTCCTCCTAACACTGCAAAAACACATCAAAGAAAATACTACCCAAAGTTAGATGCATTAGGATTGACACTGGCTAGTGTTATCTACTATAATAAAGTACGAGATGCAGGACAAAACAAGTAAAATGAATAGACATCATGTTATGCATTGAATTAGATTGATCGTGGTAAACCTTGCTTTCTTTGTCCACGCCTCTTTTGGGTACAAAAAGATCCCAGCAACATTTATGCCCAAGAGTTTACAACATAGTTTCTAGAGGACAGGTACGTGAATGGGTACAAAGGGATGGGTACGACTACCTAAATGCCATTTTTGTGAAAAAATGATGGATACTCGGAGACGGCAAAAAATTATATATATTCTAATTTAAAGAATACTTTAAAAAATCATAACAATCCATAACATTTTAAAAACTTTTAAGCAACTCATTAGTAATTATTATTAGATGTCAACAAAAAACAATCACAAGAGTCATTATATTTATAATTCATTTCTTAATTCATATCATCATCTAAGATCAAGAGAGATTAATGATTACTACATTGCAGCACAATGAAAAGTCGACAAATAAACTTGGAAAAAACAAAATTCAAATTTTGGGATGCCTCTGGCTTCATTTCTTGTGGGCGTGTCCTCTTTGAGAAACTCAATCTTTCCTTGGAGCTCCCTAACTAGCCCCATAGTTTTTTCATAACTTCTTTTCGTTGACGGGCACCGAGGTAGCCTTTTTCCCAGTTGAGGTTCTTCAGGCAACCTAATGGCCTCCAAAGGAGTCTCGAAAGCTTGAGCACATGTAACAGCTCCTCTTGTAGTGATATTCACTTGTGGGATTTGGCACACTTGGCTTTGTCTTCCATTCATTTGTCGTAGTGTGCGTAATCCTTATCATGTCTACACCCTTCTCACTTTTTTCCTTCATTGCGGCATATAGGTCTGGGAAATCCTCAACTTTATGGTCTCCACTGCAAAATGTGAATACTGAAAAGGCAAGGCAATATCGCTAATAGTGATCAGGAGACCCACACTTATAATAAGTTTGAGGTCGAAATCTTCTTCCACATCCACCATGTCTTCGGTCACCATGTCCGCACGCATAGTTGGAAGACTCGGCGAGTACTAGCCAAGTTGGCAAGTACTCACCAAAGAAAGCTACAAACGAGTACTCGCTGAAAAAACTCACCAAAAAAGACTCGCGAGTTTTGTCGAGTTTTTGCTGAGTTTAGGTGAGTTTTGGCAAGTAAATTCATATTAATTGGTAGTGATATTTTACAAGTAATAAAATTTCCCCTATTATAATACAATTGCCAACAAAATGAAAGATGACATTGCTTGCAATAATGTTTTCTTTTAACCCGAGGCTTGAATTTTCCTTTGGCTTGAGTTTATCTCTTAGGATTGAATTAATGTTTCACCATTCATCCAAGATTATTGTAGTTAGTATCCTCCTTTCAATGTTATTATTATGTTACAAATCTTTGTATTGAATCCTAGGCCAAAGCTCTTTCCTAGCTAGTCTTGTGGGACTCTCAAAATCTTATGGAAATTTATAAGTGTTTTTTTGTGGAATCTATTGCCTTCTCTAATGCAGTGCCTATATAGAATGTAATGATCTTGTAAGTGGTTGACTTTCCCATGTGGTAAAGCATGATATTTGAAAACCCGAGGTGAGAACCATTCCGTTATGTTGAAATTTCCTGTATGCAATAGTAAAAGCAAGTCTGCTAGAGTCATCAAAATCGTTCATACAAAAAACAAAAGCTCGTAATTTAGAAACTACCTCCCTGATACTATAACAATGTGGGTAAAAGTTATCAGCCGGCTGTTGTATTCGCACAATGATGCGATTTTGTATTGTATTTGTATTCAAATCTAATAGAGACCACTTGTGCAACATTTTATGGACTCATTTGGTACATTTTGTAGCTATATTTTGCTTAAAATTTATGTTTTTTAAAGAAATTTGCATATTTTTTAAGTTGTCGAGTATTCGCCGAGTCTTACCGAGTCAAATTTTTTCGGGTCTGCTGAGTATTCACCGAGTACGGGTATGCAAACTATGTCCAACTCCACACGCATTCCCTCTACGGTCTTCTTAATTGCTCCCTACCATTTCCTATCGTAGCCTGAGGGCTCGGGCATCATGGATCTAATCTATTATACGACAATCCTCAGTATTGTGTGTATGCGCATCACAGATTTTGTAATAGAGGAATACTTTGTTCTATGTGGCATGTTACAATAGAGGACAATTCCTTAAATCATGGCTTTCTCCACGAATCTTGCATGCTCCTTAAGATCCATGGCTCTTCCTTGCACGAGGTCTTTCATGGGTTTATCATTTTAACATCCGTACTTATGAGCTTTTCATGGGGCAGTTGGTCTTTGTGTGCCCTTCAACCTTGCAACCTGTACACTAAATGTCTATGCATGTTTCCATTGCTTGTTAGCATTCAATTTTTCTAACTAGGTTGCAATTGATGATATTTGTGCTTCCATGAACGGGCTTACCCCTATACCAATGCTTCTTACTACCTCTGCAAGTACCGCAGCTTATAGTGCTTCTCTAGGGTCCATGAAGGTTTTATTGGAGAGGGTGTGTCAGAATGGCAATAGCAAACCTCCTACGAGCCATTGTGCATGTTGAGAATGATGGATCTCATAGGACCGATTGGAAATCAAGGTCTTGAATCTTGCTACGTGCATCGTATGTGCACACTCTCTGTCAACTCCTATTGAATATCCTTCAACATTGAGATGCCTTGTTGCTCAAATTCGAGAATATCAATTTCTTTGACCCTTTGAATGCCACGTTCATTTTTGCGCATCTGCCGCTTCCATCTTTGACCCAAAGATGTTTCAACTGCTTGATCACGTTCAATTTTTGCGCATCTGCCGCTTCCAGAGGTGGCGAGCTCAATATAGTTGGTGCAGTGCACGTAGCTGTACCACTCGACTGCAGAGCTACAACTTGTTTTGCAAGTGCAATGTTTCCAATTCCTCCTCACTATGCGTTACCAATAGCTTGACTTATAGGCCCAATATTCATCATACCGAATCAACACATATTCTGAACAAGCTTAGATGGGATCCCACCTAGTTTCCTGAAGTGTGAGACCTATTGTAATACAAAAGGAAATGCTCCATCTAATACGTCCTCCTCTTTCCCTTTTCCAACCCCTCGTCACTGTAAGTCTCAACGCTCATTATCCTATCACTATCAAGAAACCCAACCACATGAGCATGCATGTCAAGTTGGGAAGGAGGCCATTGGCATTATACTGCGGTTCACCGTCGTCCAAAGTTTGTGTTTTTACGGCACATCTCTTGTTCCCTCAGGTCTCCATCTTCATCCTAATCATCCTCATGTCATTCACACTCACCCCAGGTCTTTGTGGCACTTCTAGAGGTTGATTCATCTTCCCGTTGTAGACCTTTCTCGGCCATAATTTTCCGCTGAGCTTCTTCGTATCGTTGTCACCAAAGCCTGCGCTCATCTGAATTGTCCATATTGGAGTTAAATCAAAACTCCCCTCTCCTCAACCTTTCTCGCCACTCACGTGCGTAGGTATTTAACCGGCCATGGGGAAGTTTGCGATTCCAAGTTCTACCATCATCTTCTTGATTTCTAGGGCGAGTTGTCTTAAGTAAGACCCACACTGATCACAAAATAAATAGAAATTTGCTTCTTCAGCACAAGAGTAGGTAGAAACTACATACTCCAGGAACATATCTACAAAGTGCTCTGCTCCAGCAAAAATCTATTGCACGTATCCATGTAGCGTCCAATCCCACGGTTCTTCTATTGTGTTATGGGGTCCAGGGATATTTTTTTCCCAGATTCAGGCTCTCATGCATAGAGTATGCAACCAACCAAGCCTACAGGTTCCCAAGAAGCTCTCTAAAGAATGTTTAGTATAACGAGTCATAGAGATGCCTCTACCCATGTTCTTGGTGAGCAATATCTACAACTGGGATGCTTTAGCACAAATTCCTCCTCCACCCTCTCCATCCAATGCTCAATATTCTCTTGAGTGAGTCATAACATTGTTATCATACATCATCATCTCGGCACAATTCAACGGGTCCCAAGAACAAAACCATAATGTTACACATATCTACCCCACGAGCTTAGATCCATGTGCTCGAGCCTAAATTATCATTGCGTGCAACAAATAGATGCAATGTCTCTCACTGGCATATCACACAAGGGATGACCTAGTGTGCTCACCCGAGGCACAAGAGTAGACCGGTCCCCGTCAGTTTTGGCCGTGTCATGATGTTTGTCAAGGGCTTACACTTACTTGGCTTTCAAATTATCATCATGCATTCAATTATATCAATGCATAGAAACATAGATAACCATTACAAGCATACTCATTCAATAAAGTGCATAATAACCATGAGATCCTTGTATAAATTTAATTTCAGCATTACAATGTTCTCCATTACAATCAATCAACCATGAACAACAATAATGAACAACTTCACAATAGAAAGCTCCAGAACAGTCAAGACGTTCCTTCAACCAGAAGGTGTGCTTCAGTGGAGGCCCAGATCAGCACATTTTTACATAATCTTTGAGACTCTAACATGAAGGCTCAAATTTAAAGACTCAATTAAACACTAAATTTTTCTATTAATCATTCCTAATGTACACCCGAAGACTTAAAGACAATCTTTATCAACAAATGACAGTAAATTGATTTTAAATTTGTTTCTCTCATCCAAGATGAAAGCTCTTCTTGAAATGAAATTGCAAATACCATTAGATTTTCAGAGGGATGAGATCCTGTGTGATTTCACAAAAATTTCAGTATAATATTGCAACAGGATTGAAAGAAACTATTTGCAAACATTTTGAAAATAAAGCAGACACAAAATTGCTAGAGATTAAACACAAATTAAATCCAAAATCACTTAGATTCATTAGCAGGGGAAAGCTTCCAGAGCAATCTCAGTGTTTTTCAATGGTTGTACATCTGCAACCAACTTGACACGATAGAAAATCTAACACAAAAATAAAATAACAGGTAATCTCATATTTGACCTCTCGGGAAGACGGCTTTCTCAAAAAAATTCTCAAGAATTCATGCTCTAACCATTTACAAGAGTAATCTCATTGTATTTATAATACACCCTTTACATCCAATTCCCCCCCCCCCCCAAAAGAGTAACATTCGAAGCACCTTTGTTGCACATATCGTATCATGATTTATAGAAAGTGACATTCAACAAATTCACAAAAAATTGTCATGTATCTTCAAAAAAGGTGAATCATTGCAAATATTTGCATCATTGTTCTAACTGGAGGCATATTCTTCACCCTTTATGCCTATAGCACCTTTTCCCCTCAAAAGAGAATAATATTCAAGGGACCTTTACTTGTTACCAATTTATTTCAGACAGAGACTTTTAACAAATTCAAATCCGAAATCTGCCAGGTGGACCAACTGTGAATAGATCACGTTTCTTGGGCCCTCGACTACTGACTAGGATGTCATGCCACAACTTCTCAGGAATCCATTTAATCATTTTGATTCTTTCATGCGAGAAATCCCCTTTTTAATCATTTTTTAGAGACTCCGCGTAGCTAGACTTAACAGGTCATCCCTTTTTGTTTTCGAGGCAACACCTTTTTAACCTTATGCGCCTGCACTTTCATCATTTCATCCTTTTTCCCTCTGTAATTTCTAGATCTGGCATTTTGCATTTTTGCATGAGCCCGAGCAAAAATCCACTTTAAGAGTACTTTAGATCTACAAATTGAGCTCCCAAATTGATTTAATTAAACTTTACAGACCCAAACGACACAAATTTTCCAAAAATTTGATGAAGAATGATGTAAAAATGCATCTCCAAACATCCTAGAACTTCAATGGAGGCAAAATCAAATGAAATGCACAACTACCATTGATCCTACATTTCAAATTTTAATCTGAGCCCTCCACATGGTAAAATGTAATTGGAAACTGGTCTGGGGGCACCTTTTGACATTTTATAATTTTTTGGGGAAAAGTAAAATGTTAACATTTTTCTCCTCCCCTCTGCCCTAAAAAAATAGGCTTGACACATGTCCCAATGTGGATCCTAGCAGACTTGTGCTTTGACTTACAATTTAATCCCCTTTTTACAAAAGGCAAAAAACCTTAAATGACCCCGAAGCTATGTTTCTTCGTTTCCCCATGTGCTACGTGTCTCAATGGCACATTTTGAGATGGTCTCAAAAAGTAGAGACCCCAAACATGTGTGGTCCCTCCACGTGTCCCAGGCCCCTTTAGGAAGTTGTTTAAAAATTATAAGTATGGTAAGGCCCGACGGAAGACTCCACGTGTCTTTATGGCACAACCTTAAAATGGTCCCCAAGAGTGGAGACCTTGAGCAAGCGCGGGCTCACCACATGGACATGTTTTAGGTTGAAGTGAGCCATAGAAATTTTTAAAGTGCTCCGTAGAGCTGCATCCAACTAGAAAGTTCCATGTTTCAATTGATGCCAAGAAGTAATTTGGACCAGGAAACTACACCCATCAAACCATAAAATGTAGGAGAACCACCATTTGAGCCGTGGGAGATAGAAAACATAACAGAGGCCGTAAACTTAGGAATTTCATTGACAAATGGGGCGAGACTAATTTTATCACCAACATGTGGTACGAGGATTGATTCATGGTGAGAAATATTGTTGGAGCCAGTGCATGCTAGCACATTTATATTGGGACTTGCATTTGATTACATATTACAGTCAGAAGACTATAGGTTTAGCCACATTGGTACAAATATGGGTCTGGGACCATATAGTTGTTGGTTGCCATGCAGGCATGCTACAAGTTCTGAATCCTGATGATCCATCATTATTGGGATGGGTCCCATTTGGTGATGATATTTACAGACACATGGGAGATACATATCACTATTGCTGAGTTTTTGATGATCTTTAGTAGCATATGGTAGTATGGAGTCCATACCGAAAGTATAAGTGGCAAGAGCATGCACGTGAGCTGAGTATATGTATGGTTGAGCACTTTTAGATTAGTATTCAAGGATATATTATAGAGTAGTATATGGTATACCAATACTAGCAAAAATTTGTTGTTCTACAGGATGTCCCAGGGCCAGATATGTGGTATGTACATTGAGCTCGAGAGACATTTGACATGGGGCCACAGATCTAGGTAGCCATGGCCTAAGCCAGTTTTGATCATATGGTACCATAGGTATGAGCTCCTTTGAGATAGATAAGGGATCCTGGAGTGACAGTGGAGTATGCACTGTGGTATTATGCAATTTTTCCTCGTTGTCTCACTATTCCACAGGCCACATGAGATGTAGGGGTTAGGCCAACAACAAATCAGTTTAGTGGCAGTGATGATGATGACTTTGATTATGTATCTGATAGACAGGGCCATGATGGTGGTGGTGGACACCTCCGTCGGGACAGAGGAAAAAAATGAGACAGAGACAAATGCCCCGAGTGGATATAGCAGTTGGGATTCAGGCACCACTTCGATAGGTGCCTCCTTAAAGAGCAGTGCCATAGGGTCCTCCATAGTGAGGTGCATAGTAGGGGCTAATTCTTAGCCCACAACATAGTCTAGGATGTGGAAAAGGTAGTGGAGGAGATGGAGGTTATAGGGGAGATGGGGGTGATGGAGGTAAGTGGTTTCAACAGATTCAACAGATGGCAGCTCATATGTTGTAGGTTTCAAGTTTATTACGGTAGTCTATGGCTCATATCTAAAGGTTGACCACAGATAGAGACCATGCCAAGGAATAGTTTTAGACCATTACTGCAGAGAGGGATCAAATCATAACTGAGAGGACAGTGGGGCAGGCCGATATTTCCATACTTTCTGCTGAGGCGGCCTCATTCCAATGCACTGATGGAGTGGTAGTGACACCATAAATGCACTTAGATTTGGTGACAGCCAATGGGAGGGATTCTTATTATAGATCTTTATATTAAGAGGTTGTCCCAAAGGGCCAGAGGGCACCTAGATATAGTCAAGCATCTATGTCTGTGAGATCATAAGAGCATTGGCGTTAACTAGATCAGTTTAGTAGCCGTTAGGGCAGCAGTCAAGCTAGTAGATTCCATGGGTTATGGGCCCTCCAACATCTTTGAGACCAGGTAGTCCCCACGAGGGATTGATTCAAACATGACTCTTTTTTAAATATACATAGATGTATGTACTTTTGATGTATGCCTCTTATGAAGGCTAATTTTTTATCAATGTACTATTTTGATTATGCCTCTTATGAAGGCTCATTTTTTATTGTTGCCCATGATGGCATACTTTGTATCCGAATGATGTATATTTCGAGACACATTGTATATGGAAACTTTATTTTGACATGTTATATGGTCATGATGATGATTATGGTTATGGACTTATTCATGATGTGTTTATGATTGTATCACATGTACTTTTATTTATGAGATAACATATAAATGATATCACATGTTTTGATGAGATGTTTAATTTTCTACTTATCACATTTCTTGTATGAGATGGTAGTAGATTTTATCACATGTGACACTTATGATTATCCATATTTTTATTATGGTCTATGTTTGAGGGAGGGACAGAAGGCAGTCCCTCTTGCCCATTGTGGTGATATTATATGGATGTAGCTTAGCATACATGTTTAATTTTCATGTTCATGATAATGTAACTTAGATTTTTATTGAAATATGATGTGTAGATGTGATGATAGATGATAAATGATATGATGTTAGATGTTATGATGACAACAAAATGTATTACACAAACAGCGAATACAATTTAATCAAATCTAACTAACACAACACAATGATATACAAGCATGCAAGATAAATTGAACTCAATGTCTATGTACAAAAAATTAAAGTAATACTTTAAACTAAGAAAATGAATCCAACTTAAAGCACACAACATAGAAAGATAATGTGATCAAAACTCTACAAACTGACAACTAAAAGTAATCAAACCACTACTTTATTTTTGCAGGACAATTTTGAATCGTCTTCTATTGTTTTTGGTGTTATCTCAAAGGTAATATTCAAGTCTAATGTTCACATTTGTTTTTGGTTTTGTCCCGAAAATGGTTTTTCAGATGTTTAGGTTTTTTCTAACATATTTGAATGTGTTTGTGTTTTCTGAAAGGTTTTCCAAAGCTATGTATAACAAATGAAGAAGCGTGGATGCCCCTAGCAATAGAGGGGGTGTACAAAGGCAGGATGTCACGCATTATGTTTAAGAAGGTGTAGATGTGAAGGTTCCCCCAATGTTAAATGGGAATATACAAAGGTGATTCCTTCACATAGATACATAAGAGTAGATCAACCAAATCTAGGCCCTGAAGGATGGGTTCAAGAGGATCCCTAGACTTTAGAAAAACTAGCCCTAGATAGAAGTGATAGTTACCCTTCCATATGTGAGAGTTTCTTATGAACAACGAATCCTCCTTAATCTCTAGAAGCTGGTTTTCACCCAAGGACTTTCCCAATGTGCCACAATTACAAGGTTTCATAGTTGGACGACATGTTTTCTTTTTACTGTTTTCTTGATTTTTTTATTTTTTTGCTTGTTTTTTCTTTCTTTTCTAAGGAACTTCATAATAAAGCATAGAAATGCTTGAGATGCATTGCGTTCATTGATTCCTTTAATTCCTCACCATATGAGTGACCTTTTTTATATTCCCCTGAACCATACTTAGTGACCACAACATATGGTCCTAACCAGTTGGGCTTAAAATTTCCTTTCTTTTCCCGATTCTTGACTGTGTTAAACTAGTTTTCTTTCAAAATGAGATTTCGCACTTAAAATTGACGAGGTATGATCCATTTTTTTTATCCTTGTGATACTTGGTTGTGATAAACCTTTAAATGATTGAGTTCTCTCATATGCTTCTCATTCAATAGCTCTAACTTTGCTAGTCGAGCTACCCTATAGTCTTCATCTTTTTCCAGATAGTCCCAGAGAGATATTCTCAAGGAGTGAAGATCAATTTCCAAGGGTATAATGGCCTCATTTCCAAAGACTAATGAATAAGGGGTGGCACCAATAGGGGTGTGGATGGAGGTTTGATAGGCCTAGAGGGCAGGATGGATATGTAGGTGCCAATTACGACCAGTCTTACTAACCATCTTTTCCATAATATGAACAAGGGTTTTATTAGTGGCTTAAGCTTTTCCATTACCTTGAGGGTAGTAGGGGTTCGACCACTTGAGTCAGATTTGGAAGCATTGGCATAATTTTTTGACCATCTTATTCTTAAAATATTTACCATTATCAACTACAATGGTGGAGGGGATGTCGTAACGACAAATGAGATGGTTCATTATGAATTTAAATATTTGCGCACCAGTTATGTAAGTGAGATATGGGTGTGGCCATCTGAGGAAGTTGGAGTGAGCTTCCCTATGAGATCAAGTCCCCATTTGGAAAATAGACAGGGTGTTGTGTTGGGCTACAAATCATGTGCTAGTGCATGTATCAAGTTACCATACTTTTGAGAAATTTCACATTTCTTGACAAATTTGCAATAGTCTACTTCCATGGTAGGCCAATAGTAACCTACTCTAAATAGTTTCTTAGCAAGGACCATCCCACTCATGTGCACTCTAAAAATTCCTCCATGTAATTATTTAATTGTTTGGACTAACTCAGTCACATCATGATAACATAGCAAATTCCCATCATAGCCACAACAATAAAGGGTGCCTCCTAGGAGGGTATAATGGGATATACGGTGGGTAAGGGATATTTTCTCAGTATGGGAAATATTTGTGGGAAAATTTTCATCTTGTAAGTATTTTAAAATGGGATCATACCAATGGGATAGAGGACCAAATAAATTCACATGCTAGACATGATTCTGGCATGTCATATGCATGCACTCTGAGGTGTTCAACAAAGAACGACATCTTGTTTTCCTAAGGAGGAATGCATAGCAAAGACCCAATTATATCCATTACATTTGCTAATCGAGAACAATTTTGATTGTTCTCTTTGTTGCAAATAGCCGTAGACACCATCCTGGACTGACAATCATAAAGTGTGAGTATCAACAACGCTCGTCAGATGCATCACTTATTATATTTTTTAGCTGAATATTTTCATTCATTTATGCTATTCTTCTACTTTCTATTCAACATTTATTTATTTTATCCTTATTGTTTTCATAATTTTCACGATGATGAGTATTTCTTTTTTCTCTTTGAGTAGTGTTTGTTTGTTTGTTTTGAGTATTTGAAATTTCCACCACTTTTTGTGAAGTTGGTTGTCCATCAATTTTATCATACAACCAATAAGTTTTACGCTTTCTAGGATGAAATAGATAGAAGGTAAAATGGTTAAGGAGGAATACCTGTGAGGCAAAGGTGGAAGGTAGAATCTATGCATTGTAGACTTTTGATCCAATTTGATTGTGTGAGCTTCCCTTTGGCTAGGAGGAATGAATTGTATAAGAAACAAAACAAGAACACCAAATAGTATTAAATAGCAAGAGTCAGAGGACTACCTAGCAAGGCTAGATCCGAGAAGTATGATGCTTCCTCAAACGGTTGTCAATATTTTATTTAATAACAATTTAATGTGAATAATAAACTAAAATAAATAGGTCATATTGTAATGTAATGATTTTAGTTTCTCATACACATAATACACTAGATTCAATGCTAAATAAAAATGCAATGGTTAAATTATAATTAGAACCAAGGTTTTGTTCAGTTTAGGCAAGTTTGTCAGAGGTTTGGTAAGGGTTTGAGGTTGATTAGTTGACGTCTGGGTTAGTTTTTGGTACGTGGGATTCTTTTTGGTCTGAGAATATGAAATGACATAGAGACTGATGTTGGTATGGGGACTAAACCGATGACGGTCGGGGAACCGACGTTGGTAGGGGAAATAGGTAATAAACTATTGAAAATGGGTTTTTAGGCTCTATCTGTGATTACACAGAGAGTTTGGATATTATGGTTTGTGTTGTAATATGGTTGAGAAGACTTAGGAATACTAATAAGGAGGTTTATAAGGGTGGAAAGGTTTAGGGTGGTTGAATAGTGGGTTGGTGGGAAGAAGGTGATATACGGGTAATGAAAAGAAATAAAATAATGAAAGAAGAAAGAGATCTATACTGGGATAAGCACGAATGATTAAAATTACAGTACTTACTTGGTGTCTTGTAGATCTTATGAGTTGAGATGGTTGATGGTTAATCGGATGAGAGGTGCTTAAGTCTAGTGTCGTGGTAATACAACATGTGTGCTCTCGTGAGTATTCCAATGCTCTGGAAGGAGAAATGGATGCTTTTCTTGCACTGTGGTTGTGTGTGTTCGTCATCTGGATGTAGGAGGGCTTGAAGATTCACACTTGAATGCAATAAGGCTCTAATAACTGAATGACCAACCCGTGTAAAGAGTTGTGAAAGTGTATATAAGGTGACTGATGGCAATTAGGTAACTGGCACCGACCGAGGAAAAACTAGGCATCGGTTAGGGTGAATTAGTCCCTTTTACCAAAAATAGGAAGATCTTCCCAGATTTGGCATGTTTTCCAAGTTGAGTCCACTTAGGGAAGTGGAGTTCTCATTAGAAAAGGTAGGAAGGTCATAGAAGAAGTCCAATTAGGTTTGAGAAGAATTCTTAGTTAGTTAGGTCAAGTGGTGACTCAGCATTGGGAGTGATGACTCAGTGCTGAGAGTGATGACTTGGTCACTGTGAGTTAAATGCCCCTGGAATGGGTCCAGGGTGAGGTGTAATGATGAGGTGGAGGTGTGAGGATGAAATTAACTTAATTAAAATAATTAAATTAATTAATAATGTGAGGATGAATATTAATATGGGATGAAGGGGTCATGATTAGTTAAATGTGTTATGTTAATTAATTGAAGGGGAATAAAGGGAGTGTGACCCAAATTTGGTGTCTACATTTGCCCCTTTTTGTCATGTAGCTTGTATTGATAAGTGACACTGAAAAAAATAGGAAGTTCATGCCCCAGGTATGAGTGAAGATTAGGTTTCCCCAAGTATGGGTGGAGGTGATCCCCCTCAAACCAAGAACTGATGAGGTGTTAAAGGGAGCCTGTGAGTGGTTTGATAAATGGGTAAGTGATGAAAATGAGGGTAAGGTGGTTGTAGATAAGGGTGATTTTGGTCAGGTAATAGGCGGTGGTAGTCTAACACACGCACACGTATAGATTGCGATAAGGTACTAGGGTGAAGAGCTTGCAAACTCTACGTCATCAAAGGTCGATAGGTTTATCCAAACAAGGTTGAAGTGGTTCAGGTATCCAAGGTATAGGATATGGTCCTGAAACACAACTAGGCCAGGTGTAGGAATGGGTAATAGGTTGTGTTCCAAGGTACCAAAGGTATGGTCAGGATAAACATCATGACATTAGGCAAGGTAAGGTCATTAGGCTGAACAACATAGGTAGCATCATCACAAGTTATACTGAGTACAAAAATTTGAATATCACAAAAAGTGAGTGTCTGTCGGGTGAGTTAGGAAAGGTCATTGGTGAGTCCATGTTAGGGGTGAAAATATGCACCAACTGATGGGGAGGTTGGGTGGATAGGTTATAAGGCCATTGAGGGTAAGGGTTGGGCAAAGGGCAAGGTCAACTTTGGGTTAGGAAATGTTCACAGGTGGCAGTTAGGTCAATGGCATCACCCCAGACCGTATCTATGGCAAGGTTCAGGGATGCCCTGAACAAGGCCCACTATTACCAGGATCATCTAGCCACTTGAGGTATTGATGTTCCCTCATATGCCAAGTATAGGTAACACGATACTAGTGACTCACAAGAGGTACTAGGTCATCATGACTGATGCTCAGGTCCCAGCATAGGGGGGTCATCATGGTCAAAGACATGTGGTAAAAATGAAAAAATGTATAATCATTAGATTGGGTGTTAGCTGTTGACCAGGAGGAGGAGATGGGTGAGTGGAAGGAGGGCCTTAGGTGGGGTTGATTGATCATTCATGGATACTTGTATGATGATTTTTTATTTTTATATATATCACTTGCAGGCTAATTGGTAATTGGATGATTTTCTAGGATGAGAGTTATTGAGATAGATTATTTATCCTTGTGTATATATGTATTGATACATAAACATCCTCTTTATATAGTTGATGATGTTTGTTGGATGGATGATGTACTCTTTTTTTATTTCCATTGTTATTTTGCACCATGGAGACTAGGTGAGTTAGGCATGATTGAGTCTAGGTCATTATGGCAAGTTATGCATGGAGTCAGGTATAGGCATGGTTTGGTCAGGTGCAAGCATGGTTTGAGTCAGGTATAGGCATGGTGGAGTCAGGTAATAGGCATCCATAAGGTAATTTCAAGTTACTGAATTATGGAAATAATGTATTGTATGTATGTTGTGGAAAGTATTTCCCCATCAGTATTTGATATCATGAAAATGCTAAATGATTGATGTATGAATATGGTTGATGTTATAAAATGGTAGGTATGTATGTTTTTATGATAGATTAATTTCATGAAGTTTTTGAAGTAAAATGGAAACTAACTAGGGTAGAATGTGAATGATAAAGGGGGAAAATTGGTTAGGGGAAAAAGTGGCCATAGAGCTAACCTCCAAGGGCCCCATGCCCTTGGAGTGCTACCTACATAGCCGGGAGCTCCATTGTGAAAAGGGGCCTCAGGACAATGTAGTTCTCCCATAGGCTAGGGAAGAATATGATAGGGGAGATGAATGGGTCAGTAGGTTTTAGGCATGATTAAGTCTAGGTCATTTAGGCATGGTTGAGTATAGGTTGAATAGGCATGGTTGAGTATAGGTTGAATAGGCATAGTTGAGTATAGGTTGAATAAGCATGGTTGTTGTCTATGTTGAATAGATATGGGTGATTTTGGTGGAAGAGGAATTCCCATAATGTAGGTGTCGAAGGTCTGGTCCTATGAAGGAGGATCAATAAGTAAGAAAAGAGGTGAATGGTAAGAGGATACAAAAATTTTCCTAAGTGGTAAGAACCATTATGAGTCTATCATATCAAAGATTGGCCTATGAATGTAAGACCCTAAAGGTGTTGCATGATTGACTGTTCTAAGGGTGAAGAAGGTCACATGATCATGAAATGTCACATTTGTGGCATGTCCCTTGAGTAGGTATAAGATTAGAAAGGAAATAAGGTGAGGTGAAAGAGGTTGTTTTATCATAACCTTGGTGTGAGACAACATGCCTCTTCTACAAGATACCCAAGATCAAAATAGGCAAGTCCATGATGAAAAAGTTATCTTTTTCTTTTTTCTTTTGTTTTATAGACTGATTGATGCAGGAAGTCTATGTGGGATGAATAGAATATCTCCTTGAGGTCTTCATGAAGCTGATCAATGTGGGAAGCTTCAAAATATTTTTATTTTATTTTTGTAAAAATAGTCTTCTTTTTTGATAGACTATGTATAATATGGCTAGCTTTGTATAGTTTTCCTTCAAGGGAGTAGTCTATTTATAGCAGTAAGATAGAAAGATAGATGTCCTTTTTGAGGGAGTCATCTTTTTTCTAGAATTTTGACTCAAGGAGTTTGAATTTGAAAATCCCATATATTACTTTTGAATTGTTTTTTGGACTTTTAGGTCATGGACAAGACTATAGAGAAGTATAGGCTTATTTTATGAAGACAAAACCATAGCACACAGGGGTTAGCTATGAAAGAGAGGTTTTAAGTGATGAATGACCATGGGATTCCATCTTGAAAAGGATGAAAATTATCCATGAGAATCATGCCATGAGTAGAGTCGTGGTACTCATATTGAAGATAAGGCTGAAAGGTGATGGGTAATCACATGATTCTTGTTTAGTCATTGATCCTTAAAATAGGTAAGTGGAAGGTGAATTTTGCTCAAGGGAAAAGCTTTTAATAGACAAAAGGTGATACATGACTTGATTCAACAATAGAATGGTCAAAGATGCAAGGCATTGAGGGGCTCAGGTTTGGGTTTACCTTCGAGTGAAGATAAACGATAAGCACCTGATCCATAGGCATGAGTAACGATATAGGGTCCAAGCCAATTAGGAGTGAACTTTCCCCATTTACTTTTCTCTCACTTTTGTTACATGTTGATTTTCCTTCAGGACGAGGTCACCAATTGGAAGGTTCATTCTTGGACACGTTTATCATAGGCATGTTTGATACATTTTTGGTAGATTTGGAGGTGATCGAGAGAATTTAGATGACGTTCATCTAATAACTCAAGTTGTGCCAAACAATCCTGGAAAAAATCATCATCGTTGAGCATATCTTTGAGTGAGATATGAAGAGATGGAATTTGGACTTGAGAGGAAAGACAACCTTTGTACCGTAGACCAAAGAGAAAGGTGTGGCAGAAGTTGAGGTGCGAATACTAGTGTGATAAGCCCATAAGGAAAAAGGAATGTGCGTGTGCTAATCCTTACCAGTATCATCAACCACTTTCATAATAATTTTATTTAGAGTTTTGTTAGTGGATTCAGCTTGGCCATTTGTTTGAGGATAATAAGGTGAAGAAAAACTGAGTTGAATGTCCAAAGGCATCACAAAGTTTTCATAGGGTTTTGTTTTTGAATTGTTTTCTATTATCAATGATGAGGCGGTGAGGAACACCAAAGTGAAAAATGATGTGATGGTTGATGAATTCACATATTTTCTCAAATTTTTAGAAATAAGAGGTATGACTTCCACCCATTTAGTGTAATATTTGGTAGTGGTAATAATTCATTGATGACATTGGGAAGAATGAGGGTTGATCTCTTCGACAAGATCCAAACCCCATTGAGAGAAAGGCCAAAGGTCTCGTGTGACCTATAAGGCATGACTAGGGGTGTGATGAAGATTAGCATGTTGCTAAACACTTCACACAACATGCTTGACATAGTCACAACAATCACGGTTTAGGGTTGGCCAGTAATAGCCCAAGCGAAGGATGCACTTAGCGACAGCTAAGCCACTGAAGTGACCCCCACAAATCTCATCGTGAACTTCCTTGATGGTGTATGGAATTTTCAGAACTTGTAAGGCATTGTAAGAGGATACCATGTCAAAGCCACGTTTATAGAGAAGACCACCCATGATGACATAGTGAGAGACACTTTTGAGAAAGGCTTGTTTTCCATTGCAAGTAAGATCTGGAGGAAAAATTGAAAGGGAAAGATAGTCAACAAATTTCTTATACCAAAGGTCAAGTGGGTCAGTTTCAATGTTTCCTACAAGGTTGACATCTCAGATTAGATAAGAAGGTGATTGCAACCTTTGTACTGTGACAAATATTTTTGAGTCGGAGGGTGAAGTGGGGATTTGAGAAGCAAGACAAGTCATGGTGTCCACAAATTTATTAGTGGAACGTGGGGTGGTTTGAAGTTCATAATGGTCAAAGGTAGTCAAAATCATGTCAACATGATGCTTATACTTTTGAATTATCTCGTTATGACACTGGTATATACCATTAACTTGGTTCACAACCAGTTGAGAGTTGCCAAATATATTAATTGATTTAACATCTAAGGCTATGGCAGTTTGAAGACCTAACATGAGTGCTTCATATTCAGAAATATTGTTAGTAAAATCAAAATATAGTTTGAAAGATAGTGGCATAGGCTCACCATCAAGAGGAATGAGGATAAATCCTACACCACCCCCATGCTGACATTTGGAACCATCAAAGAATAAGGTCATCTGGTAAATGGTATCATCCAGGGAGAGGGTAGTGATGGATTCATCAGGGAAATTGAAGTTAGAAGATTGGTTTCTGGAGAGAGGTGTGTCTGTGAGTTGGTCAGCAATGGTTTGTCCTTTGACATATTTTTGATGGATGAATTTGAGATCTAGGTCTACAAGAAGCATGATCCAACATGTAACATGTTGATGTTGGTAGGGCTTAGCGTACATGTAATGTAAGGGGTCAGTATTGGTGACAACAAAGGTTTTTTGGTTGAGTAGGTAATGGAGAAGTTTAGTGGCGACAAAAACTAAGGCTAAGTAGAGTTTTTTAGCGTGAGTATATCTAGTTTTGTAGTCTAAAAGTGTACGACTTATATAATAAACCACTTGCTCCCTATGTTTCTCGTCACGATGAGCGAGCATGACACCCAGGGAATGATTAGTAGCAAAAATGTAAAGGTAAAATGGTTGGTCATCCTTAGGGGGAATGAGCACAGGTGGTTGGAGGAGGTATTGTTTTAAGGTGTCGAAGGATTTGTGGCATTCATCATCCCATTTGAAGGAGACATCCTTTTTGAGAAGATGATGAAATGGATGGCAGCGGTTGGAAAGCTAAGAAATAAAGTGATGAATAGATTGTAACTTACCTTGCAAAATACAAAGTTGATGAAGGTTAGTAGGTGGAGGCATTTCAAGAATAGCCTTGATTTTAGTGGGATCAACTTCAATGCCATGCAAAGAAATGATAAAACCAAGGAGCTTTCTAGAGAGAACAACGTAGACACACTTCTTAGGTTAAAGGTGAATGGAGTATTTGATGAGATGGTCAAAGACAAATTTAAGGACAACAAGGTGCTTAGTCGATGTTTAGATTTGGCAGGAATATTGTCAACATAATCTTCCAATATGTTATGCATGATGTCATGAAAAATATAAGTCATAGCCCACTGATATGTAGCACCAGCGTTTTTAAGGCCAAAGGGCATGACACGATAGTAGAAGGTCCCCCAAGGAGTGATGAAGGTGGTTTTGTGTTGATCTTCTGGGGTGAGTAATATTTGGTTATAACCCAAGAAACCATCCATGAGTGATAGCATCTCATGGGTGGTGGTGAGATCAACTAGTTGGTCAATACTAGGTAGAGGAAAGTCATCTTTGGGGAAAGCTAAGTTAAGGTCATGGAAATCCATGCAAATGCAGAGTCCCCCTGTCACTTTTGTGACAGGAACAATGTTAGAGATCCATTGGGGATAATCAATGGGTAGGATGAAGGAAACCAAAAGAAGGTGTTGGAGTTCTTCTTTGACAAGAAGGAAATGTGAGGATGCATTTTTCACAGCTTCTGTTTCACGGGTTTGGCATCAAGAATGGTTACAATATTGTGGACCACAATGTTTGGGTCAATACCGGGCATATCAGCATAGGACCAAGAAAAAGCATTGTTATGATCCCAGAGGAAAGAAGTGAAATCTTCTTGTTCAACAACATCTAAAGATTGGCCTATTTTTAGAATGTGCGGGTCATTCTGAGTGTGAATATTGATTTCAATGGTCGATTCATTCAACATGGTTTGCATCTCAGAAGGTAATGACTGGTGAATATAATAATCTTCCGCACCAAGGTAGGTGAGAATAGACTCATCATCCTAACATTGAATGATGTTAATAGAAGGTGTATCTTCATTGATCATGTCAGGATATAGGAAGGGAAGAGAAGAGGGAGCCTCACCATCATGCTGATAAGTCAGAGGTCCCAGGGAAATGGTGTTCATGAAAAAAAAGTTAGGAGGAATGGATTTTGGATCCATAGAATTTGTAGGTGAAGGTGGTGAGGTAGGTGAATGGGGTGGGGAATGTTTATCATCCTCAATGAGTTTGACTCGGGCCTTCCTAGAAGGTGGTTTGGAAAATCCAATACCACTGTGGTCTTTATGCTTACGAGTGGTGTAAGGAATGAAAGTATGGTGGCCTTGTTCATAGAAACCAAATCCAAATCCCTTCCAAGCATAATGATGGAGGAAGGTGTGGGAAAAGAAATGGTTGGTGAGAGATTGAAGGTCAGAGGAAAATGGTTGAGTTTGGGAAGGTGGCTTGGGTGAGTAGGTAGAAGCATCAAGTCCCCCATATGTTAAGTTGGTGTGAAGGTGGGGAGGACCATAGGGGAAAACCTCACCTATGTGGTGATCATAATGGGGATGTTGGTGAAGGTTACCATACTCTTGAGGAGTAAGGAATGTGTCAATGTTATAAAGGCGGTACTCCCCTAGAGTGAGGCATTGAAAAACACCTTCTAAGGGATCAGTAGTGGGTATGTGAGTAGTGGGAATGGATGAATCACTGGATAACTAGGAATAAGAAGCATTAGATGTTTGATAATTAGATGGGTTGGCTAATGGGTCAGCTGTAGAAGCTGTGGAAGTAGTGGGAATAGAGGATTTAGTTACATAATATGTAGCGGTAGAAGTGGTGGAGGAGGAAACAGCTGAAGAAGAAGTGGTAGTAGTGGTAGATGCCTTAACTGGTATAAGGACATCATTGGGTTGATACAACATGTTACAGGTCTTGAATGGTGAAGGGTCAGCTGGAATGGTATAGTTGTTCCCTTCATGTTTGAATTTTAAACAATGGTGTAAGGTTGAAGGAACACAACCCATGGAAAGAATCCAAGGTCGGCCAAGTAGCATGTTGTACTAGAATTCCCCCTCTAAGACATAGAATAATTCAGGAATGGCATGGGGGCCTACAAAAATGTGGAGAATGATGGTGCTGAGGGTGGAATTCATGGCATCGTTAAATGAATGCAACATAACTGGGTTATTATGCATGCAATTGGTAGGGATGTGCATTTGGTTGTATGCATGGGAGGAAATGATGTTAATACTGGCACCACCATCGATCATAATGCTTCAAATGCATATATTATCAATGTAGATGGAAATAAATAGGGTGGGTGTCAGGATCATCTGATTAGAGAGGTATAATATCTTCATCAGAGAAAACAAGAGCAACTACTTAATGAGTGGTAGCAGGAGCAGAGGAAGGGGGTAAAGTGGTGAGAGAGGCCACATGGTGAGGAGTGATAATGGATGCAACAGGAATAGGGTCATTAGGTAGAACCTCAATAGATTGCAGGACCTCAATGAGGGCTTGATGATGAGACTTAGAGGTTTGGATAAGGTTGTACAAAGAAATTTTGAGAGGAGACTAATGTAATTGTTTTAAGCATTTTATGATGGGAAACCCCATCAGAAATAGGGTATGTGGGTCCACGGATGGTGATTTTTGGTGCAAGTGTAGATGGAATATTGGGTAAAAGAGTAGCAGATGAGATGGTTATTTTCTCCTTTCCTTTATCCTTCTAGGATCGAGTGGAAATTTGAACCATATTAATTTGTGGTAAAGGATAAAGTGAGTCGTGATAGGTGTAGCGACAGGATGGGAAAAAATATGGTGAGGGCATATACTAGTTTTGTGAAAACAATGCAGCACATTGGAATTTTGGCAGAGGTTTGGCTAGCTCTCTTATGTGGACCATATTGATCTCAAATGTTGGAGGGGGATAAAAGGGTTTTGGAGGTGGAGATGAAGGCCATTGAATAGGTAAGAGATGAGGATGTGTGGTGATAGGTGAAGGTGGAATAGGGTCCTCATCTAAAAGATCATCATCGTCAAATTTTTCTTCGAGAGGACATAGTTGGAGAAGAATAGTCTTAAGATACTTTCATCTTTCCACATCATGCCATAACACACAATGGTAAGTGCAAAAAATGGTATCGTCAAACCCTTTTGGTTTAGGTTTGAGTGGGTCATAAGGTCTAGGTGGAAATGTGATGACAGAGGTTTCCAAAAGGTTAGCTAAGATGTTGGTGTAAGACCCTGCCAATGGATCACAATGTGAAGTAAGTGTGGGTCTAGATGGAAGTGTGGGTGAATTTGGTGGGAGAGGCATCACTGGAGGTGGAATCAGAGGTTGAGTAAGTTTGACCACCTGTTTAGTAGATAGTACGGTTTTAGGTTTGGATTGCACCTTCTTGGGGAAAGATGTAGTAGGTGAACTAGTTTATGAAATTGGTGTAGGTTTAACTACCTCTTTGGAGGGTAGTGGGTTCTTGGGATTTGGTTGCACCTTCTTGGGTAAATGTGAAGAAGAAGTGTGTGATGTAGAAGGGAAGGCAGATGGTAGAAGGGGATGGTTAGCCAAGGAAATAATGGAGGTGAAGGATGTAGTAAGAGGCAATGTGGAAGGTGCTAGTTGAAAATAAGGGAATGGTGTAGGTAATGACTGAGCATACTGGAAGTGGTGTAGGTATAATAGGTAAAAAGGATGTAGGTCATGGTGAAGGCATGTAAGATATGTAGGTAATTTGGGTGCAACATAGGATCATGACAAGGTAAGCTTGTTGTGATTTTTGGTGTAACTCTGGGTAGGATGATTATTTGGCCAAGGTTGATGGGTGGGGACCTAGGATAGATGGAAGTGGTGAAGGTGATATAGGGGTAGTAGGTGAAGCTGATGTATACAACATAAGAGGTATCAGGTCCTCCTCTTAGGTGGGGGAGTAGTCTTTGTGATGGCTTGCGAGAACATGGATAAATCTAGATTGACAAGATGATGACACTAGACTTGATGTTTTGCATGAATCCCAATATGGTAATGGGTATGGACATGGAGGAAGCTATAGGTGAAAGTAAGGTTTTAGGCATAGGAAAGAATTCATTTAATGGTAAATGTTTAGGTGTGGGTGATGGTGATGAAGAAGGGGTTGTTACAACTAGCATGGGCATGGTGGGTTTGATTTTCTAAAAGACCTTTGGATAGATCGTGGAAGTATTAGCAGACAACATCTAAATTTGTGTTGTGACAGGCATTCGAAGATATCCCCAAAGCATGGAATTGTCAACATAATCCAAGCAGTTGGCCAAACATGAGAATGACACCGATGTAGGAGGGATAATGTTGATCTGGTAGTAATCCCTGTAAAGAATGTCTGTGAGACAGGGAAATATTGGCTTCAAACTTTGTGGGTAAAAGAGACGAGAGAAAATCAACAGGATCTTTGAAAGCCAAGGGAGAATTGTCACCAATGGGAAAGAACACTGCTAATATATCCCATGTGGGTAGGGGAGATGGAAATTTAGATGAGGTAAGTTCATATTTTGGAAAATAATAAGGTAAGCAGACTCTCCCGTGGGTTAAAGATTAAGTACTATGGGTTAATCATCAAGTTGAGATGTAAGTGGGGTAACTGAATCGGAAGATGTGGTGGACTTCTCTGTGGGAGAAGGAGAAAATAAGGGAAACTCCTTTGTGAGTAAAGAAGTAGATAAAACAAGTCCCTTTGTGGATGAAGGAGCTTGTGCAAGAATATCCTCGATAGATGGAGTAGGATGAAATTGAGCAGGAAGAGCTGGTATGATGTCAAAAACAGCATAAACCTCACAAACATTACTGTCATTGGTCAAGGTTTCACTAGTTTGGTTAGACGATTGGGTGTGATCTGGGAATGGCTTATTAAAGATGTGAAAGTTATGATTAGTTGGTGCATTAAGATTATTCAAGATGAGATATCCATTATCTAACATTTCTTGGATGATGTTTTTGAAAGTTATACAATTATCGTCGTTATGTCCTCTAACGCGATGATAGTTGCAATAATCATTTTTTTTGTACCATGCAGGCATAGGAAAAGAGGGTTCAAAACTAGTATGTGGTTTGACAGGTGGAAGAGTGACTGGTTTGGCTTTTAGAAGTTTTTCTAAAACTGAAAAGTAGGGTTCTTCTATGGGAGTATATTTTTGTTGCTCCCACTTGAACTGAAAATCATTAACAAGAGAAAGATTGGAAGAAGGCTTTGATTGGTTAGATGGATGAGATGGGCCGAATTTTAAAACTATGCGTTGGAATATCCTTTTTCTTTAGAATAATTATTTTACGGTTTCGAAGAAGAAGAGGTATCATTTGATTTAAATATAGCATTCTTGTTACATAATTGTATCTTCTTCTCTTCAATGGCATGAATTTCAAGTTTTCGGGCCATGGTGAATGCCTCGTCAAATGTGCGGAAGGTTTGAACTTGGATATTTTTTGATATGTTTCTAGCACAAGCTCTGGTGAATAAATCTGTTAACTCAGTCTGAGGAAATATGAATGTGAGTTGGTTCATCAGGCTCTGCCAACGAGTGACAAATTTTTTGATAGGTTTGTCTTCGTATTGGCATGTCATGTATAAGTTATTCATGGTGACCTTCTTGACAATGTTGATAGAAAAGTGGTCTAGAAAATCTTGAGCTACCTGATTGAATGAAAATATGGAATTCCTGGGTAGAGCACTATAGAAATCTAAATTTGGTCATGTCAAGGACACTGGGAATATTTGCAAGAGAAAAGCGTCATCATGATCGATCAGATAATGAACATGTTTAAAAGACCGCAAGTGTTGTTGCGGGCCTTATTTGTCGTTAAATCAGTTGAATTTAGTCATTTCCTAATGGGGATGGTATGGATGAATCGGAATGCATGGGTGAATGGGCTCATTACAAATCTGATCATATGTCAAAGAGTTACGTGAGCCAAAAACAGATGCTTCCAATGTATGCATCTTGTCCATCATCATTTAGATAAGATCATTGGTAGGTTGTGATGATTGGGAACCCCCTATAGTATAAGGGGGTAGATGAGGCGGGTATGACGTGGGTGGCATCCATGTATGTGGTGGTACAAAGTAAAAAAATCATGAGGAAGGAATGTAGGCCAGAATAAATGTAGATGACAAGATTCATGAATAAGCGATAGATGAAATAGGGGGTTGTTGTTGATAAGTGTGGGTAGGTAGAGTGGATGTAAATACTCTCATTGCAATTAGAGGAAGAGACTGGGATGGAGGGGACAATGATTTGGAAGGTAGTATGGGTTGTCATCACCATTGGTGGCTGAGATGATATAGGTATATGAGAGGTGACAGATGCAGATAGACCTACACTCAAGGCGGTTGATAAAGGTATGGTTGACATCGTAGGAGCGATAGACGTCAAAGGCGCAACAGATGTCATAGGTGTGAAAGATATCAATGATGAAAGTTCAAGCTAGTAAACCACATGTGATAAGGTGGAAGAGGGTAAGGCTAAACTAGCAGTAGCTGATGTAGAAATGGGCGTGAGGGTAGAAGGAATGGACACAAAAAAACCGTATACAAGCTATCCTAATGAATCATGGGTAGATGAATGAGTGAGGTAATATTACAGATTGGTGGGTTTTGATCAAGGAGTCTCGCAAACTCCTCATCACCAGTGGGTATGACAAGAGCCTAATTGGGGTCGATAGGTTATGAGATTGAAGGGGGCAATGGGCTATGTAGACACCTGAAGTATGCTTACACTTATCATTTCATCCAATCCATTCAATTAACGACACTTCGTTAATTCCCCATTCTAAACCCCACTCTCGGATTCCCATTCATGACACCTTCTCAGTCGTATTCCTCCTATAATCAACGTATTTGGCTAATATCTCTCTTATTAGCTAAACATTCCTCCTTTTGACCATTCAGAACCTCCCTAGCTCTCTCTAGACCACTTCTATTGGCTTTGTAAGCTATTTATCAATCACAATTAGTTATCTAGACCCCTCCCAACTCTCAATGAATCTCTAATCACTTTATAATCAAGTTTAACTAGCCTAAATCCTAGTTAACTAACCTAAACCAAGCTTAACCTAGCCTAAATCATGTTTATCCTAATCTAATCTAAAATTTCTTTTTCAACTTTAGTACCACATGCACCCAAATTCCAAACTCTTCCATTTGGAAAACTATAAATAGAAGGGTCACCCCTCCCTCTCAACCTTACACCTTCTTTACATAACAAAATCTCTCTCACATTTGGAGATATTGGCATTAGACCTCATTTGCATTAGCCAAGCTAATAGGCATTTGATCTTGGCTATCCTCCATTTTTGAAGCTCCTCCATCTTGCATCCATAACTTCATAGTAGGTTAGTATCAGGGTATGTAACTTGGCCTTGTAGCCATTTTAGAGAGACATATTCACCTCCATTGAAGCAAACAAAAAATCTAATTTGATTGCTCATAGGTTTAACTAGGTTCAATTTATGTTTTAAGTAATCATAGAGTAGTTAGAGATAAAATGATAGTGGTTTAGTTTAAGTCATTCTTGTAGAAGTTATCTTGTTTAGCAATCATCTTGATGTTTATGATAGGTTTAGTTAGATCATGGAACTACTTAGCTAGTTTCTTGTTTATTAACATAACTAATCTTCTCATGCATACATTTGGCATGCCCGGTGGGACAAGAAGTCCCTACTCCATTAATGGAGGCCTCGTTCAAGCTTTTTAAGCCCATTTTTCATCTTTTCAGAAAAAATAGCTTGTTATTTTCTTGTTTCCATTTCTTAAAGGGGCTAAATCATCTTCGTTTATAGTCATTTTATGGGTTAAGGTTAGAAATTATTTTCTTGTACTAACAAATAACCTGTTGGCTTTCAAAAAAAATCATTTCTGTGTTTTTTGCAGGTTTTTCAGGGGGTACACCTATACGTCAAAGAGGGGCACGTCCCCATCAAAACCCTAGCATCCCTGTCAGAACAAGTTTTTACATGTCAGTATGTACTTATCACTAACAAGTTTTCTCTTTGCAAGGATGCACACGTGTCTCCGTCAGTGGGTCAGTGTCTCCGTCTCTCTGGACACTTCTATGTAAATAACCCCACTATGTAAAAAATTAAAACTTTTTGTTTTATACTTGGATGCATCTCCATTGAACCCTAAGCGTCCACGTCGAGTTGCAAGCGTCTCTGTCTCTCTAGTCGTGTCTGTGTTTTTGGTTTACTGTGCATTTTACTAATTTTGTTTTACAGGGGTATCCGTTGAGTTAGGCGTGTCCGCATCAGAACCCTAGCATACCTATCAGAAAATCCCACTTAGGTGTTATCCCCCTTTAGATTTTTACCTTGCATGCATTTGTGTTGGTTAGGCCATGTATCCATTTGTTGGGGGGCGCATGCGTCATTCTGGACGCATAGGTGTCTCTATGTAGTCTGGATTCATTCCTTTTATTTTTAGTGCTCCTTGTTTTGATCATATATTTTGACTCGTTAGCCCATTTTCAAAGTTTGAATAGGCATCGGAAAGAGAATGAAGCATACTTTGCAAGGGAAATTCTAAATGTAAAATACCTTTAGTATAGTTACTTCTATCACAAAAACTCCCAAATTTCCCCAGAGACCTCTAAAAATGCAAAATACTAAAACTGTTAAAGAACTGCTAAAAATATATTTCTAGAATTTTATGATTTTCTTGGTTTTCTAACTTTTGCAGGGTTCTAATAGTGGTTTAAAGGTTTCCTCTTCATTAATTTATTTTTTACTAACTTGTTTAAAAACTTTTGCATCTTCATTTTTTAAATTTTGAAACGTGTATGCTCTTCTCTCGTGCCTTTCTAGGTGATCTTGAGAATCAGAAACGTTTCACCACTTTCTTCATATTTACAAAATGGTTTAATTAGCTTTCAAATTTGGTTAAAAGGAACTCCTTTTTGCATTATACTTAGGAATTTTCCATTTATTTCAAATTTGAGTGAGATACCTTGTTACGTATGCTCTTTCCTTGCATCTTAGGATTGATCTGGGAAATCAAAAAATAACATCTTATCTCCTTTGTATAACATTTTAGAAAATTACTAACCTTGGTATGTAGGACAAAAATCACTTATCAAAGAAATAAATCAAAACCAAATAATAAAAACTCTCTAATACATGTGTTTTCATATAGGTTGCCAAATGGTGTGCTACTTGAAACCACATTTAATATAAACAAGATAAAAACGACACCACTTTCATCACACTATATTGTAGGTTTCGAAAAAGGGTACGTCCCTATCTGCTCAACTGGAACATAACCCCTTTGGCATAACACCTTAAACTACAACAATGGGGGTGGTTCCAGGAACCCTAAAGTAATCCACTACTGTGTAACCTCATGGATGAAACATGAAGCACTCCACTTACCCACTTGACTAGTTTTCCCTTGTGAGTTATCATTACCAGTTTTCTATATATTGCAACCCCAATGAGACTACACGGTGGATGCATTTATTGTCCACTATGCTTCAAGGGGGTAAAGTAAATATGAGATACTCCCAATTTAGTCATTGTAACTTTTTGGGTAAATCGAGCTACTCGCTTAAGACATCTTTATAACACCTAGTTGAGAGAAATTATTAAGTGAGGCCATTCTATCAAGGAGCCCACTTTACTAGTCCATTATCACGTCTTGACCATCATAAAGTAATAAATTATTTGGATTCAGAAGCCTTATTGTTTCAAACATGGTAACAAAATCCATTTAAGATAGATCTAAGTGTGTCTCATCACAAAATTAAATGACGTATCACTTAGCTTGGTTTATTTCTCGCCTTCAGACAAGGTAAAACTCTGCCCAAGTGATGCTTAGTTTATTTTCATATTTTTATCTACACCTTTGCATTCTTATTTCTCATTTGGGGCAAGAAAAGGCATCTTTTAGGAGTGTTTTCATAGATAGTGTTCACCACTTTTTTGTTCTATTTATGCTCATCCATGTTTGCGGCTGAGTTATTAAACGTCTAAATTTTGTGGATGCGTCCTCATATCTTTAATGACCACTTGATCTTGATTTCAAGATCATCATCATAATTTGGATTGATTCATCATTTGATCTCCCCTTTTACGTGTTACCTCGTTTGCATTGTCTCAACACAATTAAGATACTTATATCATGTTTTTTGTAAACATGATCTAAGTATCCACATTATGGCGTTACACTACCCACATTTTAGCACATCCTTAGTATACTTTGACCTGGTTTGATTTCAAACATTGCCCCAAATCTTGAAAGAGTGTCACTTATTTTGTTTGCCTCGTTTCAGATACCACTTTGACTCTAATATCTCGCTTGTCTCGTGAAGCTTGATTAGACGCATGTCCAATTGGCATGGTTATGTGGCTTACATTTGTAAATCTCTCCCTTTTAACATTTTGGCCTTGTTGGTTGTTTAACGCATCATAGTATCCTTTGGTTGGGAGTCACGTCTTACCCTTTGTTAATATTTACTGCCTTGTTCATTTTGAGCTTGACGTAAATGCATTGACATTGTGTTGATCATTTATTTGCATGTCAAACTATCATTTTGCACACATGCATTTGCATAGGGAGTATTTACTTATTGATTGACTTTGTGTTTTACACTTGCGTAAGATTGTTCCTTGTGAATCATTCATTTGGAAACACTTATTGTTCTAGGACAATCCTTTTTTATATCATCGATATTACATCATCACAATGTCTATTTTCCTTGATAACTTCTTTGGAAAATCACGCTCACATATCCATACTTACAAAATGTCTAGTTGGATGTCCATAATGCTTCCCTGAATTGATATGGAGCACTTCCTTCCTTTTGAAGGAGTTCCATCACACTACCTAGGGGGGGGTCTAGACATTTATGCTTAAAGTGACACTAACAATGACTGACTAACACATGGTTTCTCACACTTACTACAATACAGAACCATAGGTTTAGGAATTCAAATCAAAAGATACCCAATTACAACTAAACCTTGTTTGGTTATTCATGCTAGAGGGCCCATTCGGGTACCGTGTTCCCCACCTTCAGCGCATATTCAGTGGTATGGTTTGGACGCTTCTGATCCAAATTATTATTCAAGTTCCCCCCACTCTTCTTCTTCTGATTCAGATCCAAACTACCATTCCAACTCCTAATATTCTTCTAAAGACTTAGATCCCAACTATTGTTTAGATATGCCTAGATCAAATCTTAAATCACAATCCTCCCTTCCTTCGGAAAACCTTTATTCCAAATCACCTCAACGACGTCTTCCTCCTTTTAAGACTCATGTGACTCCAAGTTTTGTTGATCAAACATCCAATTTGGTTCTTGAGTCACGGTCCTCCCTTCCTTCACAGGACCTTTATTCCAAATCACCTCAACAATGTCTTCTTCCTTTGAAGACTTGTGTGGCTCCAAGTTTAGTCGATCGGACATCTGATTCAGTTCTTGAGTCAAGGTCCTCCGTTTCTTCGTAGGACCTCCTTAATCAGTCGTCTCAATGACCTCTTCCTTTGTCGAAGAGTTCCACGACTCAAATTCCCTCTAGTCAATCATCTAACTTTAACTCCTACATCACAACTTAACGAATAGCTATGCGATCCTACTTTCTCAACCTACATCGCATTGTCTTCTAGAAAAGTAACCTAAGTCTGGACTCCAAATCATCCATTCATGAGACACTTACCACCAATCCTATTTTTTCTCTTGAGTCATCTTCTACTGTCAATCAATCTTCTCTTACTTATCGGACCTATTTCTTCTATTCAACCTTCATATGGCCAAAGAAAAACAACCTCTACTAATTTATTTCTCTCATGAATGAAGGAATAATTAGACTACACGATGATATCCCTTTACAGGATTGTAAACAAGGGATTCTTTCTAGAACATGCGATACGCTTGCGTATTGGGGAAAAGAAGTTGATCCATTTCAACAGAACATACAGAAAAATCGTAAGGTCATGGAACTTGATTCTTCTTCTATTCCATCTTCAGCTTCTTCTGACCATGATGAGATGTCAAGGTCTAGCATTGAGCCATGACCTATCTTCTCATTACCAAATCATTCATTATCTATCATCATTCCTCAATCAAAATCTCACCTTGGGTAACCATTGCTAGGTAGCCCATCATCTTCTTCTATCCTTGAGCCACATCCTGGGTAGTCCTCCATTTTCTACTTGTGGGTCACCTTCTAGTAGCCCATTACCTTCTATTCATTAGCCACGTCCTAGTAGCCCTTCATCCTCTTATATCTATGGGACACCTCCGAGTAGTCCCTCCTCATCTATACTTGGGTCACCCCCTAGTATTCCCTCGATATCATCTTCTATTCTTGGGCCATGTCCTAATAGCCCAATTTATTCCCTCTTAGGGCCACATCCTAGTATCCCTTCCTCATCTTCTATCCATGACTCACCTCTAAGTAGCCTAATTTCTTCCATCTTAGGGCCATATTCGTGACAACCCTTCATCATCTCCTATTAGTGGCTCACCTCTTGGTAGCTAATCCTCTTCAATTCTTGGACTATATCCTTTTCATCCATCACGTATTTCTTCTAATCAATGGTTGTGGCAAGCCCAAAGTCATTTCTCACATCGGACTTCTAAATGTCCAATGTTCTCTTTCTTCTCCTTCTCAGGGATCAGACAAGTCATGTGTTAGCTTATAAGAAACCCAAACAGAATTATTAATCAAGCTCAGGTCAAAACTTCTGAGAGAACCAAAAGCTCGTAACAAATTCCAATAACCTCAAAATTGTAAATCAAGCGTGATTCAAAAACGTACATCAATACAACCATTCAAGTATGACACAAAGTGCATAAACGTATAGATAGGAAACTCAAGATACTCGCATGTACAAAATCCATGTTTCAAGATAAATCAGTAATCATTTTGTTGAGTACTGTAGATCACCCTAAAACATGATTACACTTAACATTTCATCTAATTTAACTAATTGATGACACTTTATTAATCAAACACGCTTCTTCGTCCTCCATTCTCAAGGATGCCCATTCATGACACCTTCTCAGTTGGATATTACCTCTTATAGAGTCAACCTGTTTGGATAATATCTCTCTTCCATTAGCTATCAACATTCCTAAAAATTTAGACCATTCAAAACCTCCCTAGTTCATCTGAGAAACCAGTTCTATTGTCAAAGGTAGGCAAAGATCTATCAGTCACAATCAGGTTATTCCAGACCCCTCCCAATGTCTCAATGAGTCTTCTAATCACTTGCTAATCAAGTTCTAACTAGCCTAAATCCTAGTTATTTTCATCCCTTCGATGATACCAAGCTTATCCTAAGCGTACAAGCATGTTTATCCTACATCTATATCTAAAAGTGATCTGTTTGAGCTTTAGTCTCACATGCACCCAAATTGGTAAACCCTCCCAAGTGAAAAACTGACCTAAATAGAAGGGTCACCCCTCCCTCTACAAACACACCTTGTTTACATAACAAAATCTCTGCAAAGACATTTTTGGAGATATTAGCATTAGACACTCATTTGCATTAGTCTTCATCAGCTAATAGGCACTTCTGACCTCCTTGGCTATCAAGCCATCTATTGAAGATCCTAACCCCTCTTGTCAGAAAATAGACTTCATAGTAGGTTGGTCAGAAAGAAAGGGTATCTAACTTGGCCTTGTAGCCAATTTTAGAGAGACCTCTTCACCTCCATTGAAGAAAACAACAAATCTGATATATTGACTCTGCTCATATGGTTTAACTAGGTTCCAATGTATGTCTATCAGGGCTAATGGACACCTAGAGTAGTTAGAGATAAAATGATAGTGTTTTAGTTTAATTCATTATTGTAGAGAAGTTATCTCCGTTTAGCACTCATCTTGATGTTTATGCCTAGGTTTAGTTAGATCATGGAACTACTGTACGGCTAGTCCTTCCTTTGTTTATTCACACATCAACTAATGCCTTCTCATGCATATCAAGTCATGAGCTACACCTTGATCATCGAGACCGGAGATAACATGACTTCTTGATAAACAATCACACTAATCTACCTTATCAAGATGAAATTACAATTCCATCGTTGCACACACTGGATCTTACCACATGGAGTAGGCATGATTAGTATCGGTCCCAAGTGTCTTTCCAAAAACTTATTAAAAATCTTGCTTTAATCCCAAAACAATGTCAAAAATGACAAAAAAACTTTGAGCTAAACAAAACAAAAATCAAAGGCTACAAAGATCAAACATTGCACATTATTCTTCTACTTCATTCAGTACATCCATGTGTATAAGATTAATTCTTTCCTCCCTTATGTATTCTTCTGACACTGTCTGTCCTACCATTTTCATAAAAAACGATGTTATCTCCTGGTTAGCCTTTCTCATCATGTGATTTTAGGCCAACATTTACGCTATATGGTATCTTTTGTCCTTCCCAACACTTGGTCTTTCATCACCTTGGTGAAATTATCCAGAATGGGACTTGGGTTTTTCTTAAATATCCTATCACAGTGTCAACATCTCAATACTCCCACCTAATTATTGCAAAGAACTTTTGGATCATCACCTTTGTTGTACACACGTAGACATTATGTCCTTCATCACAATAACTTCCACCTCCTATCGCATCAGGGACATCTATGGTTCTTAACCCCTGTCCAAATACAGAGATTTGAAATAATTTTTCAAAAATCATAAAAAGACATTCAAATATCAATCAATCAAAAGCTAAAAGCTATAAGAAAATCATTCCTACAAAATGTGATATCTTTAGTTCTCACCTATGGGGTCATGTTCGCAACAATCGTGGATCATCTTGGGCGATGGACACATGATTGGAAAGCTAGGATGCTTAAATCGTTTGCAATTTGAATCACAATGAGTATCTCCATCGAGGCTACTGGATGCTTGGCTGGAAGTGGAGCACATTGCGTATGGCTATCCTTCCACCAGTGTCATTCTGTTAAATCACCTATCAAATTGTATCATTCCTACACATTGGCTAGGCACCATCCTCAACTTGTTGTCTATTAAATCTTACTTTCAAGAGTCATAACTTAAGCTTCCATGTGCACACACATGGCTCGTATCTATGAGAAAAATAGGATTAGCTATGTTTACTTTCAAGTATTGCATTGCATTATGGACCTTGCATGGAGTTAGACATCTTACTCTAATTTCTTGTATCTTGTCATTACATGATTTGTACCTGTTGGCTGGATTTGGTGTTCTTAACAATCGTGAGATTTGATTCTATATGGCTACATTCATATCATTCTACATCATTCTTCATACTTCATTCAGAAGGATCCATGATGTATGAAGATCCTTAACAATGTTTTTTCAAATAAAGTTGTTTAAAAGGACACCTTTGATGGATGTTTCAGCAAAAACAATCTTCCTCCTACTCCTTTCTATTTCATATCCCTTTTAGGCTAACTTACACTGTAGGGCTATTCTTGCTCCTTGCTATTCACTTTTTGTCATCTAGTTTACGTTCATCAATCGAGTTGTTCCATCACCCTATCAATAATCGAGCCTTGGCATCCTCCATTCTACATGTGAAGAGTTTTCCTTTGAATAATCCCTTACCTAATTTCTACTGGGGTATTTTTGCATCTTCACCTTTCTCATACAACATGTGGCCTTATGACGCTTGTATATCCCATCTCATCGCTAGGGGAACATGTAGACAACTGAAGTATCCTTGCACTTAGCATGTACATAGTTTCAGAAAAATTTCAAAATCACAAAGGCAACATGCTTAAATATGTTTTAGAAAAATTCTATGGCAATCATAAATCATCCTACAAGATCATTGGTAGGTCTCTGATGGTTCTGCAACCCCCTATAGTCATAAGTGCGTAGACTCGTAGATGGGTCTTAATCGTATCTGGCATCCAACAAAATCTAGGTTGCTTGCTATGTATGTACTTCTTGGTTGATCAAGTGTTTGGTACTGTTTCATAGTGCACAAAGCTTTTTCATTGAACCCAAGTGTCCTCCGTTATTCCCTACAGGGGTATCCTTGGTGATAAGTGTGGGCACCGTCATTAACCCTGGATCGTTAATAATCACATTGAGGTCGTAGACTGAAGATACTACGGGATAACAAAAACATTACATTATGTTTCTTTGTTAGTTTAGCTTGTTTACTCATCATTGGTGGTTGCAGATGCATATATGTACGTATGAGAGGTGGAAGTTAGGCATCTTTTACCTACACTCATATTGCGGTTGCATAAAGGTATGGTTGACATCGGAGTTGAGTGTTTTTGACGTCAAATGTGAAATTTGTTCGTCATATGGATTTTCATGTTATACTACACTTGATGATTCAAGATCAAGTTTTTTAACCACAGGACCGATAAGATGGAAGATATTCCCTCTTCCTCATACTCCTTTTTCTTCTATACCCCCTTTGTTCTTCTTCACACTATTCTTTCTTATATTCTCTTTCTTTCACCTTTTTGATTGTCAATCAAGTTCTTCTATCACCCCATCAACAATCGAGGGGAGATATTCCATTACAGACTCATGGGGTTGTTATTCTATCAGTCTCGCAAAATTTTCATCACCAGTGTTTATGCCTATCTACTTTCTTTGAAGTGACATCGCTTATGCCACCTCAAAGAGGGGCAAATCTAGACACCTAAAACATGCCTATACTTAGCATTTCATCCAATTCAACCAATTGACGACATTTTGTTAATTCCCCATTCTTTGCTCCATTCTCGGATGCCCATTCACAACACTCTTTCAGACGTATTCCTCCTATAATCAACTTATTTGGCTAATATCTCTCTTATTAGCTAAACATTTCTTTTTTCAACTATTCAAAACCTCCCTAGTTCTCTCTAGACCACTTCTATTGTCTTTGTAGGCTATCTATCAGTCATAATTGGTTATCTAGACCCCTCCCAATTCTCAATGAGTCTTTAATCACTAGTTAATCCTGTTTAACTAGCCTAAATCCTATTTAAATCGCCTAAACCAATCTTAACCTAGCCTAAAGCATGTTTATCCTAATCTAATCTAAAAGTGCTTTTTGAGACATTAGTCCCACATGCACCCAAAGTTCCAACACTCCTCTCATTTGGAAATCTATAAATAGAAGGGTCACCCCTCCCTCTCAAACTTACACGACTTCTTTACATCACAAGTTCTTCTCTCTCATATTTGGAGATATTGGCATTAGACCTTAATTGCATTAGCTAAGATAATAGACATTTGATCTTGGCTATCATCCATTGTTAAACTCCTCCATCTTGCATCCATAAATTCATAGTAGGTTAGTAAGAGGGTATCTAACTTGGCCCTGTAGCCATTTTAGAGAGACCTCTTCACCTCCATTGAAGAAAACAACAAATCTAATTTGATTTCTCATTGGTTTAACTAGGCTCAATTTATGTTTTAAGTAATCATAGAGTAGTTAGAGATAAAATGATAGTGTTTTAGTTTAAATCATTATTGTAGAAATTATCTTATTTAGCACTCATCTTGATGTTTATGATAGGTTTAGTTAGATCATGGAACTACTTAGCTAGTTTCTTGTTTATTAACATAACTAATCTTCTCATGCACACAAGATAGGTGGGAGAAAATAGCAGCTAGTATGAAACACGAGAGTGTTAGCTTGTTTACAAGTCAAAACCATGTGACTGACGATAGAATGGGTATTCTGAGCTTCGTTGATGATGTAGAAACATAGAAGTAATGGGGAAGAATCATTCTAAAATGAGTGATTAGATCATTGTTCTGATTGGAAAATTAGAACATAGAGACCGACGTCTATTTGTGTAAGCGATACCAGTATGATGGTAACCACTTCTGGTCGGATCAGGCTGATATCAGTTACTATGAAAAATAAGAGACTCAAAGATCTAGAAATGAAAGGTAAAAATGGGTCAACCTGGACTTTAAAGATGATATCAGAGACCCAAAAGTGTGATAAAATGGAAGAAAAAGACACGAAAAGAACAGAAAGGTGGAGAATACTATTTTTGTAAAATAACCAAAAAAGCATATAACTGATTTCGGTCAGGTTAATGATGGCGGTCGGTGGACTGATATCGGTTACTATGAAATCTAGGAAGAGAAGAAAAAATGAAGTTTTAGTGATTTAAATCAACTAAAAGGGCCAACCCAGAGATTGAGTATGGATATGAGGAGTCCTAACAAACCCAGAATAAAACTCTAATACACTAGTCCTGATGTGGGGCGTAAAATGATAAGAAAGAATGAAGAAATGTAACTCATACCTCAAAATGCAAGCAGACAAAAAGCTAACAAACATGAAATCCTAATTTGTAGATTTTATGTTATGGCTTAAGCCATTTAATACTGACTGTAAGTAGGATATAATTTTTGGTTAACAAAGTTTCCCTATAAAAATCTGACAACTATGATTGGTTTCAGGTAAGTTTTGGCATGGAAAATCCTTCTCTGAGATGATGACTAGACAGAGAAACTAATTGGAGCCCATTTTTAATCCTCTAATCGTGTGAATGTTGAAAGCTTCTTCCGGGAAAGATGTTGTTCTCACATAGGCATGTATGAAGGTCCACATGTATAGTGGACAGAAAATTAAGTGAGTCCACATGTGGTGGCAAAAACAAAAGACAAGCATTAAAAAATGTGAAGGGGTCTTAAATGTATTGTTTACTTTCAACCCTAGTTTTGGAGGACCTAGAGGCATAATTTGGCCATGGTGTAAAAATGAAAGTTGCTCAAAATTCCACAAGGATTTAAAATATGTTATTTTTTTCATGTAATTCTTAGTAAGCTTCATTTTTAGGTACATTTATAGCAAATTTTTAGGAGGATCACATTACGAAGACACTGTAGGGGCCTTAGATGGGCTTCAAAATGGTTTCTAGTGATTGCAGAGTTCCATGAGGTATGGTATCAGCCCATTTTCATGTTTTGTGATTTATTTTTCATTATTGAAGAGTTATTATACTTCATTGTATGTTAAATAGATCGATTTTCTTTTCAAGATTTTGGAGACGTGGCCGTATTGGGGTGAACTTCATTATCATTTCTGTGTTGTGGATGCTTTTATTTATATTTTGATGAATCTTTTTTATGAGATGAAATCAGTTATAGATATGATTAATTGTTCATCAATTATAATGCGAAAATGGATTTAGGATTTCATTTCAGTATCCATAATCCACAACGGAATGAGGTATGCACAATTCAGTGTTGTGATTGAAAAATCAAACTGAGGTGCAGGTTTTTAAGGGAATTAATCAGTTTTTGGGAGTAATTGAAACTCGTAAAATTGATGTTGAGTTCCTATATCCTTGTGAACGGTTCAAGTTTGAAAATTATAACCCCCATTTTCAGATCACCAAAAAAAAGTAACACACAAATGGAACAAGGAACAATCCCAAGCACAAGACTCTCCTGCAAAGGAAATATCCAAGGAACAAATGTAAGCATCATTTCTACTATGCATATGTTGTCATGCATTTTTTCAAGCCCAAAACTTCAAAAATTGAGCCATGAAAACTAAGCCAAATGTGAAAACATGCTCCAAATCCTCATAAACCCCTCTCCTGGTTAGTTTACCTTCTATTTTATGATCATCCTAGTCTTGTACATCCTTCTAATAGATGGAATAAACATGTGCAAGTTTTTTAAATGATGTGACAAGGTCAATTGTTTCATCTGACAAAGTACAATAGAAGACTAGTTCTCAGACAGGCTTAGAAAGGATAATTTTAACCAGTCTCAAGGAATGTGTACATCCTCTGAGAAGGTTTCAAAATATCACAATTATCTAGAGATGGTATTGGCTAGTTTTTTGTAGTCACAAAATCATGCACTTTAGATATTATTTAATCTCGGTTTCATACTACTATTTAGAAGGTTCCTAAGTGAAGAAACTATTAATTAACCCTTGTCTTTTGGTCAAATTATTTTATTTTACTTCTTCTTTCCCAACATGTTACACCCACATGCCCAGTCATCTTTTGTCACTTCATGTTATTTTATCCTCAACCGGGGTGACCAAATTAATACTAGGGCACCCTGGTCCCACCATGGGTGCCCTGATCCTTCTTGAACTTTCTCGCCACTTTTTGGGATCTTTCTAGTTGTTTTGAATTCTTATCTTTTTAGTGGTCGGCAATTTTAGGTTTAATTACGAAATTAGATCAAGAGAAGCCTATAAATATAAATTTATGAGACCATAATGAGGGAGCTAGCACTAATCACTACTATCATGCATCTAGAGTTTTAGCCATCTATTACATTGGAGATCACTTGCATCTACATAGCTCTAAAAGGCACAAGGCTAGGACATCTGCATCACACACTTCATAGGGGGAGGGATTCTATTCTATTCCATGCACACATACTATTACATTTTTTGCATTTATTTATTGCTTACTACTTCACAAAGTATGACTGACACAAGAGCACCTAGGGCACATTATGCACACACTCACTAGAACTACATTTGGGTCCAAAATTTAGTGCAATGCTCAGTTAGTAAGCCCATTATTTTGGTAGGTGCGGTCATTCTGACCCATTCATTTACATTTTTCTTTTTTAGGGTTTTGATACTTCTTTTGGTCTTTTGTAGGTCTTTTAATCATCTTGGACCGTTGGTGACATCTAATATAGGGAAGCGAATTTTATGCAACACATAGTGATGGTTTTGGACCACCTCCCAGCCCTATGAAATTTAGTCCCATATCTTCTACACAGACCAGGGTGCTCATTTTTCTAACCAAAGCACTCATAGGCACCCCAGTCCCTCTCCAGACACTCCTGTTTAGGTAGACAGTCTAGATACATCATTTTCGATACTTATGCATAGTTGTTCATGCTTCTAGATTCTCCAAACACCTCTACGACATAGTCCAATAAGCTTCTATAATCAACTAAGTTCTTTCAACTTCCCTCTTGCACATTAGGGTTAGCATTTCCTTTTTCATAGTTGTTTAGGTCATCTTTATATTTATTTACAACATCTATTTACTTTATTTACAGTTGTTCATAGCTTAGATAAACTACACCCACATTCCTTATTTTTAGTTAATCATTTTGAATGTGTTGGAAATGATTTAGGAAAATTTAAGAAATTTTTGGTGGTTTAGGGACAATTTGTGTCAAAGCAGGTTTTTCAGGTGTAAGGAATGAATGGACAAAATATGAACTTGAACTTATCTAAATGATTTTGGGAGCTAAGTAAGGATTTATAATTCAATAAAATATAAAATATAATTCTAGATTAATTATCTACATATTGTAAGAATCATATTTGATCCAACACTTGATATGGTTCTTGAAAAATTTTAATCTTTACAGGCACACCCCATTGTCCTGAAGAAAAAGGAGCCAATTTTTGGAGTAAAAATAAGAATTATGTTCTAAAACATATTACATTGATCTTATAAAGTATCTTTGAGTCATAATAATATTAAATTTCATCCCAAAAGACCTTTCCAAGCTCAGGGAATGAAGTTTTCAAATCCTCTCTAGTGTAGAGCATGTTGATCCCATACTTAGTGAAACTTTTTACTGCCAGATGTTAGATCCTTTCTCAAACATATTACATTGATCTTATAAAGTATCTTGGAGTCATAATAATATTAAATTTCATCTCAAAATACCTTTCCAAGCTCAGGGAATGAAGTTTTCAAATCCTCTCTAGTGTAGAGCATGTTGATCCCATACTTAGTGAAATTTTTTACTGCCACATGTTAGATCCTTTCTCAATGGCACTATTTTATGTCCCTCTTATCCCTTTCCCAAGGTGAAATGGGTGGATGTTTTCCATGAGCAATCCCCTTATCTCATACCCCATATGAACCTCCTTAGCTTGGTGGAGTGCTTAACTAGCTAAGCTCATCTCCCTGACACTACACCAAATTTTTCCAAGTGTCATCATCCTAATCAAAGTTCCATTTTTTCATTATTTTCCCTTTTTCCAAAGGGACATAGGGGTCATAAAATTTAACCCATGAGAAATTTCCTTCTGAGGTTCTTCATGTGACCATCTTTCAGCCCCCTGGGAGCTTGACTGACTAAACCCCTCATCTGCACATTATACCTGATCCTACCACTTGTCACCATTTTTCTCAAAGAAATTTTGTTTTCCCTATTCTCCCTTTCACTAAGGGGATAGAGGGCACATAAAATTATTCCCATGATAAATAACCCTCATTTGGTTCCTCATGTGATCTCCCTCATGCTCTGTTGGTGTTTTCTTAGCTTTTACATCTTGTGCACACTTCACCACTAGATGCCAAGTGTCATGATCCTATTCAAAGTGCCCCTTTTGTCCCTTGTGTTCCCTTACTCCATTAAAATTGGTTTTTAAATCTATATAAATCAACACAAGTTCATATCCAACTTGGGATCAAACCACAGCTAACACGAAAATCTGATTTAACAAAAATAACTTTTTGTATAAACCCTAATATTGCATAGTAACTAAAGTAAACTATGATAAGAAACTATTGGAATATAGATGACACAAGAAATAATCTATATAAATATGAATTCCTAAGTACAAGAGAGGGAAAGAATGACTTAGCTGATTTCACGTTATTCCTGGAACTGATCTAGACTGAAAAACTGATGAATAAGAAGGGAAGAATGTCACAACTGTGCACAAAAAAATTTTAAACTATCAAATGAAGTCACACCAGAGCACCTAGATTGGGGCGGGGGGGCCTAGACACTAGATACCTTTGTTAGGCACCTGTGACTACTTAGTTTTTTCGTTGTCACAAAATGGTCATTGGTAATCATTATTGGTCGTCTGTATGATACACCTTGATCACAGAAGTCACTTGTAACCTGCAAAGATATGTTGACCTGCAAAACCCTCAAACTACATCAAATCCAAAAAATAAAATATGCAATATGGGGAGTGAAACTGACCCCGACGATCATATGACTAGGTGAACTTATGACTGATCATTTCACTACATCTCAGACTCTATGTAGTCCTTGTGTGATAGAATCGTTCCCTAAGAATCCCTTGTGCAAGTGCACGTGATAGCAGGTGATAGCTAGATGTACCAATGTAAATATATGTGTGGATGGAAAAATGAACTTCCCCTTCCCATGAAGTGTATGCAAAACATGCAGTCCCTTGTCCCTTGTATGAGCGTTAGATGGATGTCTTTGATGCTCTTAGATTCCTTTAGATGTAACCTTAGGTGATGATAATAGATGCTTAGATCTTGGTACTTTATTTTGGTCACATAACTTTATATTTATACGATTCCCTTGGTTGAATTTCATTATTGACAACTAGAAGGCCAACCCATAAAAAAATAATATGCCAAAAGGATAAAAGAGACCCAAAAGAAGTGAGTAAGATAGAAAAGGGTCAAGGGTAGCTCTAAGTATGAGGGCACTTTGGCACTGACATTCTATCAAGGCACTAGTGTCCAGAGTCATAAAATATAAGCAAGTGAAATATTGACTAGGTTGTATGGTGTGTAAGACCACATATTAAATGAGAAACATAGACAAAAGGCCAAAGATAACAATTAATTACTAGTTTTCTCTCTTAGGAATCATATGGATGCAAGTATGCTTTTAGGACATATAGATGTACCCAAATGCATGATTTTGTGTCTACATTTTCCCCTAGTTTATGTTGTTGAGTGAATACTCAATGACATAGAGTAGATAAGATATGTGTACCTAATAACCATGTAGAATGTGATGGTGATAATGTATGGAGGAGATAAGTGAAAGCGTGAAGTGATAAAAGATGAAGTGTGGAAGCTAAGAAAGAGGAAGTGACCCTAGGGGTGAAGCGTATTACATTGTACCATGTTATACCTATTGGTGTGTTTGATGTAGGGTTGCTTCTTGTTACGTATTAAGGCCAGACCTGTAAAATAAGAGTCAAAGATTAGTCAAAGCCATGTATAATGAAAACTCTTGTAAAATTATATAAATGTTTGTAAAAAATTGTAAAACGAAAGTGTTCACCTAATCTGTGAAGAGTGAGAAGGATATAAAGTTTCCTACAATGTTGTAGAAAGGTGATTTTTTTGGGCGATATCACATCAAGTGAGTTTTTTAGGTGATCTCACACCACGAAAAAAGAGTGTTAGGGAAAGAGGTCTAGTTTTACTCTCCTTCCATGACTGCTTCTTGAATTATAAACCATTGTATATGGTGTGATCCGTGTTTAGTTTTGATTTGTATTGTATTAGTTTTGTATTTGTTCCATAGAGAAATGGAGAAAGAACACATTCTTCTTGCTAGAGGATTGTTCCTATACTATGAAAAAATGATCTGTAAATTGCTAGAAATTGTGTTGATCTAATTAAGTATTTTTATATGCCCCCAGGATATAGGCACCCAAAAGAGGTCAGAATCACTTAGCCACTAGTGTTTATAGTAAAGCACTAGTGTTTGTGCTGAACTGAGGACCCAAGTTAGAGTCTGGGCTATTTTTGTTACTGGAGCTTATTTTGTTCATGTGTTGAACTGTATTGTGTTATAGCTCTGATTTTTTGTATGTGGTGACTGATTCACCCTATGCATGCCCCCATCATTTGGGGTGCATATGATGTTGCTAGGAGAATGCAGCCCAAATATATGACCTGATGTTGACATGAAATTGTATCACTGCAAGGGAGGTAATATTCATGGTAGAAACCAAGTCACACGAAAACAAAGTGGCTAGATATATGTGTTAGTAGAAAAGGAAGCAAGCATATCATAGAAAAGTAGTGAAACAAGAAAATTTGCATACAAGAGAGACCACGAAAAGTAGGTTTCTTACATGGGACATCACTCACAATGTCACAATAAAATCAAGGTCGAAGCGGCCAAAATCATATAGTGTGCATACAAGACAAAGAGCATAGCCCACACACAATGGCATATAATAGAAAATAATGGAAAACAGTAGCAAGAAAAGAGTAACAGATAACCATGGTGGCAAAAATTTCTTGTAAAACAAATGCTACATATGGAGCACCTATTAGCATGTTAGAAATATAAAGAGTATGTCAAAGCATGTATAAATCAATGGAAATAAGTCTCTAGTAGGAATAGGAAGTAGTAAATAATGGAAAAATAACATCTGTAATGTGTGAGAAAGTATATGCCCCCAAGATCCTCGATGGGATTGGTAAGAGGTACAGTGTCAAGAATCATTGCAACTTGTAAGGATCTGTAAGAAGTCTACATTAAATACTACATAACAAGTGAATGCACATGTGTATATAACAATGATAATGACATATTGGATATCCATCTAACATAGTAAGCAAAGTGAAACATGTAACTAGTATAGGCAAGCAATAGTATGTGCAACCAAGATATGCAGTATGTTGTGTATGAGTGATATGGAATGGTATGAAGTGTGAATTTGATAGGAGCAATGTGCCCCCCAAATAATTTGTAGGAGATGAGGTTCATTTATAGAATACCCCTCAACAAATAATGGACCATAAAACAAGAGTGTGGCATCGGGAAGTGGTTTGAAATGTGCAATAGAAATATAGATCATGAAGCACAAATCATGAAGTGTAGAAGAGGTGTGAGGTTCATTTCACATTTATACCCTCAATAGTCAAGTATGAACCATGGACCTAGAGTGTGTCATAGGGTAGTATGATGTGTGAGAATTGAATACTAGAAAGATGTATCGTGAAGAATAGAGCGTGAATTGTGTAGTATTTGAGGTTTATGGATGTAGTATACCCTCAATAGTAAAGTGTGAACCGTAGATCAAGAGTGCGTCATAGGGTAATAATGATACAAGTTGTGTATCAATTTGGGTAATATTAATGCTTAGAAATAGTAATTATGAAGCACCAAGTGTAATAGTAGAAATGAGAGACACCTAATAATGACAGAAGGGGGCATAATGAGCATGATTCCCCCTAAGTGTATGATGTAGAGAAGAATCAAGTAACATCACCTAAGATATAATCATTGTCATGGTTGAAGCTAAATGAATAAGTTTCAGAGACCTGGTAAGTAATAGTATGGCGTTGATCATGTAAAGATCCATTATGGCGTAAATTGTACATGCCCATTGTGTATTCTTCATCAATGGGATGCGCAATAGCAGAAAAAAGTGGAGTAGGTAATGCATTCATGAACTAATCAAATCATGTTATCATGAGAGAGGAAAGAGAGAACACATGAGGACACAATAAATTATTTGGGAAACCCAATAAGGGATAAAATCCACAGTGATCAAAGAAATATCAAGAACAAATGTTCTACAACAATGACAATGATCATGAAGTACCTGCTTCAGTTTTGAAGCACCCACTTGAATTCAAAACCAAGCACCTACTTGATTGAATTTACAATCACCTACTTGCAATGAAAGCACCCACTTCCAAATTGATGAGCTACAACTCATACTTTCATCAAATAATTTTGATCACCTTCTCCTTATTTTTTTACATCAACATCTTGTGATCTCAGTTTCAACTCTTGTTCATCATCTTTTCACCTATCTCAAAAATGAGTGTACACACATTATTTTCTCTGTAGCAAGAATATTCAAACTCATCAAATTAAGCTTTATAATCAACCATCATACTCATACATATTAATATTCATCTTCATATTCAAACGCTTTCCATCTAACTCCCTTAACTACATACAAAAGGTGATTGTTTATATTCTAAACTGCCTCTATTTTTTCTTTTAAGTACTTCTAACAGTTTTCAGTCTTGTCTTTTGATCTATAGGATTTTGTAAGATGTGAGGGAATATTTTCAAATCTCTGACATCCGTACATAGCATATAATATTCCATTCGGACCTCTAAAACAAGCTTATAATGGTTTATGTAACTCTTGACCCTTCCTTCACCAAATAAACACTTGTCTTCTAGTGCAACAACTTATTTGTCAAAAGTTTGGACATTACATAATCTTCTAATACATTAGCACTACCTCCTTTTTGTACCTCATTCTTCTACCTACATCATTTGTCTCACATTCTTCATTTGAGTCACATAGGAAAGATAGGTGCAAGAATTGATCATCATAGTTTTCTCATGAAGACTAATCATACATATAAGATCAAGTTGAACTTATGAATAGGATATGAGGACTTTATAAGGCTCTCATTTATAATTCAAGTCTTTGAAGATCAAGGAAGAAGAGATAGAACCTCTTGATCATTGTTACTTCACATTTTCCTGCTCACATTCATGGGCCACACTATCTCATTCAACCAATAGCATGACACTCCACCAAGGATGGGAAATTAACATCTACACAGCTTGAGGATTATGAAAAAGGATCACATTATCATTCACCATGCATGAGAGATCAATTCATTACAACACTATTCCATTACACAAGCTCTAAGACTGGACACACACTATTTTTCTCTAAACAGTCTTACAAGATTGAGAAATTTGAAGAAAACATGTTCATTCTTAGTTAATCATGATTGTAAAAACATATTTCAAGGACAATATGAGCATTATGAAACTTTTTGGGACCACTTTTTTGTCTAAGAGCATGTCAGTAGGATCAAACAAACTAGTTTTCTCAAACTTGTGCATAAAGAGGGTTTTGTCACATCAAACCCTAGCATGATGTTTGAAGGCTCAAACCACCTTTTCATTCACTATTATTCAAATGTGATTGAATGATGACTTCACTAGGAACTTTTACAACATTACCAAGGGCTTTAATGCATGATTTATTGAGAGAAATTTACTTGTTCAACTCAGGTCATTAGCCTTCTTGAACATACTAGTATGACAGTTGGAAATCAACAGGTTTGAGACCTAAAATTACTTCATAAGAGCATGAATTTGACTTTATCAAATCATCCTAGGATTTTATCAGGTGTGCATAACCTTATTATGCTCCAAAATCATGTTTACACATGAACACTTCCTCAAAACCACCATGATTGGTCATAGTATGCAAAGTACTAGAGCGGTACACAAAATAAATACATCTTCAATTTTGGTTTTCTTCACACACCTTGCTCAAGAAACTTCATGATCATTTTAAGGATATCATAATCTATCTATACCATTTAAGTTTTCTTCACGAAGCACCCGGCGTACACTTGTACCTACAAATTTAATCAAAACTAGTCCTTTTCTGTATGGTACAGTCAGTCCTGTAGATGCAAAAATGGTTTTTCATGACCCCTAGAGAGTCCTTTGAATGTATAAAGAATAAAATGAACTTTCCCAATGCATTTTATGTCCACACTTTTCATATTTCTTCTATCGCTCAAAGAGAGAGTTATGGATGACATGAAACCAACATAGAAAAATGGTTAGAACTTTTTCATTTCACCATCTTTTAACTTCAAAAATTTTGCATTAAATTGTTATTCTAATTTCCCCCAAAAAAGTATATTATGACTTAGCTAAATATTCCCTATCAATTCATCACAAATGCTAAGAGGTTGAGGTGCTCATTTTGGCCTTCTCAAAAACTCGGTCTTGAGGAATTATTCTATATAATATTGATTTTCACTTTCTGACCCTGAATTTTTTCTCACACCATCATGACACATTTCTCTACCATGTCCTATGGTTTATTTTTCATGGTGCACCCTTAAAATTTCTATTTCATCTCATTTGTTTGTGAATACTAGTCATGTTCTCAAGCCCTCATTTGTACTAACTCCCCTTCAAGCTCCAAAACACTTGTATACCGACCTTTGGCACCTTAAACATCGATTGTATAGTCCTCTCACACATATCACCACCTTGGAGTACCTTATCTCACCTACAAAACATTTCTCACCATGACCTGTTGGGTATAGGCCTTTATACTACGCCTAGTTTAGCTTGTTTTCCACTTTGAACACTAAATGTGACCTGATGAGCACTAAGTGACCACTCTCACACCTCTAAGACACCTTAAATGATACTTTGGACACATTTTTCCTCCACACCAAACACCAAGAGGTTTTGCAATCTCACTCTACCTTGAGATTATGAGACACACCTAAGAAATGCATCAACATACTCCTAGACCAACCACTATTTAACCCTTGGAGACACTTAAAGAGAAGTGAGACACACAATTCTAACTTAAGAAGCATGATATAGACCCTAATGAAGACACAAGGATAACTCAATGATCATACTTGAATCCTTGAGTACTGATGAACTCATGCCACCATAATGACTCCATATTAAAACCTTGAACCAATGACAAGACCTTGAAACAAAATAAGAGACACTACAATACAAGACACACTTCACTAAGAACTCATGAAGAGTGACATGCCTGCTTAAGCTCATGCTCAAGCATGTTTTACATCATTGAAAACTTTTTCAAAATATGAACAAATAATAAATACATGTGGGAAGTGGTGAAAAGTGATTACCAACACCACTTATACTATTCTAAGCTAATGAGGTGTTCACAAAAAAAACCTAGTATAGTTAAACTAACCTAAGTCAATTTAATATCATTTCACATATAATATTGCACCAACAAGATGAATATGTTAATGTACACAAAAAATTTACAAAATTATGAATATTTATGTTTTTCAAAAATTGCATTAAAAAGGGTGTATATTCATCCCTTTGAAGAGGAGGTGGTGTTATTCTTCCGTATTTTTCTTAAAGCACCTCATCACTTGATTGTCTCAATCTATATAGCCACTAAATAATGAGATATGAGATAATATATATTTTGGATGCAATATTTTCTTTGGAAAAAGGGTAAATATGGGGGTTTCGGAAGGACCCACATCCTTTTACAAAAGTCCCTAAAGGCAAGATATATCAATGAAGCAAAGATAGATATAAATCCAAGGCAAAAAAGGATAAGAATCCACAATAATAAAATAAAACAAAATTCAATGAGGAAACCACAATTGCATAAACATACATGTCAATCCTGAAAAGATCACCAAGGGCGGTTTACCATGGGAACGTAGTCTTTTTTAGGAAAAAATATCCTTTCCGTTTTCTATTAACTACTCTTCGACCATCACATTTTTTAGGATCCAAGTTTTCATCTGAGTGCATAGGAGGCCGAAACACCTCATTTTTTTCAATACCTTACTCCTCCGTGAAGAAAGTGTTTTTAATGCAGCCAGAGTCCACTCCTGAGGGGAGCGTCAACACCACCGAAGGGGGAATGGGAGTCTCAACCGGAAGTTGATTCTCCACTTCATCAAATTCAAGCTCTTCCCGAACATCTTCCATCAAATTTTATGATGAGTAATCTAAGTCATTTCCAATAACTAAAAGGATTGGTTGGGAGTCCTTCCACCAAGATACCTTTTCTTTCACTTTTAGATTCACTTTTTGGCACTCAGAAGAAAGGTGACCCAATGCAAAACATTACGTTCATCTGAAGAGAAAGCCTTTAAAATCTAGAGGTTGAGTCCATATTCCATCCAAAACTTTGAGTTCAACGGAATCGGGTAGCTCATGAGAGTTATCCAGATCCACCAAAATGTAGGCATAGGTCGTGTGTATGTAAAGTTCAGTTTTTGAATCGATGGACAAGTACTTGCCCAAAGCGTTACCAATGGAAATCAAACTCTCCTCCCCAAAAATGTAGACAAAGATGAGGTAAAAAGACCCAAATAGGATTGAGGTTGAAATTTGTTGTGAGAGGGTTGAAAGATGGGAACCATGGTTTCATCATCAAGTGATGATTATGTAGTTCCCAAATCTTGGAAAATATAAGGTCTTTGTCATCAACAGTATCCAAACCCACTATAAAAAAAAACCCTAGCACAGGGGTAGATGTCTACCCTATCTTTCAAGAGAGGCTGCTAGGTCGATGAGATCCAAGAATGCAATAGGGGAAACCCAAGCCAAAGGCCATTGAAGTGAAAAATCAACCCATGACTGGAGAAAAAATCTCCCATTTGAATCACAGACTCCTCGAAAGAAACTCAATGGGAAAGCTTGACAGCACAAAGTGGTTTAGAGGGCAAAGAGGACAAAGCCGCAACCTACAGAAAATAACAAGAGGGAGCATGAGGAAAGAACCCAACCAATCCCTCCTTCCCACCCATATATCCACTCGTAGAATTGCTCCTAGATCCACAATCTCTCACACCAAAACCAGAACCAACATCCAAAGCCAATCCGCTAACCTGGTGAGGAAAAAATGAATCACTTCTGACTACTCTGCTGCCGCAACCAGGCAATACAGAACTAGGTTTATAAGACGAGGAAGAGTGGGGAGAGGGTGGAGCCATCGAGCTGAAAAAATAACTCTAAAATATATTACTAAATTGTTGTAAAAATATTTTTAAAAGGATTTCAGTAAACCATGGTGAGAGTCGAACTGGAGACGTAGCACTGGGATCATAAGCCTAACACTATGCCTCATAACAAACCTTCATCACCAACTCGGCTATCCTCCACCCTTAAAATGGTTTTGGTAAACCATGATGAGAGTCGAACTAGAGATGTAGCATTGGGATCATAATCCTAACACTATGCCTCACAACATGCCTTCATCACCAACTCGGCTATCCTCCACCCTTGATGCAATATTGTTATAGAGCCTAGAAAAGAATTTTTTTAGGAATGAAAGTAAATGGTTTATTAGGTTTGTGTCTTGTTCTCTTAGATATTTTGTGTGGTTTTGGGTTTTTGTTATCACATGGAATCTGATCTCATGGAGATGATGGAGGGGATAGTGATGGTGATAAAAAAATTCTTTTGGAAATGGTGAAATATGTTCTTTTGTCAGTCGTGTAAGATTATCGTTATCATGAACAATCAATGATGCTACACTACAAGAAAAATATTTCTTCCACCTCTTAAAAAATTTCATCATGTTCATCAAATTCATATCAAAGTAATGAGATAATCAAATAAATGATTTTGTTGAGAAAACAACTAAAACACACCCACGCGCACGCACACGCACGCCGCACGCACGCGCGCGCGTGCGCACACACACACACACACACACACACACACACACACACACACACACACACACACACACACACACACACACACACACACACACACACACACACACACACACACACACACCACACACACACACACACACACACACACACACACACACACACACACACACACACACACACACACACACACACACACACACACACACACCCCACCCACCCACCCACACACATTAAAAATTAACCTATAGAATTAAACTCCAACATAAAATTATTTTCTAACAATATCAATGTAGCAAAATAAAAATAGTATGAAATAAAATGCATTTACATTACAAAATAAACCATAAAATATTGACTATCATTTGGAGGATGACCTTCATTGGAATAAAATACTTTTGAACACATAGTAAGATTAGTATCATGTTGAATACATTAAAATTTGGTTATAATTTATAGATCATATTGATTTGGACAATTTCTCTTATGCGGTCCCAAATTTCACCTTAATTTCTCCAGTTTTATAATAATTTCCAAAAAAAATCACTGATTCCCTCAATTATATCCCAACTTCCCTAATTTCCCCAATTTTTCATTATTTTCCAAAACAAACGCATATTTTCCATTTTCACTAGTTTTCTGTAATTTACCCTACTTTCCCCCAAGTTTTTACTAATTTCCCCAGGCTCCCCAATTTATCATTACTTTCTCAATTTTATACTATTTTTATTATAAGTTCCCAAATTTGACCCTAATTAATGCTTTTTACCACTCATGTTTTTTATTATTCTTATTGCATGTCCTCTAAAGTTTTTTATGCTAAGTTGGAAAATTTTATTAGAGATTTCTTATGAGACAATTCTTAGAGGAGCAAAGGCTTTCACAATCTCTTGAGATATTTTTCATATACTTAAGGAAGTTATAGGGCTTGGTATCATTGAATTTGAGCTTCAATGACATGACTTAGTTGTCAAGTAAATTATCAAATGTAATGAGGTATAGAAAATCCTCTTGAGAAATTACAATCTCTTAAAGTTTTGCTTTAGGTATAAAGGATTGGAATTTCATCAGGGTTCATTCTCTTCTTACAACAAATGTACCAATTAAAATTCACAGAATTTGTATGGTTACAAGCACTTAGAGGGATTAGAGTCTTCCAAAACTCAATCTCATATGGATAAGGGATAGATTCAAGAATGGTTTATCCATAATTCTCAATATCTTTGGTGGGACTCACTTATTCTTAACTTTCACAATGTCCCTTTTGTTATGGTTCCTTCAATTAAGTTCCTTAGGATTTTAATTAAGGTAATTAAGACTATATGTGACATATTTTTCAAGTTAACTCGCATCTAGCTACCTTAGAATACATTCAGGAGAAATTTTCATCTTAAAAGTGAGAATGTTGAATTTGTTTATGAGATTCAAAATCTCATACATGATGAATGCCTCCATAAAAATTGGATCTTTGCCAAAGTTATCTAGTTTAAAAAATAAATAAAAAATCCATTTAAACCCCCCTTCTTCCAAGTTTGGTTATTAACCACTATCCCTTAACATATCCAAATGGAAACCCTTAACAATTTTTGGCAGTTAAGGTCTCTAGATTTTACTTGGGCTAGGTGTTTTGCAAAGCCATCATCGAGCGCAGAAAATCTCATTATCTATCATGCATCCTTTACAAGGGTGTTCATATCGGTAATGGAATGAAGCATATGGGGGTCTCAAATCCCACATTCCCTATTTTTCACTAGATTGATACCATCAAGCATTTTTTATAGTTTTTCCCTCATGCCCATTTTACATGGAATTGATTTATACCTTGTTTCAACGCTTATTCCCAAAATTCTTCACCTGGAAAATGATCTTAGTAGGGGACTCAACCATAATACCTACAAAACTCAACCAAATTTGGCATATTTTGTTTTACTCCACATTTGGAAAAATAGGATTCATGTCATTTTCAATGAATTAGATATGGATTAAAAATTTCTAAGAACAACAAAGGTAGGAGCTCCATTGTTACACTTCATATATAAGTTCAAGCTAAAAATGTGTGTTTGGAGGTAGAATCCTTCAAACCCTCCCTGACCAGTGAGGCAATGCCCCCTACACAATAAGCTAGTTGTGGTATGATTCCCCATGTCATCATGGATTTCCTTCATAAGGGCATGGCTCAAGCTATCATGGGTATCACCGCTTTTGGAGCTGGGGAATTTCCTCGCCTTGTTTTCATCATCCTTCACCTACCAGGGACAATGGAAAAGGATTTCTTAACATAATTGGCGGTGGAAGTGGTGGGTTTGGTCTAAAGGAGTCCATAACTATCACATCACACTGCAACATAAAGTGTTTATAGTGATATTTTTTTATTCAATCCAACATTCAAATATTATTGGATGTGATTCTATCTATAATTCTTGTCAAAAAATGTGATGCAAGTTTGACGCGGCTAGGCATTTTTAAATGTGTCGATTTTGTGCCACATTTATGTCATTTTTGCGCCAAATTTGTGCCACCTATTGTGTGGCATATATAGGACACAAAACTCTGTTGACAATTTTAAATATACATACATATATATATATATATATATATATATATATATATATATATATATATATATATATCATTTTAAGGGTGAAAACACAATAACATGTCCCACTTTTTTGTATTTTTTGTACTTTTATAAACATGAATTTTTCAGTTTCATTGATTTTCCAAAGGTAATAACCACAAAAACCGTACACATTAATGAAATTCCATGAACTAACGAAATGTTGTGTTTAGAGTGTAGAATACATGTACATTTTTTAATTTTTTTAAAAAAAATCTGGTCTTTTTCTTAATTTTATTCATACATTGTTTTTCATTTTATAATAGAGGAACGATTGTCCGGCATGGTGTTTTTAAATGAAAACTTATTTTTTCAACATGAAATTTTAGATATACGTTATAGATTTGAATATTAAGTTCCTGTCAAATTTTTGTATTTTTTTATTTATCTTTTTTTAATTAATTATTTAGTGAAGATATTTTCATATTAAGGGGGTACATATGTCTATACCAATAGATTTTAAGATTTATATCGAAATTGAATTTTTTTCATAGCTTCGAAGAAGACTTCAACAAATAGTAAGTTTGTTTTTTTCAAAAAAAATTGATATGTTTTGTTATTTTTCAAATTGTGTTGACTATGTACTATTAATTATCGTAAAATACCATATGTTGGAAAAAAAATAGTAAAACAAATTTTTTAAAAATGAAAATTACATTTTTAGAAAGTAATAAAAAATTGTATTTTGTGTTAAAATTTTGTAATTTAACTAATTAATTTACCCTAAATACGTGGCACCTACGTGGCACATTTTGGCAAATAATTATCCTCCAAATGGATTTGTAGCCAAAATGTGCCACATAAGGGTGTTCGCAAGAAGGGGGATTTGCGCGAACCCCCTTCGCCTGAACACCCCCATAAACCCCCAACATGCCACCCAAGCGCCGTCAAGTACAATTTCCATGTTTAAACCTTGGTCCATAGTTTAAATTCATTTGTAAAGAATAAATTTTTATTGAGTATAATTTTAAAGCAAAGTTTTTTCAATTAATATGTATGTATGTATGTATGTATATTAAATTATTATATTGTATTATTTTTTATAATTTTTTGTTGGTTTTAATGTAAGTATATTATTTGAAATTGAATTTATTTTATTATTTACTATATTTTCTCGATACATACAATCATATTTAAAATTGTATATAGTATACTACAAACAAGTACAATAAATAGATGTTACTTCAAATTGGAAAATATAATTTTTAAATTATGTTTTTTAAATACAATAATGTATAATACATTACATTTTAAAATTACAAAAGGGGACTGATTTTCTTCCAAATTACAAAACAAATCAATATGTGCCTATGTGTTAGTCCTCCTCCTCTTTGTCTTCATTCTTGTCTTCGCCCTTCTCCTCCTCCTCATCTATGTGATCATCTTCATCATTTGTCTAACTGATTTTTCACCCTTTCTTCCTCTTCCAACTCTCGTTATCTATCAATCAACAAATATTTAATGATAAAAATTTACAACTATTTGAGCTTAAAATTTAAGTAATTCACAACTAATTAAACAACATGTCTTATCGACACAAAATCATTCTCATTGGCCCACTTGATGAATTCAGTTGACTCTCAACCCATTGATTTTAATGTTTCTTGCACCTCTTTTATTAAAAGTCTATTAGAGAAGCTTTCCTACAAAAAAACATGAAGTGAAAAAACACGAGTATAAATCATTTATGTGAGACAATTTATAGAATGAAATAAAATTGTAGGATAACTAATATTAAACTTATAAATTTGTTTACTATCTCCACTAAGTTGTGTCGTCCCATTCGATGTATCACTTGTCCTCATTTTCTTACTTGTGTTTCATAACCTAATATTTGGTTATTTTTCCTCCATGCATTAATTATAATATTTTTTAAATATTTAATAAATAAAAAATTCAATTTCAAATATCATCAATTGAGTTAACTAACCTACACCCTTATTATTCTTCTCTCAAACCCATTTTTTGCATAGGTCATTTCAACTTTTTTTAAGTATATTGGGTGATCGAAGAAGTATCCTCTCCGCATCAATGTTTCCTTTGTATTCTATCAGCAGAGTATATTATTAAAAAAAATAAAAGAGTGGTTTTTTTAAATGTATTATTTACAAAATAAAATTACCTTGATATGCCTTTTAATTCTCCTAAACCCTTGTGTTGCACTTTCTCTTATTAATCTTCTTTTATCGTGTGTACTCTTGGAATTGCTTCAAGTTAAATCAATTATCCTCTTGCAATTTTCCTTTGGGATTTCATTCCACTCTTTGTGATATTATCATCTGAATATGTTGTGCACTTGATCAAAAATTATTTTCTTGTAATACCTCAAACCCAAAAATTAAAAAAGTTTAAAATATCATATTTTATTCAAAAATAATAACACAACAAAGAATAAGTTTGGAATTAACATAAACTAATTAAGAAACTTAAATTTAAAAATTAAAATACATATTTTTCTTGAACATCCTCTAGTATGGTGCCAATGTTATTTACGTACAAATTCCAAGGCCCCTCTCACTTGGTATTGACACCTATCACGGATAAGTCAAGAAGATCTTTCAGCATTTGAAGCTAGTGGGGTTGGAGTGTCCTCCTCTTCATACCCCTTATTAAATTAGGGAGTATGTTGTTGAGGCTAGATGGGGGATAATTTTTGTCCACATTTTCCCGTTTTAGCTAGAGTAGGATGAGAAATTCGTGG